>JARBWK010000011.1:67854642-68252142 GCA_030556195.1 Anolis apletophallus
CAGTGATTTTCAACCAGTGTGCCGCGGAACACTAGTGTGCCGTGAGAGATCATCAGGTGTGCCGTGGGAAATTATTTTCGAACTTCATTCATATATAAACTATACGGCACATCTGTCCCTTTAAGAAATGGAACCATAACACTCTTGCGTCACCTAAGAAGTGACGCAAGAGTGCTATGGTCGCGCCATCTTGGATTCGCTCAGACGCGGCTAAGTAAACAAAGTTAGAGTTAGTGCTGGCCAACAAAGCTATTTTGACATTGCTCCCGTTTTCAACCACATATCTGTGTGAGATGAGCTTCTCAAGCTTGACTGCGATAAAAACTAAAAACAGAGAGACTGACAGCTGTTGAGCAAGAGCTTCGTGTGTGTCTTTCTACCATTCCTGCCAGGATATCTATTTTGTGTTCATCGAAACAGGCCCAGGTTTCACACTAAGTGAGTGTATAAATACATTTAAAAACATATTAACTATATGTATTACTGTGTTAGAGTGTCATTTTGTGTCATTTTGGTTGGTGGTGTGTCCCAGGATTTTGTAAATGTAAAAAATGTGCTGCGGCTCAAAAAAGGTTGAAAATCACTGCTCCAGACCATATGTCATAAATACTTTTTAAACTTTAAAAAGCACTAAAAGGTTCTTTTATTTTGCTTGCATTGAAATAGAATATACCACAGAGCAATACAGAGAAAGAAAGTAGTCACATGCAGACTGTAGCTAATACATTGGGTATACAAACAAGGGGAATTATATTTTCACTCAACATTTACACACATATAAACATTCACTCATCCTCATGCATACATTACCATCTCTTCTTCCTTGAAGTTTCATGATTAGTTCTGTGAATATTTTCATTATTTTTGTGAATATTTTTGTAAAAATATTTTTAAGATTATTTTGTCAATATTTATGAATTTTTAATGATTATTTTTGTGAATAGTTTCATGATTATTTTTGTCATCATGTTTTGTGAATATCTTCCTGTATATATTATATGTGATTATTTTTGGGAATATTTTCATAAATATTTTTGGGAATATTTTCATGAATTTTATTATTATTATTATTTATACGCCATATTTATGACATCGCAGGGACAAATGTACTATACTTGTGAACCCTTGCTGGCTGTTGTAAATTAATGTGGATGTTTTGTTTAGATGTTATTATATAATTTTGTCTGATTATGTGCAGTTTAATTTATTGATGTTAATTTACTGTTGTTATACTTGAATTTGATGTTAGGTTTTAATGTTATTTTCATATATGGGTTTTTTCTGGGATTTTATGTCAGTGTTTGTTTATTTTATGTAAGCATTGAATGTTTGCCATTGTATGTTGGAATCCACCCTGAGTCCCCTCAGGGAGGTAGGGCAGAATACAAATAATAATAATAATAATAATAATAATTATTATTATTATTACTATTATTTGGTGACACAAAACCACAGTATGTCACAGCAGATGAGATCTATATGCTGGATTTCGTATAAAAAAATCTCAAGTCGAACACATCCCAAGCGTCTAGGACTGTGTGATGTATTTTCGAATGATGCGCGCAGATCCAAGTAAGGTGACCTTTTGCAGTTGACAGATTGTGATTTTGTCAATGTTTATTGTTTCCAAATGCCGGCTGAGATCTTTTGGCATGGTACCCAGTGTGCCAATGACCACTAGGACCACCTGTACTGGTTTATTATTATTCTTATGTCATTTCAATTTGGAGGGTTAATCTGGAATCGTCCTCTTCCCCATTCTGTCCAATGGCTCTGTCTAGGTTTGGTGATGGATACACTATTATTCTCCGGGTCTCTGACTCGGAAACGGCTCCCTTGGAGACCTTGATCCAAGACTCTTTCCCTGGCGTGGTCCTCAAAGAGAAGCACCATTGCACACTCCAATACCAGCTCCCGTCTGGCAGTTGCTCTCTGTCAAGGATCTTCGGCACCCTCGCAGCCCACCGGAGTGACTACCACATTGAGGACTATTCCGTCTCACAGACTACCCTCGACCAGGTGAGCTCTAGCTAGGAGGCATATTGGAGGAGATGTGCTATGTAAGGGCACTAATGTCTCTTCTTTCCCCCCCATTTTAAGGTGTTTGTCCACTTTGCCAAAGAACAAAGTGATGGCGCTCCGACCGCTGACCCCCCTGAAACGGCACCCAGACCTTGGCGCAGAATCTTGCGATTCTTAGAGGATAAAAATGTCCAAGAGACGAGGGTCTGAAAAGGCAGTTTGGACCCAGGACCGTGAACATGGGAGAGCATCACCCCACTTGTTGAAATATGGGGATCGGTCGAGCCAATCGTCCCCGAAGCTGGACTTTGGGCAATGGGGGCTGGACTTTGCTTTCCTTGTGCTTGCAGAAGCTGCTTTCCCAAAGGAATGGGTGTAAGGACGGGGGACTTTTTCTGCAGGGAACCTCCCTCTCCGGTAGAGATTTGGATCCACAGAATTCGCGCTCTATATATTTAGGACCGTTCCCTGTCCTCTTTCCAGCTTTTCAATTCTGTGTGATAAGAGCAGCCTTTCCAAACTGGGAGAGTCGTTGGACTATCACTTGCTTTTTTGTGGCGTTATTTGCAGCCGGTTTGCACTTTCCGAAACACTGGTCTTTGGGATGTAATCCTATCCGTGATGAATGTACACTCTGCACTTTGAAGGAATGGTAGTAATAAAGAAAGAGGCAGCTGTCAAACCTGGGGGGAAAGGAAACAGCCTTCCTTCCTTCCATTCTTCCTTCCTTCCTTCCTTCCTTCCTCCTTCCCTTCCTTCCTTCCTTCCTTCCTTCTTTCCTTCTTCTCTTCCTTCCTTCCTCTCCTCTCCTCTTCCCTTCCCTTCCCCTTCCTTCCCTTCCCCTTCCTTCCTTCCTTCCTTCCTTCTTCCCTTCATAGAATCCTAGAGTTGGAAGAGACCTCGTGGGCCATCCAGTCCAACCCCATTCGGCCAAGAAGCAGGAAAATTGCATTCAAAGCACCCCCGACAGATGGCCATCCAGCCTCTGTTTCAAAGCCTCCAAAGAAGGAGCCTCCACCACTCTGTTCAGCAGAGAGTTCCACTGCTGAACAGCTCTCACAGTCAGGAAGTTCTTCCTAATGTTCAGATGGAATCTCTTTCCTTCCTTCCTTCCCTGCTTGCTTCCTTCTTCCCTTCCTTCTTCCCTTCCTTCCTACCTTCTTCCATTCCTCCTTCCCTTCCTTCCTCCTTCCCTTCCTTCTTTCTTTCCTTCCTTCCGCCTTCGTACCTTTCTTCCATCCGTCCTACCTTCCTTCTTCCCTCCCTCCCTCCCTTTCTTTTTCCCTTCCTTCTTCTCTTCATTCCTTCTTCCCTTCCTTCCTTTTTCCTTCCTTCCTACCTTCTTCCCTTCATTCCTTCCTTTTTTCTTCCTTCCTTCTTTCCTTCCTTCTTTCTTCCCTCCCTCCCTTCCTTCTGTCACCCTTCCTTCCTTCTTATCTTCTTAGGTTTTCCACCTTCCCTTTCCAGTTTTTCCCTCCTTTCCTTTTTGCCAATTTCATTTCTTCCTTCCTCACTTTCTGTCTTTCTAGTTTTCTATTTTCTTCTTTCCAGATTCCTTCCTTCCCCTCTTTCCCTTCCTTCTTTCCTTCCTTCCTTCTTTCCTTCCTTCCTTGTCTTTCCAATGTCCTCTCTTCCCTCCCTTTCCCCTTTCTTCTTTGCTGTCTTTCCTTCCAATCTGTTTTCCGTCACTTCACTTTAGGATCGAAAGCGTCCTATCTGTTTCTCATCCTTCCCAAATCCATTCTATCAAAGGCAGTTACATCTTCCTATATGTATGCAGCTTTCTGTTCCCTTGCTTGTATCTTCCTTCCTTCCTTCTCTCTACGGCTACCTGTTGCCTGGTTCTTATCCTTTACAGTAAAATATAACAATATAGCAACGGCCATGGCAACCAAGGAGAGGAATAAACCTGCCGTCTGGTATAAGATGGTCTTTTGCATCTCGGCTGTCTTTTTTCCTCTGGAGAAGGCATCCTTGCCGAGCCCCCAATTTCACCGTTGACTGAGCTTGACCTCTGTCTGTCTCTTTAAAGGGGTTCACCCCCCTCTCTGCAGCCCACCTCTGTGTTCTCATTGGGTGACGGGAGATGCCCCCCACTTGGGTGCTTTTGGTCTCTTCGAGGAGGAGGAATAAGCCAATCAAGCCAATCGCTTCCTTTGCGCCCACAGTGCCAACCGAGAGCTGGTGCCCCCTCCTGTGTTGATTATTTCTCTTGCGATTCCCTCTAACGAAAGGCACCAAAGGAGGCTTTTCTAACGGGCAGGCGGCACTGAGAGACCCCCCAAAGGTCTCCTTGCACCCAAACCATGCTCAATTCATCCCACAGCAAAGAGGAGATCCAGCCTCTCCGTTACCTAAGGTAAGTCTTTCAATGGCAGGTGAAGGTTGCCATGTTATCTCCCGGTGGGGTGTTCTTGCACACTCCAGTGCACCTGTTGGATGATTGGCAAAGGCGGCAATAGACTGAGCCAAAGTTTATTGGCTTGGCATCGTATGTGTTGATGTTGCCTTTTGGGTGGGCAGGTGGACGTCAAAACATGCCCAATATATCCGACACCTAACTGACCCTTGTGAATGCCACTGAAGGCACAGCGCATTTTTGATTTCTGATCACTTATTTGCCATATCGCAAATCCAGAAGTGATCAGGTTGGATTTACTGACGATTACCAATAGGGCCATTTTGTCTGTTTCCCCCCCTTATCCACTAGGCATGTCTTCTCCGTATCCACAGGGATTCCGTCGCCCATATATTTTCCATTGATCCATATGGCATGTGTTTCCCCATGTCCAGTGGGGATACGTTACCCAAGAAGGGATGCGTTCATCTTATCAGCTGGATATGTTTCCCATATCCATAGGGTATGGATTCACCATATCCACTAAACTGGTTCCCTATATCAATATGGGCTTTGTGGCTTGCATACATTCGCTGTACTCATAGTCAATCAGTGCGAGGGTATCTGCACTCGCAGAGGATGCCTCCAGGCAACAGAGGCCAGGCTACCACTATGCAGAGACCCTCACTGATTGACTTTGCAGCTTCATGGCTTCTCAATGCTATTCAGACTTGCTAAGCTGTTTGTGGAAGTGGGCATCCATCTCTGAAAGTGGAGACCTGTGCCACATACACACATGCACATTTTTACTTTTATTATGTGTATAGATTATGATGATTATTATTATATTGTTGTATTTATTTATTTATTTCGCGATATTTATATGCCGCCATTCTCAACCCCGAAGGGGACTCGGAGCGGCTCACAAGCAAAATGCAAATGTAATGAACTATAATTATTGCCACAGTACAATATTATATATCACATTGTACTATAACAATATCACATTGAACTATACAAATACAATAAACTATATTATTGCCACAGCACAACATTAATATTACATATCACATTGCGCTATAACAATATCACATTGAACTATAACAATTATATTGCAATATTATTAGTAATATTGTATGTAACACAAAATACATAGTTATAGTATATTATTAGTAATATATTGCATCACATTACAACATCAATATTATATGTATACACAATATATTATACCATACTATATTATACTATAATATCAAATACAACATACTATGCCATTGTCACAGTACAACAATTACATATCACATCGTATTATAACAAATTATATCGCAATATTATTAGTAATATTACGTGTAACGTAAATATACAATTATAATGCCTTAGTAATAGTATATTGTATTACATTACAACATTATTCATATTATATGCATATACAATATTATACCATACCATTATATCATATTATATTATACTACATTATATTATAAATAATAAATAAAATTATTTAACTAAAAATAATTTTAATACATATATAAAATTAACGCAATTAAGCAGATAAAATAAACAACAAGTAAATACTAAAGTCCAAGATTAAATAAATAAATAGATTATAAATAAACTTAAATAAAATAAACTCAAGATGACGAGCTGCGGCAAGAACCAAGGTGGAGGTAATCTTCAGGGAAGGAAGGAGACCAAAATGGCGGAGAGCCGATAGTATTGTATGTATTTATTTACTTATCTATTTACTATATTTGTACCCTGCCCTTCTGAAGGGGACTCAAGGTGGCTTGACATATAGGCAACAATTCAATGCCATAAAAATAATTAGAATAGACATTTAAATTTAAAATGCAAATTAAACATTTAAAACATTACATGAACTGTTGAAAACCACACCACCCACAATTGTAACCCAGGCCGGTCCAGTAGTTATTGCACATATTCCATACCCATTTATTGCACTACAATTATTATCCAAATGCTTGGTCCCAAAGGTATGGTTAAACTTTCTTTCTGAAGGCCAGGAGGGAGGGGCCTGATCTAATATCACTGGGAAGGAAGTTCCATAGCAGAGGGGCCACAACTGAGAAGGCCCTGTCTCTCATTCCCACCAGTTGTGCTTGCGAGGGACCCAGAGCAGGGCCTCCTTGGACGATCTCAAACTCCAAGTATTTATTTATTATTTGGTTTTATATTCCACCCCTCCCTGCAGGCTCGGGGCGGGTTACAACATATAAAACGTATGTGCCAAGTTTGGTCCAGATCCGTCATTTGTGGGGTTCAAAATGCTCTCTGGATGCAGGGTGAACTATAACTCCCACCTGGGTGGGTTAATACCTCAAACCGTACAATGTGTTATGTTAGTCATGAGGGGTCTGTTTGGTTGAGGTCAGTCATTTGTGGGGTTCGCAGTGGCCTGTGGAAATGGAAGCCAATCGGAAAGCTGAGAAACACTGCTGCACCACCACCCACAAACACACATATATCGATAGAATATTGATAGATTATTATTACTATTCCTATTATCTCTTTTGAACTGCGGTGCCCAGAATTGAACCCAGTGTGATTCCAGGTGAAGAGTTCTGATCAAAGCAGAATTGAGAGGCACCAGGACTTCTTCCCTCGAACTGGACACTCTACCCCGTTGGATGCAGCCCAAAATCCCTTTGGCTTTTTTGCGCTGCTGCATCACTCTCTGGCTCGTGTTCTTGAGTGAGTCGCAGACTCTCAGCCCTTGAAAGTTTAGAAACAACTCGGAGACATGCAGTGATGACACTGTCAAGGGCTCGTACTTTCCAACGGTGCGGATTTGGTGACGGGCGGCAGGCGCGAGTCGTGACATGGAAACGCCACCGCTCCGGGGGTTGGCATGCCGCGCACGGATGGATCCCCATGGCAACCGGATAAGCAAGGTGGGAGTCCCCGGGGAGAGACGTCTTTGCGGAGTTTGCAAGCGTTGGAAACTTTCCTTCCCGTTGCCTTTCCCTTCAAAACTTCTCCAGCTTGGTGCCCTTTTCATCTGTTTTGATGTCCTCCTGTATTAGAAAGAGCCATTCACTCTCCTAGCTTAGAGACATGCTCGTTGTGTGTGCTCAGACAACTTATTTGTGTTTTGAGCTCGCTCCTTTTGGCTCAAAAAGATCCGTACTACATTTCGGAACAAATGAAAGAGAGCTACCCTTCCGCCGCTGATCATCCCCACACCCCACCAGATCCGTATTGCATTGTTTGAAGCCGGAGCTCATGGAGCCGTTACTGTGGCAACCATGCCCAAGACCGTACCAAGCTGCAGTGCTTGGATTTGTATTTTCCCTGTATTCAGAAGCGGCGAGCCTCTGCTTCGAAGCACAATCTGACTCTCCCCTTTTGTGCAATCCTTTCGTTGGTCCGTGTAAGTCGGATCAAATTCGATCCGTACTAGCGATATCCGATCCATGCACCTAAAACGTGAAGATTGAAACTCGCCCAATACTTCTTTCTTTTGCATTTTGTAAACATGGGAAGTCGGTTTCATGTTCGGCACAAGGAAGCAAAGCCAAGCCAAAAAGACTGCTTTTCCTGTAAAAATGAATGGCCTCTCGCCATGAGGAGAGGGAAGCTTCAGTGCGGGACGGGCTGAGTGAGCTGGGACAGAGACTGAGAGAGCGCAGGATTCTGGGAAATGTAGTTTGGGAAGGCAAGGAGCCCTATGCTGGAGAATGTAAAAGGCCCTGCCTTGAACTAAATTTCCCAGAATTCTGCTCAGCATCAGGAAGTCCCAAGCAAGAGAGGGGAGAGATGTGTTCCTCCGTTGTAGCAGCCAGCCAAAGTTCCAATAAGTTGTTGAATCTGCAAAGCAGAGCACTGGCAGTAAGTCAGTCTGTCCTGGGCTGGGAAGAAATCCCTCAATGGAAGTTCTGTTGGTTAATATTTATGTATTTATTCGCATTTGTTCGCCGCCCCTCCCAATGGCTCGGGGCGGCTTACAACATGATCATAAAACAACCAACACAACCAACACAGCTAAAATTTAAAACCAACAATTAAAACAACATATTAAAATATCACAATAAGCAGTAGCATTAAAGGAACGCTGCGGTGACAGGAATAGTGCCGGCTAGCGATACACAAGAAAGACTGCAGTTCATTATTCAGACTCCGAAAGCCTGCTGGAACAGCAAAGTCTTGCAGGCTTTCCGGAACGGAAGGAGGGTCTGAATAGCGCCGACGTCGGCGGGCAACCCGTTCCAGAGTACTGGAGCAACTATTGAAAATGCCCATCGACGGGTTGCAGTCAGGCAGTATAACTTCAGACTAAGAACAACCAGGAGGTGATGCTCTTCAGAGCGTAGTGATCTGGTGGGTAAATACGGGATGAGGCGATCCCGCAGGTACACTGGCCCCAGACAGTCAATGAGATAGCTGTTGCGGCTTTTAAAAAAGGTTTTGAGACAGTCAATGAGATAGCTGTTGTGGCTTTTAAAAAAAGTTTTGTCAAAACTTTTTAAAATTCCCCAAAATCAGTAGATGTGTGTGTCTTTCTGAAACTTGGGGAGAATGATCCCCTCTTACCTGTTCTTATTGTATAGAAAATTCAAGGCGATTGCTCTTGCATTTTTTAAATGTTACTTATAAAAACTTTGAAAAATTCACCAAAAATCTGTGGATACATGAAATATTCTGAAACTTGATGGGCTCGCAGTGGCCAATGTATTCTATAATCGTAGCAAATTTCACGCCGATGGCTGTAAAAATGAGGGAGAAAGACTCCTCCAAAGTTTCTCCGTTTGCACAATTGCGATAACGAAAAAGGAACGACATTTAGTCACTCTTGTTATAGTCACAGAATTTTCACTAACACTTTAAAAACACTTTGGAAATGAAATTCCAGTGATCCCCTAATTTTGTAATGATTTTTGAAATCTTTTAAAAAAGCGATTGCACATGCCTACCGGGGATAATTGCGCTCTGAATTTTTGGGGATGCTTGAAAGATTTTTTGGGCTAGGGATGTGTGATCCGTTTAAAAATGGTCCAAAAGTTATTGCAAAAAAAGGGGGGGGGGGGGGTTGCTGGCATTTTGTTTCTAAATTGTTTCTAAAATATAGTTAGTGAAAAATTCATTACTAATGCAATGTTTTTCAACCTTTTTTGAGCCACGGCACATTTTTTACATTTACAAAATCCTGGGGGACACCACCAACCAAAATGACACTCTAACTTACTATATTGTACTATACCATTATACTGTAACATTATTAGTACTATTGCAAGTAATATAAAATATATAATTTCAATATTGTATTATTTTTAAAAGTGTTATCTTGTATTACATTATAATATAAATATTATAGGTACATACAATATATTATCAGTAAAGCACAGGAGTTAATCCTGACTGTTATAATTACTCTCATAGTCAATAACGATATACACCATGGCTATGACAAATACTGATAATGTAACAATATAATAGCATTTACTAAGGGAAAATAATAAAATTATGTTAATTCATAGTTCATAATAATAATAATATAGCCCATGAGGCTCCTTCCACGTCACGTCACAATCTCTGAGGGCTGGTAGGCCGCTCGCGTATCTTCCCGGAGGCGGGCCCCGTTGTTCCCCGCGTCATGGCAGCAGTGGGAAAGAGGCAGTAGAGCCGCAGGTAGGAGAGAAAGCCTGTGAAGGTGGAGGCGGCAGCGCCGACCAGGGCCAGGCTCAGGCTCAAGGGCTCCACCGCCCCGACCGGCTGGACCAGTGCCAGGCCCGCGGCCAAGCCCAGCACTGCCAGGCACACCTGCTGCCACATCGCCTCAGATGAGGCACTTCTGCTTCACTGGCGTCCCCTCAAGGAAGGTGCTTCCGGTCCCACCGCCTCCGCCGCCACCATCTTGGTGCCGGGTAGGAGTTCAAGGTCACCGCAACGGGTCCGTGGGGAATAAAGGGGCGTGGCTTATTCAAGACTCAAGAGGTTCCAATTTCCCATGGCACACCTGATGATCGCTCATGGCACACTAGTGTGCCATGGCACACTGGTTGGGAAACACTGCTATAATGAAACTAATGGAATTTTGTTACTATTTCATTCCAGTAATTGCACATAATTGGGGAAACTTCAGGGGCTCCCTCATTTTTAAAGCTATTGAAGTGAAACTTGCCACATTGACCACTGTTAGCCCACCAAATTTCAGAATCTTTCACTTGTCCATAGATTTTTGGAGAATTTTCAATTTTTTTTATAAACAACCTAAAAAAAAACACCACAAGAGCTATCTACTTGAATTTTATATACAATGCACAAGATAACCAGGGCATCAATCCCCAGAAGTTTCAGAAAGATTCACACATTGACAGATTTTTGGGGATTTTTAAAAGTTTAGACCAAAAGAATTTATCCTCTCTAAAAGTGACAACAGCAACCCCCTTGAATGCCTGCTTGTCTATATTGTTGGAGCATGTAAAAATCAGTGAGTGTGTTAACTGAAAAATAAAAAGCACGAAGCTGATTTGGTTGAGCGACGCTCGAGAAGCTAGCTGAGCCTGGGAGTTTTGGCAACAGTTACATTTAGGTTTTCTGTGCAAGAGCTTGCCAAGACAAATTAGTATACTTTCTGCTTCTGAGCTGTTGGAAGAAGATCTTTCATATGGACACCCTAGGAACATTTGAATTTCTCTCAAAGGACATTGTGTCAGTCAATGCAACTGTTCACACGACTGTATATATGTTGCTCTGCATAACAAAGAGTAAACACCTTATTCTTTACTGGTATGTCTTTTCTCTAGCAAGACAGTGCATGGGTTGGTAAAGTCGTGAACTGTGCATGATTTTCATTCCTCAACATATATGGCACAGAATTAACCACATAACCACAGCGATTCAGTCGAGGAGCAAATAGAGTCATGGAACATCAGGCTCTCTAATGCTCTAATGAAATCACCCCCAGACGCCCTCTCAGACCCCGAGTAAATCGCTTGCTGTGGTTCACGGAAGAACTACGGACGATGAAAAGGGAAAAGAGACGGCTAGAGGACGTGTGGCGAGACCTTCATGGCGGAGCCTCGAGATTAGCTTATAAACAATTTAAGGAAGTATCAGGGAAGCAAAAAAGGTCTACTATTTTTCCCTGATAGAGTCGGCTAGCTCACGCCCAGCACAATTGTTTAAAGTGATTCGGTCACTGACAACGATCCTGGCCATCCAAAACGATGGAGAATTGGCTCTAACAGCTGAGGCTTTTCAGAGCTATTTTGCCAACAAAATCTCGAAGCTCCGCCGGGACATCCCAGCCACAATTGATACAGTAAGTGAACTCGAGACTCCGTTGCCGCTCAGCGGGCGCACCTTCGACCGTTTCCAACTGCTGGACGCAGCAGCTGTCAATGAGCTACTGGTTGCACCTAGACCAACTACATGCTCCCTTGATCCATGCCCTTCCTGACCGCGTTTTTCCATCTACGACAGGCTAGGCGGCTGGCTCCCTACCTGCCCAGGAGCGAACTGGCTACGGTGATCCAGGAAACGGTCATCTCGAGACTGGACTACTGTAATGCCCTCTACATTGGCCTTCCTTTGTCATCAATCCGGAAACTCAAGCTAGTGCAGAATGCTGCTGCTCGATTGCTAGTGGGAGCACCTGCACGAGAGCACATTACACCTATTCTGCAGCAACTGCACTGGCTACCAATAGAGTACCGGATGGTTTTCAAGGTGTTGGTGTTGACCTTTAAGGCCTTGTATGGTCTAGGGCCGGTGTATCTGAGGGACCGCCTTACCCCATATGCTCCCCCGAGATCACTACGCTCGGAAGAGCAAAATCTCTTAGTAGTTCCATCTATTCATTCCTGCCGTCTGTCTACAACCAAATCAAGAGCCTTTTCCGTAGCAGCCCTGTCGCTATAGAACTCAATGCTAGATGAAGTCCGTGCCATTAAGGAACTGGCCCTGTTTCGGAGAGCCTGTAAAACGACCCTTTTCAGGCAAGCCTTTAATCTAAATGGCTCCTGAGAAAGTTGCCCAAATCCTTGAGTCCTATGTAGATTGTTGTTTTTATGCTCTGTTTTATATTGTAGCTGTTATTAAATTGAAATGTTGCTGTTTTACTAATTGATTTTATGTAAACCGCCCCGAGCCTGCTGGAAGGAGCAGTATATAAAAATGAACAATAAATAAATAAGTAACTTCAACTTACCATAGATTTATACTATTACTTCCTTACTTTAGTCCTCTTTGCAGATTCAATATTTTCATTTATTATCATGAAACCAACTCTAAACGTCTCGCTGCTGCAGCCCTCCTTGGGGCTTTCTGATGCTGAGCACTGCATTCTGGGAAATGTAGTTGAGGGCAGGGCCTTTTGCATGCTCTGCCACAGGGGGGTCTCCCCTCCCAAACTACATTTCCCAGAATGCTGTGTTCTCCATCTCCCGCCCATTAACATTTATTTATTTATTTATTTATTCTTCAAACTTCCTATACCGCCACTCCCCGAAGGCTCGGAGCGGTTTACAGTTTGACATAAAATACATAATGCACGAACAATACGATACAACACAAAAGGGAGGTACTACATCTAAGGCAGGGGAGGGGAGACCAGGGCTCGTGACCACATGGGTCAGTGAGCTATCCAGAGGTCAAGCCAACAGTGGCTCGACCATTGAACGAGGGGAGCCTAGGAGGGTCCCACAAGTCCAACAGTGTCCTTAGAGTCACCAGATCCGTTGGGAGACGGTCACCACAAGCCTGTGGGTCCGATCTCCCCCTCACCAGGATGTTGGGTTGGGGGTTCGCCAGCGGGGACACTCTACGTCTGTAGTTGGCATTCCAGAAGGTCCTAGCTTCGCTAATCCTGCCTCCAGTGCCTTTCTTTTGTGACTGGGCCAAAGAAGAAGGATTGGTTTTTAAAAACACTTTATGTTCTCTTGGCTTTACCAATATACAGTACTGAAAATCAAAATGACCTTAGGAGGCATCCAACAGTTACAGAATCTTAACAAAAATGATTGACGAGTGTTTTGATTCTTAAATCGCGCCCCCCCCCACCTTTCCTGAATATTTCTAATATAAATTCGTATGCACAAATTTAATGGATTTGTTACGAAATACGAAGAGTGACGATAATTTTGCACACCCCGACTTGGGGTATCAAATCCCAATTTAAGTACAATATTCATTTATTTTAGAAGTACTTACATACACTGTGAATGTGTATGAGATTGGAAGGGCCCTCTCCCCACTTGGGCTGTCTTTATACAGAAGCCGCTCTCACAATGACGGCTTCTTTGGGGCCGAGCTTCAGCCCTGTTTTTCCCATCCTTCTGAAGGCGCATGCAAACAATTACGTTCCGTTTCCACTCTTCTCGCCTCCTTGCATCTGCTGCCAAGAGCCTTCGGAGCCAGAAATAAAACAAGGCCGGCATTGTCTCCCTTTCGGCAACATACACATCCCAGCCTCTCTCTTGTCGAGTTCTTGGCTTCGCTCTTTATAAAAGAAGAAGGAGGGAGTCTTTGCCAACGTTTTGGCACCCGATCGACTCAAACGCCCACATCTTAAGCGGCAACTATTGAATTGCACTATTTTGCTGAGTCCTGGAATTGGAAAAGGCCCCAAAGGTCATCCAGTCGGACTCCATTCTACCATCGAAATACAACATCAAAGCAAATGCTGGTGGTTACGAGTAACAGTTTGCTGAACTCCAACACAATCCTTCAAGTTTCAGTGGCAAAATGGGGTTAGTCTTTGACCCTATAGCCCTATTTCTCCATGAGCCTGGTAATGTCTATGGGGCCAGATGACAAGCACAACACGGGTAAGTAAACCAAAACTGCAACAAAATAGTGAAGATAAATATAAACACTATTCGTCTACACCAGTGTTTCCCAACCAGTGTGCCGTGAGCAATCATCAGGTGTGCCGTGGGAAATTGGCACTCTCCCCCCTCCTAGCAGCCCCCTGACAGGTTTCCAAGAAACAATTTGAGACTCTCCGCTTGGAAATGTTTTTTTTTTTTTACTATTTTACTGGATTTTTCGAGAGTTGCCTCCCCCCCACCCCCAGGAACTGTTTATAACAGCTTCATGACATCCATAGTTAACTGGAAGCAAGTTTCACCCAGGGTGAAATTTCACAAAGGTCTGGAGAAGAAGCTCTATGAGGAGCGGCTTGAAGAGCTGGGCATGTTTAGCCTGAAGAAGAGAAGGCTGAGAGAAGACATGATAGCCATGTATAAATATGTGAGAGGAAGTCATATCTATGTTGTGTTCATCGAAACAGGCCCAGGTTTCACACTGAGTGTATAAATACATTTAAAAACATATTAACTATATGTGTCACTGTGTTAGAGTGTCACTTTGTGTCATTTTGGTTGGTGGTGTGCCCCAGGATTTTGTAAATGTAAAAAATGTGCCGCGGCTCAAAAAAGGTTGAAAAACACTGGTCTACACTGATATTTATCTTCACTATTTTGTTGCAGTTTTGGTTTACTTACCCGTGTTGTGCTTGTTTTCTAGTGAGTGGGTTTGTTGCTGTTGTATGAGGTCAGATGGCCATCTGTTGGGAGGGCTTTGATTTTGTGTAGAAGGGAAGGGAAGGGAAGAAGAAAGGAAGGGAAAGAAGAATGAAAGGGAAGGAAGAAAAGGAAGGAAGGAAGGAAAAGAATTAAAGGAAAGATGAATGGAAGGGAAGGGAAGTAGGAAAGGTAAGGAAAGGAAAAAAGGCAGGAAAGAAAGGAAAGAAAACCTAAGGAAAGGAAAAAGGGAGAAAAGAAAGAAAAATGGAAGGAAAAAAGGAAAGAAGAATGCAAGGAAAGGAAAGAAGAATGCAAGGGAAGGGAAGAAGAAGGGAAGGGAAGGAAAGAAGAATGCAAGGGAATGGAAGGGAAGAGAAGGAAAGAAGAATGGAAGGGAAGGAAAGAAGAATGGAAGGGAAGGAAAGAATGGAAGGGAAGGAAAAATGCAAGGAAAGGAAAGAAGAATGCAACAGAAGGGAAGGAAAGAATGCAATGGAAGGGAAGGAAAGAAGAATAGAAGGGAAGGAAAGGAAAGAAGAATGCAAGGGAAGGAAAGGAAAGAAGAATGCAAGGGAAGGGAAGGAAAGAAGAATGCAAGGGAAGGGAAGGGAAGAAGAAGGGAAGGGAAGGGAAGAAGAATGCTAGGAAAGGAAAGAAGAATGCAAGGAAAGAACGGTAAGGTAAAGAAAGAAGAAAGGAACAAAAGAAAGGAATAAGAGTCAGGTTTGCGCTCTTGGCAAGGATTTTTGTTCCTGAGTTATCCATGTATTAATGTCATTTCCTAATTGGTTCTATCATAAAGCATGGGAAAAGTTCAAAAACTTTTTTTGTGGGACATCTAGTTTTGCTCTAGTTTTCCAATTAGTGTCTCATTGAGTCTCAACCATTTCAACATACCCCCCCCCCAACCCAAAAACAACAACAACAACATCAAAGTTTCCGGAGTAGGACTATATAGTGTGATTAGAGTCTAGTGATAAAAATAGCATTGCTCTCGGCAGGTTGCCTTCCCGAATGGCTCAGATTGGATATCTCGGCATTACTTCGCGAACAAAGATTCGTAGGAAAATAGTAGTAGTAGTAGTAGTAGTAGTAGTAGTAATCTATTTCTTCCTCTTTTTCTGCAGCAGACCAGAAGCCATTGCACTTGAGAAAGAGCTCATGGAAGAGTTCAGATTTGGTCAGCAGCAACTTATTGAGATTTGGGGCCATGCTTGTGCCATGGCGGTCACGAAGGTGAGTTTGTTTGAATCCATTCCCCATTTTAATAAATGTCTCTATGGGAGCATCTATGCTATACATAGAATGAATTTGACTGCCACAACTCAATGTTTTGGAATCCTGGGAATTGTAATTTGCTAAGGTCTTGAGTTTTCTCTGCCTCGGTCGAACCGATTTATTTTTTCTGTGGATGTCTCTTCTCCAGGTTTTCCCCCGGAGGTCCCTCCCAAAAAAGCAGCCCACACTTCTGGTGGTCTGCGGCTGTGAACAGAATGGCGCCATTGGCTTGGCCTGCGCCCGGCACCTGCGTGTTTTCGTATGTAACCCTTTCCCATTTGAGAACAGTGTAAGGAATGTTAAGACATGGCTGTTTGAGCAGGCATTCGCAGATGAAGTATAATTGTTTAATTGAGACCCACGGACAGGCATGTAGCCCGGGGGGGGGGGGCTAAGAGGGCTTTAGCCCCCCCCATTCTTAGGATAGTCCGCAAGAAGGCCTTAATGGTACATTATTTAAACTGTTATGTTTATTCCTATCATGATCTGATCACCATGCTCAATATATCCCGTATGCATGGGGGTATTGGGATAACAATACAAATGGTTTGCTAGGGTAGACCCTCTCTCACTCAGACTCCACCCCCCAATCAAATTCAGCCCCTCCCAAATCAAAATCCTGGCTACGGCCCTGCCCACGGATTGATATGACGATGCGACGGGAAATGATTTTAAAGATGAGACGCTGAGAATTGTATTTTTATGAATGTGTATTGTTTTTTTATGTGACTATTGTATTCATTGTTTTATTGTGTTTTATATTGTGGGCATTCGTTGCCATGTGTAAACCGCCTCGAGCCGCCTGTGGGCTGAGAGGGGCGGTATAGAAATATAGTAAATAAATAAATAAATAAATAAATAAATAAATAAAATATAAAGATTTCTACACTCCCTCTTTCTGTATTTGTGCCATTTCAGGAATATGAGCCCACCATCTTTTACCCGAAACGGTCCTCAAATCCCCTTTACCGAGACTTCACCACCCAATGTGAGAAAATGGATATTCCCTTTCTTTCCTACCTACCTACAGAGGTGAGCAAAACATTTATAATATCCCCAAATACCCTCCTTTTTACATCCTCCTCTCGTTTCCCCTATCTCCCATCTACAACTCTACATCTTCCCTTTGTTTCTCAATCTCCCATCTATATCTTTACATCCTCCACTCATTTCGTCCATTTCCTATCTACAACTTTACATCCTCTGCTCATTTCCTCTCTCTCCCATCTATAACTGTACATCCTCCATTTGCTTCTCCTTCTCCCATATACATTTGACATCTTTTGCTCATTTCCTCTATGTCCCGTCCACAACTTTACATCCTCCATTCATTTCCTCTATTTCCCATCTACAACTTTATATTCTCCATTCCTTTCTCCATCTTCCATATGTATATTTACATCCTCCACTCATTTTCTCTATCTCCCATCAACAATTTAGTCACTTTGAGTCCCCTTTGGGGAGATAAAGTGGGATATAAATCTATGTATATAATAAAAGTCAGGGTTTGCGGAGGTTCGGAGGACGGGAGGTGCGGAGGAATATGTGCCAGCATTTCGATTGGTTGCCACTGTGGGATTATTTGCATAAAGGACACTGATTGGCCAGCCTCAGAACTCCGACACTCTAAGGCACCAGACAGAGGGCATTGTTTGCCACTGAGGAACTATTTTAATAAAGGACTCTGATCAGCCAGCAAAACAGAATGCAACTGAATACTTGAGTAAGCCAAATGACAGTTTTTTCCGTTGGCAATGGAATGTTCATTTTCTGGGAGGTGCGGAGGTGCCAAGGAATATGTGACAGCATTTCGATAGGTTGCCACTATGGGATTATTTGCATAAAGGATTCTGATTGGCCAGCCTCAGAACTCCAACATTCTTCGGCCACAGACAGAGGGGATTGTTTGCCACTGAAATGGTATTTGCATAAAGGACTCCGATTGGCCATCCACATTCCAACATTCTAAGGTGACTCAGAGGGAAAAGGAAAGGCCTCAGGCAGTCAGACACTGCGGCCCACAGCAGTGACGGATCAGGACCAAACTTGGCATACAGGGGCCCATTGGCCCACTTCACAATGCGACCCTTACCCAATGACCAATACAGACCAAAATTAGCACACAGAACCCCTTTGACCCACTCAACACCCTGGTGCTGTTTCAAGGAGGATGGACCACAGATGATAGGACTTGAAATACCTTCACTCACCTTCCGAGACCGCTGCAACCCTCATCCAAAGAATGATCAAGACCAAATGTGACACACAGAGCCCCCATGACACACTCTACATCCTGGTGCTGTTTGGAGGGGATGGGATGGGACTCGCAGTACTTTCACTAAGTTCCTGAGACCACTGCAAGCCACATAAACATCTAATAGGAACCAACCTTGGCACACCATGCTTTCCTCAAATAACCCGGGCATCGCCGGGTCCCGAAGCTAGAATAATAATAATAACAACATCCTCCATTCATTTCTCCATCTCTGCTCATTCCCTGCATTTCCCATGCACAACTTTACATCTGCCATTTATTTCTCCATCTCCCATATACACCTTTACATCCTCTGCCCATTTCCTCCATCTCCCACCTCCATCTTAACATCCTCAGCTCATTTCCTCTATCTCTCATTGACATCTTGATGGTGAGATCTATTGCCAATATTTTAGTCCTGGAGATTCACCTTGCTTTTGCTTTGTTCGTCGATAGGTTCAGCTAATTAGTGATGCCTATAATCTGGTTGTCGATGCTGTCCTTGGAGTGGAGGCCAATCCAGGTGAAATTCTGGAGCCCTATAGTACCATCTTGGCCATTCTCAAGCAAATCCACATCCCTCTTGTCAGCCTGGATGTCCCTTCTGGTATGTATGGAGTCGGAGAAGGGATCCCCAAAGGCCATCCAGTCCAACCCCATTCTGTCATTAAAGGAATGCATTGAATAATGTTAGAATTTGCCCCGGATTTGAGTCCAGACCTGGCAACCGTTTTTCACTTTGTGACCGCTTTTCCGCTTATTTGCCCTTTCTTCTCTCTGCGGCCAAACGCCAGCATCCAAACAGTAGCCGTCTCCAAGAGAGGTGCTGTTTTGGAAGGTGATTTGGCCACAATAAACTGAGACATGATGTCATATCCAAACATGCTTTTTTCACGTCTGGTGCAAAAAGCTTCTGGTTTCTCCATCAGGGGAGGAATGTTGTGGACCAAATGGGGAAACGTTGACTTCCTACAATGCTCCAGATTTATTCCTTTAAGGTTGCGGCGAAACACACACACACAAAACAAAAATGGGAGGGGTTTGGTGAGTCTCCAGCAGAAGACCTTGGAAAACTACAACACCCAGGACCCCATAGGACTCGGCTGTGGTGGTTAAAGCGGTGCCATGATACATACATTTATTGATAGGAATAAATCTCAGCATCCCGACCCAACTTGAATTGTAGAATCCTGGGAGTTGTAGTTTTTGCAAGGCCTTTTCTGCCCAAGAGTGTCAAACTACACCTCCCAGGATCCCATCACAGTTACAATTGTGGCAAGATCAATTAATTTGACAGTGTATTGATGCAGAAGGCTCAAAACCTTGTCAGACTACAACTCTCAGGATCCCATTACACTGAGTTCAAATGCAGCATTCATTTTACAAATGGAGATACACCCGATGCTATGGGCAGGTGGGATCTATAATTTAGAGAGGCACCAGCTTTCTTTAGCAGGGAAAATATCTTGTTGAACTATAACTCCCAGGATCCCATTGCACTGGGTTCAAATGCAGCATTAATTTTACAACGGAGATACACCCAATGCTATGGAAAAGTGGGATGTGTAGTTTAGCGAAGCTTCAATACACGACAAAGTAATCACTATTGCAACTTCTATACACACTGCTAAACCACAATGTTTAAAGGGGCAGTGTCAAAGGAATACCAAGACATAGCATATATAGGTAAAAACCACTATATTGTATGGCAGTATATGCTCAATAGCAGAACAATATTACAAACAGTACAATGTAATGCAAATAATCATGTGATTAATTACCCAGTATGAGCATGAATCACAAGCCCATATACATGGTTGGGCGAAGGAGTATTCCACTTGGCACTGAGTAACCCTTAGTGAAGTCCTGGGTGTAGTGACCCATGGACCTGCGACTGAGTCAATAGGGGAACCTTGGTAGGTGGCAGAGCTGGTGGCTGCTATGGTGGGCAGGCGCCAACGGCTGGAGGTAAGCTGACGACGCCAAGATGGCCGTTTCGCGTAACCGCTTCCTCAGGGCGCTGATCACTTCGGACCGCTCCTCCCCAGTATTGTAGTAGACCAATTTAGACTCAAAGTCGAAACGAGAGATTTCGCGTTTCCGCGTTTCAATACAGATCGCTCTTGTGAGTTATCTCCCGGGCTGCAATCGTCGTCAGCTTACCTCCAGCCGTTGGCGCCTGCCCACCATAGCAGCCACCAGCTCTGCCACCTACCAAGGTTCCCCTATTGACTCAGTCGCAGGTCCATGGGTCACTACACCCAGGACTTCACTAAGGGTTACTCAGTGCCAAGTGGAATACTCCTTCGCCCAACCATGTATATGGGCTTGTGATTCATGCTCATACTGTGTATTAATCACATGATTGATTATTTGCATTACATTGTACTGTTTGTAATATTGTTCTGCTATTGAGCATATACTGCCATACAATATATTGGTTTTTACCTATATATGCTATGTCTTGGTATTCCTTTGACACTGCCCCTTTAAACATTGTGGTTTAGCAGTGTGTATAGTAGTTTAGCGAAGCACCATAATTCTTTGGCAGAGAAGACGAACTACAACTCCCGGGATCCCATTGCACTGGGTTCAAATGCAGCATTAATTTTACAACGGAGATACACCCAATGCTATGGAAAAGTGGGATGTGTAGTTTAGCGAAGCACCAGAATTCTTTGGCAGAGAAGACTCAAGACCTTGATGAACTACAACTCCTGGGATCCCATTGCACTGGATTCAAATGCAGCATTAATTTCACAATGAAGATACACCCACTGTTATGGACAGGTGGGATCTGTAGTCTAGTGAGGCACCAGCCTTCTTTGGCAGAGGAGATTCAAGAACCTTGTCAAACTACAACTCCAGGAGCTGATCTCATAGAGCTAGAACAGTTGAAGCAATGCCTAGACACATTCATTCGACCAGGTAGATGCATCTTTAGCTAACAAATAGCTTTCTGATGGGTGGGCCTTGGGCAACTACACATCCCAGGGCCCCATCACATGGGGCCAAGACATAGTAACATGAGCCACATAGGATTTTGGTCATAGAGATATTCCTGGATATATTGCCAGGCACAAGAATGACCTATCAACCGGCTCAGCGGAAAAGTTGGTTCCTTCCACATCATTCGCATTGGGTCTGGCTTTCCTGATTATAACAACTGTGTTAGGAAGATACTTAAAAGAGAAATGCAGACTTCTTGCACTGCTGTAATTCCACTGACCTCAGGGTGGAATGACACCGTAGCTGAGTAGTCTGTATACAGCCTCTTTTAAGGGAAAGTATATATTCCTTTCTTTCATTCATTTCTTTTGTTCCTTTTTCCTTTCCTTTCCTGTAGTTCTTTCTTTTCATTCCTTTCTTCTTTCCTTCTCTTCTATTATTTTATTTACCTTTCCTTCCTTTCCTTCCTTCTTTCCTTTTTGTTCCTTTCTTCTTTCTTTTGCTTCCCATCCTACCCTCTCCTTTCTATTCTTTACCTTTCCTTTCTTCTTTCCTTGTCTTTCATCTTTTCTCTCCTTTCCTTTCCTTACTTTACCTTTCCTTCCTTCTTCCCTTCCCTTCCTTTTCTTTGCCTTTCTTTACTTTTCCTTTCTTCTTTCCCTTCCTTACCTTCTTTCTTCTTTCCTATCCTTCTTTCATTTCTTTCTTTTTTCCTTCCATTACATTCTTTCCTTTCTTCTTTTTCTCTTTCCTGTCCTTTCTTTCTTTCCTCTCTTCTTCCCTTCCCTTCTTCTTTCCTTTCTTCTTTCACTTCCTTTCTTTTCTTTCTTTATTCTTTCCTTCCTTCCCTTCCCTTTCTTTTTACAGTTCCTTTCTTCTTTCTTTCCTTTTTTCCTTTCATTTCCTTCCTTGTTTTCTTTCCTTAACTTTCCTTTCTTTCCTTTTTCCTTTCCTTCCCTTCCCTTTCTTCTTTCTTTCCTTTCTTTATTGCTTTTATTGTGTTTATTGTTTTCTGATGTTTTTGATATGTTTTGTGATGTGTTGTTCGGGCATGGTCCCATGTAAGCCGCTCCGAGTCCCCTTTAGGTAGATGGATGCAGGTTATAAAAAAAGTTTTATTTTTTATTATTATTATTTCCGTCTTTCTCTCTTTCCTTATCTTTCCTTTCTTCTTTGCTTTCCTTACCTTCCCCCTCTTTCCTTTCCTTTCCTTATCTTTACGAGGAAGCCATTGTGATCTTCCTGTGCCACTTGTTTGAACAGGCATCGTCCGTCCGTCCCCAGGCTTTGCTTCTCCCTTTCTCCTTTTGCATCCTTCTCTTTTCTTTTTGATTCCCTTTCCTGTTCTGTCATTTCAGGGTGGGATGTGGAGACGGGAAGCAGTGACGGCCTCAGCCCCGATGTCCTCGTCTCGCTTTCGGCCCCAAAACAGTGTGCCACCCGCTTTGTGGGCAAACACCATTTTGTCGCCGGCCGCTTCCTTCCGTACGACGTCCAGAAGAAATTCGAACTCAATTTGCCTGACTATCCGGGCACGGAATGCGTAGTTTCCCTTTAGAATAAACCCTGTTATTCCCCCATTTCCTTTAAAGACCGAATTCAAAGTCCTTATCTAGACTCGAAGGGCATTATAGGGCCACTGGATTATTCTCTTTGCTTCGTATACTGCGGTAACAACCCTGGTTCCGATTAAAAAAACGAATTAACACTTATTTTATACCAGGACTCAGCTGTTTGTCTGAATTCTTTTGCCTCCAAAATTGGCTGGAGAAAAGTTTTGGGGTATTTCAAAAGAAATCAACAGAAGCAAAGTTGGCAGGAAAGGATGAGAATGTAAGGAAGCAATGCCCTCGGGGAAAAGATGGGGGGAAACGGAGGAAATTGAAATATAAGGTCTTATCAACCCTCTTATTTGGAAATGGACCAGATTCATGTTTCCCTTACAGAGGAATGCCAACGAGGGCCAGCATTCCAATATGGGCATTGAGGTGGACTAGATAACCTCGGGAGGTCCCTTCTGGCTCCAAACTTGTCTCCAAATGCAAAAGTAGTCAGAGACAACAGTGGGGTTTCCTTCTTTGGAGATCTTTACGCCAAGGTTATATTACTATCCTTCTGATATGTCGAAATTGGGCGTTTCTATATGGTCCCGAGGTAGACTAGATAAACTTTGGAGGTCCTGTCCAGCTCCAAATAACAATAATAGTGGATTGTCCCCCTTTGGTGAGCTCTAAGCTGAGGTTGGATGGGCATCTTTCAAGTATACCATTATTGGACATTCCTATATGACTTTGGGGGTGGACTGGATGCCCTCTGAGGGTCCCTTCTGAATCCAAACTGTTCTCCCAAAGCAAACTGAGTCAGAAGCAACAGTAGGAAAACAGTGTGACTTTGAGGGTGGACTAAATGACCTTTGGGGTTCCCTTCCGGCTCCAAATAACGATAATAGTGGATTGTCCCCCTTTGGTGATTTCTAAGCTGAGGTTGGATCGGCATCTTTCAAGCATACCATTATTGGACATTCCTATATGACTTTGAGAGTGTACTAGATGACATTTGAAGGTCCCTTCCAGCTCCAAATATCAATAATAGTGGATTGTCCCCATTTGGTGATCTCTAAGCTGAGGTTTGATGGGCATCTTTCAAGTATGCCATAACCGGACATTCCTATATGTCTTTGGGGGTGGACTAGATGCCCTCTGAGGGTCCCTTCTGAATCCAAAATGGTCTCCCAAAGCAAACAGAGTCAGAGGCAACAGTAGGAAAACAGTGTGACCTTAAGGGTGGACTAGATGACCTTTGGGGGTCCCTTCCGGCTCCAAATAACAATAATAGTGGATTGTCCCCCTTTGGTGATCTCTAAGCTGAGGTTGGATGGGCATCTTTCAGGTATACCATTATTGGACATTCCTATCTGACTTTGGAGGTGGACTAGATGCCCTCTGAGGGTCCCTTCCAGCTCAAAATAACAATAATAGTGGATTGTCCCCCTTTGGCGATTTCTAAGCTGAGGTTGGATGGGCATCTTTCAAGTGTATTATTGGACATTCCTATCTGACTTTGGAGGTGGACCAGATGACCTTTGAAGATCCTTTCCAACTCAAAATAACAATAATAGTGGATTGTCCCCATTGGTGATCTCTAAGTTGAGGTTGGATAGGCATCTTTCAAGTATGCCATAACTGGTCTCCCAAAGCAAACGGAGTCAGGGGCAACAGTAGGACAACAGTGTAACTTTGAGGGTGGACTAGATGACCTTTGGGTTTCCCTTCCAGCTCCAAATAACGATAATAGTGGCTGGTCCCCTTTGGTTGGTTAGATCTCTAAGCATACCTGACATTCCTATAATAATAATAATAATAATAATAATTATAATAATACTGTTTATTTCTATCTTTCAAACATACAGACAATTACAGTTTTACACATGGACAGGTTCATAGACAGTACAGTAGTTTTTATGACTTTGAGAGTGTACTAGATGACCTTTGAGGGTCCCTTCCAGCTCCAAATAACAACAATAGTGGATTGTCCTCCTTTGGTGATTTCTAAGCCAAGGTTGGGTGGGCATCTTTCAAGTATGCAATAACCGGACATTCCTAGGTGACTTTGAGGGTGGACTAGATGGCCTTTAAGGGTCCCGCCCAACTCCAAACTTGTCTTCCAAAGCAAAAGTAGCCTTTGGAGATCTTTAAGTCAATGTTACATTACTATCCTTCAGATATGTCAAAGTTGAGCATTCCTATATGATTTTGGGGGTGAACTAGATAACCTTTGAGGGCACCTTCCGGCTCCAAATAACGATAATAGTGGATTGTCCTCCCTTGGTGACCTCTAAACCGAGGTTGAATGAACATATTTTAAGTATGTCATAACTGGACAATTTTATATGACTTTGAGGGTGGAATAGATGACCTTTGAGGGTCCCTTCCGGCCCCAAAGTGCTGTCCTCTTGATACATTTTTGCATCCCAACCCTATGAGCTCAGCCAGCTTTTATTGCCTTTTTCTTCTCCGTCCAAGCAAGGGCTCCTGTTGAAGTATTCCCAAAAACAATACGAATAACTACAAGGGAGGAATTCCAAGGTTTGGGGCGGGAGGGCTGTGTGTGTCTCCGGTTTCTTTGGTCCAAAGGTGCGCTGTCCAAAAAGGTGTCCAAGCCAAGGGAAGGGAAGGGAAGGGAGGGTCGGGGGCTTATATAGGCCTCCGGTTTTTCACTGTCTTCGTCTTGAAGCGGCTGCCTCGTCCTCCAAATCCAAAATGTTGGGCACAAAGCCGGCCGTTTTCCTCATCGCCATCTTCTGCTTCGGATGGGTCTCTTCTCAAGGTACCGTCCTGCAAAAAAGTGGCCTAAGGGTTGTGCTGATGGACCTAGGAAGACAGCTATGTATCTGTTTATTATTAGTATTAGAATATTATTATCTTTGTTCATACCGCACTTTATCTCTCCCGATGGAGGCTCAAAGCAGCTTCCAATCAGAATCCAGGCCATTGGTCGCAAATGTCTTTAAACTGAGGCTGGATGGCCATCTGTCAGGAGGGCTTGATTGGTGTCTTTCTACCTGAATGGGGTTGGACTGGATGACCTATAGGGATCTCTTCCAACTCTAGGAATCTCTTATTCCATAGAAGCTAGATGATCATCTGTCGGGAGGGCTTGAATGCTGCCTTCCTGCCCGGAATAATGCGAGTTGGACTGGATGATCTCTTGGTATCCCTCGCAACTCTAGCATTCTGCCTTTCTCCCACGTGTTTAATTTCCAATAGAGGAAATTGCAATATTTGTATGACATTTGCTTGACTTTGGGGCTTTAATCCCTTTCAGGTGGCAATATCCTGGCTCATGTCGTGTGCGGTTGGCTTTCCGTTTTGCTTCGTAAAAGGCAATTTTCCATCTGCAAACATTGTCCATTCCTAATCATAGCTTGGAAAGGAGGAGACATGACACAAAAAGCTTGAGTCTGAAAGTCACTGAATGAACTGTGACCATTTAAAGCTTCCGCAAGTCACTTCGGATGCATCTTCACTGCCGAAGGAATGCAGTTTGATCCCAATTTAACTGCCCTGGGATGCTGGGAGCTGTAGTTTTGCAAGGACTTTGTCCTCCCCAGCCAAGCAATGTAAACTACAAATCCCATTATTACACAGCATTGAGTCATGACAGTTAAAGTGGAGCAAAACCGCATTCATTCGACAGTGAAGATGCACATTGGCTCTCTTCTTGATATTCCTCAACAGATCCACAGCCGAAAAACGAAAAGCCGGAGAAGCAGAAGAAAAAAGGCAAGACCCACACTAGTCTTGAAGCAGGAATGGCTGGTAATTAAATTATTATTATTATTATTATTTTCAACTAATCAGCTCATCCAAGTTGATCCTTTCATATCTTCGGGCACAACAGACACATTCGGTGCCAAGCTCCTACCGCTCCAATATAAGTCAATATAATATATCGATCCTGTGCCAACTGGATAATACACTTTGGGGATAGTTATCAACTTAGTAGAAATGATGCCAACCTCCTAACACTTTGCATCCTCTCCAATATAATTCAGAGACCACAATATCCATCCTGTGACAATAGATAATAATGCCATTTAGGAATAGTTTACAACTTGGTGCCAAGCTAACGCTTTTTGCATTGTCTCCAATATAATTTGGAGACCCCATTATCGATCCTGTGCCACTGGATAATAATGCAATTCAGGGATAGTTAGGAGAATGTACCAAGCTCCTAAAGCTTTGTGCATTGTCTCCAATATAATCCGGAGATCCCATTATCAATCCTGTGCCACTGAATAATAGTGCCATTCAAGGATAGTTTTCAGCTTGGCATAGATGGTACCAAACTCCTCACACTCTGCAGCCTCTCCAATATCATTCGGAAACCCCATGATTGATCCTGTGCCACTGGATAACAACGCAATTCAAGGATAGTTTTCAACTTGGCATAGATGGTGCCAAACTCCTAACACTCTTAATCTTCTCCAATATCATTCGGAGATCCCATTATTGATCTTGTGCCACTGTATAATAATGCAATTCAATGCTAGTTAGGAGAATGTGCCGAGCCTATAACACTTTTTGTATTGTCTCTAATATAATGCGGAGATGCCATTATCGATCCTGTGCCACAGGATAATAATGCCATTTAGGGAAAGTTATCAACTTGACATGGATGGTGCCAAACTCCTAACACTCTGCATTGTCTCCAATATAATTCAGGCCTCGGCATCAATCCTGTGCCACTGGATAATAATGCCATTTAGGGAAAGTTATCAACTTGACATAGATGGTGCCAAACTCCTAACACTCTGCATTGTCTCCAATATAATTCAGGCCTCGGCATCAATCCTGTGCCACTGGATAATAATGCAATTCAAGTCTGACTTGGCCATGATGGTCCACACTCTGGTTGCATCCCGAATAGACTACTGCAACGCTCTCTACGTGGGGCTGCCTTTGAAGACAGTTTGGAAACTGCAACTAGTCCAATGGGTGGCAGCCAGAGTACTAACAGGAGCTACATACAGGGAGCATACCACCCCCTTGTTGTGTCAGCTTCACTGGCTGCCTGTCCATTTCTGAGCTCAATTCAAAGTGCTGGCTTTGACCTATAAAGCTCTATACGGTTCTGGCCCAGCTTACTTGTCCAAACGCACCTGCCGCTATGTCCCATTTCTCAGTCTAAGATCATCTGGGGAGGCCCTGCTCTAGCTCCTGCCAGTATCGCAAATGCGGCTGGTGGGGACGAGAGACAGGGCCTTCTCAGCGATGGCCACTTGCCTATGGAACGCACTCCCAAACAAAATAAGATCGACTCGATCTCGCCTCGCTTTTAGAAAAAAAGCTAAAGTCATGGTTCTGGGACCAGGCCTTTGGGCAGCAGATGTAAATTGTACCTTTGGATTTGACTGGATTGACACTTTGGACTTGACTGGACTGACAATGTGTTCCGCTTGATGGCTTTAATTAATTATTGTTGTATGTAGTGGTTTTTAATGTAATGTTTTTTAATGCTTTTAATGCTTTTTAATGATGTTGGTTATATGTATTTTTAAATTGTATTGTGGTGGTGCGTCCTGTGGTGCTGAAAATGTAGCCCATGCTGAGTCCCCCTGCGGGGGTGAGAAGCTACGGGGTACAAATACCATAAATAAATAAATAAATAAATAAATAAATAAATAAATAAATAAATAAAGGATAGTTTTCAACTCGGCACATTCAGTGCCAAGCTCAGAACAGTTTTTGTATTGTCTCCAATATAATTTGGAGACCCCATTATTGATTGTTTTCAACTTGACATAGATGGTGCCAAAGTCCTAACACTCTGCAACCCCTCTAATGTAATTCAGAGATCCCATTATTGATCCTGTACCACTGGATAATAATGCATTTCAAGGATAGTTAGACGAATGTTTCAAGCTCCTAATGCTTTTTGCATTGTCTCCAATATAATTCAGAGACCCCATTATTTTTTTACTTATTTTTTAATATCTTTATTAAAGAGACCCCATTATTGATCGTTATCAACTTGGCATTGATAGTACCAAATTCTTTTTTTTAAAAGAAAGATAGAATAACTTTATTGTCACTGTACATTGTACAATGAAGGGAAAGGCTTTCCCCAACACACATCACAAAAACAACATACCCATCCCTCCACACTTCAACCACCAACCACCATTTCAGAAGGGATAGTACCAAATTCTTAAAGCTCTGCAGCCTCTCCAATATCATTCGGAGATCCTGTGCCACTGGGTAATAATGCAATTCAAGGATAGTTAGGAGAATGTGCCAAGCTCCTAACACTTTTGCATTGTCTCCAATATAATCTGGAGACCCCCATTATCGATCCTGCGCTGCTGGGTAATAATGCCATGCACATGATAGTTTTCAACTTGGCATAGATGATGCTAAACTCCTAGCACTCTGCATCTTCTCCAATGTCATTCGGAGACCCCATTATCAATCCTGTGCCACTGAATAATAATGCAATTCAAGGATAGTTAGGAGAATGTACCAAGCTCTTAATGCGTTTTGCACTGTCTCCAATATCATTCGGAGATGCCATTATTGAGCCTGTGCCAATGGGTAATGATGCAATTCAAGGATAGTTAGGAGAATGTGCCAAGCTTCTAGCGCTTTTTGAATTGTCTCCATTATAATTCAGAGATGCCATTATTGATCCTGTGCCACTGGATAATAATGCCTTTTAGGGATAGTTATCAACTTGGCATAGATGGTGCCAAACTCCTAACACTCTGCATCATGTCCAATATAATTTGGAGACCCCATGATCAATCCTGTGCCACTGGTTAGTTTTCTACTTGGCATAGATGGTGCTAAGCTTTGAATAATTTTTGCATTGTCTCCAGTATAATTTAGAGACGCCATTATTGATCCTGTGCCACTGGATTATAATGCCATTTAGGGATGTGTTTTGATGTAACCTGGTGCCAACGTGGCTCTTTTCCCCCCCAGGTGAATGGACCTCGTGGTTCAACGTGGACCATCCTGGGGGCGAAGGGGACTTTGAGACCTTGGAGGCCATCCGGTTTTACTACCCGGACCGCCTCTGTGCCAAACCGACGTCCATTCAAGTTCGGACCACGGAGTGGGAGCTGCCCGAGGAAGTGGGTGAAGCGGTTCATTTCAGCCCTCAGGACGGGTTTCGGTGCCTCAACCAGGAGCAACATGGGGGCAAAGGGTGTTCCAATTACCATGTCCGATTCCTCTGCCCATTCGGTATGTAGCAATAACAGTGGGCAAGGGGGTGGGAATTTGCTTTTTGAGGGTGCTGAGAAACCCAGCAAATCACTCACTTGGAAACCTGAGAAACTCTGGATTCTCAAGGATAGTTTTTCCAGATGAATTTGGCACAAGGTCCGCATGTGTCGTTTCATGCCTGAAATTGCCTTGTCGGAGCAGCAAATGCTATTTCCAAGCAGTCAATGATATTCTAAAAAGGTGAAATCCTGGATGAGGGTGAATGTTTTGCTATTAGGGATGAACTTGGCACAAATTTTCATACCCGAAATGAGCTGGAAAATCATGTTTCAGTAACAGCTTATCTGTGAGAAATGGCCTTTTCTGAGCAGGTATTGCTATTTTTCAGCTGTAAATGCTTCTTACGGGAAACCTGAAATACTCTCAATGGGAGTGAATTTTTGCCTTCTTGGCACAACCTTTGCATGTATCCTTTTAAGCCCGAAATGCCATTTTCAGAGGGATAAAATACTATTTCTGAACAGCTAACTGAATTTCGCCATATCCTATTAAACTTAGAAATCACTTATCTAAGAATCTCTTGGCCCTCTAGTGCAGCTCAGTGGTCAAAATCCGGATCACTGACGGATCTAGAGATCCCTATGAATCCAATCTGTCAATGGGATTCAAGTGTGGCCTCTGGTCATGAATACTATGAAAACACTGAACTGCTGGCATGGCCAGAGACAATGAGACAGAGTATATCACAGGGACTTTAGACAGACTATATAGCTACATTGGTTACACAAAGGGGATATTACATTTTACTCAGCATTCACACACATATAAACATTCATTCTCCATGCATACATGACCATCCCTTCTTCCTTCTCCTGGAAAAGAGACTCAAACGTGGCAAATCTGCCATTCTGCAAATACACCATTTATCTCCGTCCTTTGGAGAAAGAGGCAGGTGTCCAGACCCTGCATTCCTGCAGATTTGCCACACTTTTGGAAAGTAAGAAGATCGCTTATATAGCATTTCTGCTGTTGTTGTTCTAATTTGATTAACTTTGTTATCCAGCTAAAACATGCTGAAGCTCCATCAGTTCCGAACAGATGTTCGTTTTCCTTCTTAAGTAAGCTATGTTGTATTTGCTGCCGTAACTTAAAGAATCGTTGTCTTTGACTATGCAAGCATGTCGTTTTCAACCAGAGTAAATCATTGTCTCTGGTCATGCCAGCAGTTCATGAATTCTGCGCCTCCTTTTTGGTTTCTCTGTAATGCCATTTTTTCAGGTGCCAATTTTAGGATGGTACGTTCAGTCTTTGTCAGATTCGCATTCATACATTTATCATACAATTTCATTAAATCTGCACATCATATTTATCACACAGACAGTAGGGCACTTGAGAGGCCAAGAAGTGCCCTCCAGAGAAGGAGGCTCTTTTTGCAGTTTTCCATAATGCCAATGTTCTTAGAATGTGTCTTCAGGCTATATAGGCTCCAACCATGCACTTTTTGTACCATGCCATTCAAAGCACACATCATTATTTATCACACTTCTTGCTCCAAAACAGATCTGTCTGCCTGGTTGGGCTGGTCAACCTGGTCGGCTTGGAGCGCCTGTTCACAGACGTCCTGTGGCGTCAGAGGGACCCGGACCCGGCACCGAACATGCTTGAATGTCTCTCCGAAGCTCCTGAAGTGCCAAGGGAAGCCCGTTGAGCGTCAGATCTGCTCGGCAGGACCTTGCCAAGGTAATGGATCCACACCGGAGACTTAATACAGTTTGACCCCACCTGAATTGCTACATATGGGACCCTGTGAGTTGTTGTCTAGCAGGGCCCTGGCAATAATGGCCTTGTCATACTACAACTCCCATTGCCTGGAGCCGTGGCAGCCCAAGTGGTCCTCAACCACATTAATTTGACAGTGTGGATGTGCCTAATATCTCAGCAAACCACAAGGCCTTGGATTACATTGCCATGAGCCATGGTAAATACATTAATTCAACAGCGTAGATCAGGCATGGGCAAACTTAGGCCCTCCGGGTGTTTTGAATTTCAACAATTCCTAACAGCCAGTGCCTAGTGTAGATGATGATAATGATTATAACAATGGCATTATACTAGATTTCCTTTGGCCAGAAGCTGGCTACTTGGAGTGCCTCTGGTGTCGCTATGAGAAGGTCCTCCATTGTACATGTGGTAGGATACAAACTCCATTACAGTAAGTGGTCTGTGGTTTGCTCTTCTCCACACTGGCATGTTGTGGACTCCACTATGTGGCCCCATTTCTTAAGGTTGGCTCTGCATTTCATGGTGGTGCCAGAGTGCAGTCTGTTCCGCACCGTCCAAGTCGCCTAGTCTTTTGTGTGCCCAGGAAGGAGTGTCTCATCCAGTCCAGGCCACCGATTGATGTTCTGTGTTTTAACCTGCCATTTTTAGACTCTAACTTGCTGAAGTGTTCCTGCGAGTATCTCTGTGGATCTTACGAAGCTGTTTCTTGATTTAAGGCATTGGCGTGCTGGCTGATATCTGAACAGAGGATGGGCCGGAGATGTCCATGCCTTGGTCCTTACATTACAGGCTGCTATTTCCCGACGAATGTCAGGTGGTGCAATACCGGCTAAACAGTATTATTTGTCCAGCAGTGTTGAGCGTAGACATCCTGTGATAATGCGGCATTTCTCATTAAGAGCCACATCCACTGTTTGAATGTAGTGAGATGTATTCCACACTGGGCTCCTGACATGAAAAAAAACATGGGTCTATTTTTTCTGTAATTATATGCAAAATAAGTCTCTCCAGAAGAATAAGCTACAATAAGAATAATAGATACTCCATAACTTTCCTTTTGGGTACTTTCTTCAGTTTCGATAACTAGACTACCATGATTGGGTCAAGTCAGGTTGGCGTTTAGATTGGATGGTCAAATATTCCTAATAATAAAGGGGTATAGAAATGGCAGAGAGGTGGGCATTTCTTGGACTCTCCAACAAGATTTGCTTTTATTAAATATTCCCCTCTTCCCCCCGCCTTTTTGTCGGCTTCTTTTGCCCACCTGCCTCTGTGCCTTTGGGCCTTTTGGCATTGCTCCGGCTTCATTTCTCTTCCAAAAAAAGGGCAAGTGAGGCTGCTTTCTTTGCCCTCTTTTCCCCTGATTCGTCTCCAAAACGGGGTCAGTCCATCTCTGCCAAGGCATTCCAGCCATTCTTGTGGTCTCCACAGGACTGGTAGGAATATATATATATATTCTACATAGCAACTGCCAACCGGGGAACCCAGCCAAGTACATTTTGGGAACATTCTTGTTGGAGAGACATGAAATGCGATCACTTTCCCTCCTTTTCTGGGTGGGTGGAAGAAAGGGGATACGTCCCCTAATGGGCCTGGCAATGGTTTCTTTTCTTTTCCCCAAAAGCCATTTAAAAACATTGTGGGCAGGTATGTTTTGATGGGAAGAGCAGAACCTTTGGGTTTTTCTGTTGCAAAAAAGAGTCTGCAAATGCATGGCACTGAAGGGAAAAGAGAGAGCATTGTTTCAATCATAGGATCCTAATTAAGAGGGATGCCTAAAGGCCATCCAATCCAGCCCCATTATACTATGACATAATTCGATCCCATGATACAGTCCGATCCCTCCTGACAGATGGCCATCCAGATCTGTTATACAATGACACAATCCGATCCCTCCCAACAGATGGCCATTCAACTCTGTTATACCACAGCACAATCTGATCCCTCCCAACAGATGGCCATTCAACTCTGTTATACCACGGCACAATCTGATCCCTCCTGACAGATGGCCATCCAACTCCATTATACAATGACACAATCTGATCCCTCCCAACAGATGGCCGTTCAACTCTGTTATACCATGGCACAATCCTATCCCTCCTGACAGATGGCCATCCAACTCCGTTATACCATGACACAATCTGATCCAACCCGAAAGATGGCCATCCAATACAACTACTAATGGAGAGGGTTTATATGTTTTCAGAGCCCAAATGGAGCAGCTGGGGGACCTGGAGTCCCTGCTCCAAAACCTGTGGAAGTGGAGGCAAGCAAATACGCCGCCGAAAGTGTCCCAAATCCAAGTTACACTGCATTGGACGTCCCTCGGAGGTGCAGAAATGTCCCCAGGTGCCTTGCCCAGGTACTGAGCTGTTCAGGGCACTTAAATATAATAATAACAACAACAACCTGTTCCTGGTTTGAAAGTGTTTGTTCCTATTTCATTGTGCATTCCTTACTTTAAAAGTAAAATAATTGTTCTACTCCTGAAACTTTGTTTTTGTGGCTGCCACAATGTTGAATTGGTTGAGACTTGGATGAGATATTCATCAGAAAGGTCTAACAAAATGTGCTGCAGGATGTTTTTGTAGTTGAATAAACTACACTGTATTCTCATATTTTTATGATAGAACAAATTACATGTATAACCCAGGAACGAAATTGTATTATGGGGGCCAATATGGAATGGGCAAACTGTGTGGAGGAGGTCTTGAAGCAGAGGTTGGATAGCTGTCTATTTATCTATCTATCCTAAGGAGAACTGGTCTGAATAGCCATCTGTCAGGAGGGCTTGGATGGTGTATTCCTGCATGATTGGGACTGGACTGGATGGCCCTTGGGGGTCTCTTCCAGCTCTAGGATTCTATCTATCTATCCATCCATCCATCCATCCAACTATGTGGGGTTGGACTGGATGGCCCTTGGGGTCTCTTCCAACCCTAGGATACTATCTATCTATGTATGTATCTATCTATCTATTCATCTATCTATCTACCCTAAGGAAGACTGAATGGCCATCTGTCAAGAGGGCTTGGATGCCTTCCTGCCTGGTAGAAGAATGTTGAACTGGATGGCCCTTGTGGTCTCTTCCAGCTCTAGGATTCTATCTATCTATCTATCATCTATCCATCCATCCATCCTTCTAACTATATGGGGTTGGACTGGATGGCCCTTGGGGTCTCTTCCAACCCTAGGATACTATCTATCTACCGATTCATCTATCATCTATCTATCCATCCATCCTAGGGAGGCTGGACTGAATGGCCATCTGTCAGGAGGGCTTGGATGCTTTCCTGCCTGGCAGAAGAATGTTGGACTGGATGGCCCTTGGGGTCTGTTTCAGATCTAGGATTCTATCTATCCATCTATAATTTATCTATCTGTAGTAAGGGGACTTGACTAAATGAATGTCTATCAGGGAAAACTTGGCTGGCATCTTCCTGCATGAATGAGGTTGGGCTGGATGGCCTTTGGGGTTCCCACTCAACTCTAGGGTCCTGTGATCCCCTACCCTGCCCTTTGATTCTCCATCCCTAGCTTGCAAGCTCACCTGCAAGGCCGGCGTCCCCAACAGGAATTGCACTGGCTGCGTCTGCCGCAACCACACAGTCCTGGGCAGCGTCCACAGTGCCGATGGGATGGCTCTTGCCAACGCCCGGATTTCTCTTACCGGCCAACCTCGATCCGTTTTGACTCGCAGCGACTCCCAGGGCCGGTTTGCCATCCGCGGTCTCTGCGATGCCAACCTCACTGCAGCTCTCGACCGCTTTGCCCTGGGGAGCGCCCCGACGGTCAGCAACTGCTCCTGGACATCTGTTGCAGAGATCATTCTGAAAAGACTTGGTAAGTTCAAGTGGGTTTGGGAGATAAGGCTAAGCATTAGTAAAGGCTAGCTATTGTTTGATTTGGACTCTCCTTTTGGCAGAAAAACCCTATATGGTGGCCCAGCCTGAATCCAAAGTGAGGACGATGGGACAGGAAGTGAGGTTTTGCTGCAAAGCCCATGGCACCCCCGAACCCCAAAAATATTTCTGGTAAGCAACGTATTTTAGAAGAATTTGAGATAATATCGATGACTATTAAACTGTGCAGCACCCTATTAGATAGATAATGCATTGGCTGTAACCCTATTGTGCAAAACTGGTGGAAAATACTGTTCTAATGGACATGTGTTCATAAACCTGCTGAAGGGTTAAGTAGGTGGTGATTTGTAACTGGAAGGACAGGCTAAAGAAGGGGAGTCATGACCACGTGGCATTCGTGAAAAGGTTTGCATCTTTCACTTTTGTCTGTGTCTGATGATGAGCAAACAATGGGTATAAAAGAGGGCAGCAAGTGTGTGTTCTTTTTCTTGCCATCATTATCTTGCTTATCTCCATAATTTTTACTGCCATCATTATCGTAATAGTTTGTTAGGTGCCTTCCTCCCTCATTGTTAGGGCTGTTGACATGAAACTTGCTATGATTATAGAACACATTTTCTACTGTTAGCTCACCAAGTTTCAGAACATTTGACTTATCCACTGAATTTTGGAAAATTTTCAAAAGTTTTATAAACAACTTTAAAAAAAAACTACAAGAGCTGCCTCCTTGACTTTTCTATACAGTGACACGAGATAACAGGGGATCATTCCCTCCCTCCCCTAACTTTCAGAAATATTTATACATATACTGATTTTAGGGATTTTTAAAAAAAGTTTTGACAAAAACTTCCTTTCAAAAGCCACAACAGCTATCTCATTGAATGTTTCTCATATTATTTATTTTATTTATTTATTACTTATTATCAGACTTCTAGGCCGCCACTCCCGGGAGGCTCGGGGCGGCTCACAACACAAGGTACACACAGTAAAAATGCATAAGAGCACCTGGACATCCAGGCATTAAAACACAATTTAAAACACTATAGGCTGTACGGATACAATATCGCACAGCACAATACAATATGGTAAGGATAATCCGCAGGCGCAATTCAGGCACCGCTGGCATCTTATGAGCCGAAGGCCTGTTGGAAGAGGAAGGTCTTACAGGACCTTCTGAAGGCCATAATATCTTGGAGGGCTCGTGTCCCGGCTGGGAGAGCGTTCCACAAAGTTGGAGCCATTGCTGAGAACGCTCTCCTTCGGGTTGCAGTCAGCCTAAGCATCTTGACAGGGGGTACTTCCAGTAAGTTGGTATTTTCTGACCGCAGTGATCTCATAGGGCAATATGGGGTAAGCCGGTCCCTCAGGTACATTGGTCCCAGGCCGTGCAAGGCCTTAAAGGTAAGCACCAACACTTTGAAGGTGATCCGGTGCTCAATTGGGAGCCAGTGCAGATCCTGCAAAGTAGGTGTTATATGGCAACCTGCTGAGGTACCAGACAGGAGGTGGGCGGCAGTGTTCTGCACCAGCTTGAGCTTCCGGGTCACCGACAGAGGAAGGTCAACGTAAAGAGCATTACAGTAGTCTAGTCTAGTCTCGAGATGACCGTGGCTTGGATCACTGTGGCCAGGTCATTCCGGAATAGATAGGGGGCCAGCCTCCTCGCCTGTCTTAGATGGAAAAAAAGCTATTTTACTGACCATGGAGATCAAACTTCCATTGAGGGATTTTTTTCCCCAGCCCCGCAAAGAGATTGACTTACTAGAAGTATCAGTCTGTCCTCTTTGCAGATTCAACCATTGATTGGAACTCTGGCTGGCTGCTGCTATGGAGGGAAACATCTCTCCCCTATCCTGATTGGGTCTTTCTGATGCTGAGCAGAATTCTGGGAAATGTAGTTTTGGGCAGGGTCTTTTGCATTCTCTGGCATAGGGCTCCTTGCCTTCCCAAACTATATTTCCCAGAAGTCTGTGCTTACTCAGTCTCTTTTCCAGCTCACTCAGCTCATTCCACCCGGCTGCTCTCCTTGCCTCATGGCAAGAGGCAGCCTATCTCTTCTTAATTTAAAGAGAAATGGCGGCCTTTTTGGCTTCGCTTCATTTGCTTGTGCTGAACATGAAACTGACTTTGGGAGGCTTCCGAGCTTTACAAAATTGAAATGAAAAGTATTGGGTAAGTTTCAATTCTTAAGACCACGTGTTAGATATCACATTGTAAGTACAGATTTAACTAATTTAAACTAAGGGGAAAATTGCACAGGCCTAGTGTGTGCTATAAATCAGGGGTGCCCACACTTGATCAGCATGCGAGCTACTTATAATAAAACCAAGTCAGAAAGATCTACCTCCCTCCTCAAGGCTGGAGAGGGGAGGGGCGGGGTTTGGGGCAGCCTGGCTCCGCCCCCCTCTGGCTTCCGCTCTACCAGCAGCTTGAGGATGGCAGTGCCAAGCCAGTCTTGTGCTAGCTATGCCACCACTGGCTTGGCATTGCCATCCTCAAGCCTGGAGAAGCTGCTGGTAAAGCGGAAGCCAGAGGGGGCGGAGCCAGACCGTGCCAAACCCCTCCCCCTCCCCGCTGGCTTTGGAGCTCCCAGCAGCTTCTCCAGGCTTGAGGATGGCAATGCCAAGCCAGTGGTGGCATAGCTAGCACAAGGCTGGCTTGGCACTGCCATCCTCAAGCCTGGAGAAGCTGCTGGTAAAGCGGAAGCCACAGGGGGGCGGAGCCAGGCTGCACCAAGCCCCGCCCCCTCCCCTCTGGCTTTGGAGCTCCCAGCAACTTTTCTAGGCTTGAGGATGGCAATGCCAAACCAGCCATGTGCTAGCTATGCCACCACTTGCTTGGCATTGCCATCCTCAAGCCTGGAGAAGCTGCTGGGAGTGCCGACGCCGGGGAGGGGGCGGGGCTTGGTGCAGCCTGGCTCTGCCCCCCTCTGAGAAGCGCCCCATCCGGCTGGGATCAACCTCCTTCGGTCCCGGGATCGACTGGTCGACCGCGATCAACTTCCTAGGCAGCCCTGCTATAAATAAAGCAACGTATCAAGATTAAAAGCCCCCACATTGAGTTTGGATGAAAATGGAGTCAAGAAATTTTCTTTAACTGTTTGCGGCACAAAGTCAGATGAAGCAGTAAAACTCTGCTGACAACTGATAAAGACTCTGTTATGCATAGGTTTATTTTCATAGCTTGCCTCTGAGACAAACAGTCTGGTTCGCAGCATATTTAGGGAGGAAAGGCGAAAACTATAAACCACGCATCTATCATGCTTCGACATGCCCAACCACTGGAGCTTTGATTGGCAGCTCTTTCCACCAATGGGCAGAGAATGTTTTGGTATGGCTCATCATTTACACTTTTAAAAACGGGGAGGTTGCTCTTCAAATGATATAATAAAAAGGAAAGTAGAACAGAACTGGTTTATTCAACTTTATTCTGCTGTTTCCTCCAGGTATCACAATGGGACGCTGCTGGACCGCCAGGCCACCAAGTACGACGACAGCTTGGTGCTGTATGACCTGAAGCCACACCAAGCAGGATCGTATCACTGCAAAGCCAGCAATGAACACGGATCTATCAAATCGTCTGTCGCTCACTTGACGGTGATCAGTAAGTCCACCCTGTCCATATCTTGAATTATGATGCACAGAACTGAATAATGTGTTATTCCCCATCAGCTCAAGTCAAAGTGTTGATCTCAACACTAAATTCCTATTGATGCAGCCTTTTGGCCTTTTTAGCTGCATCCCACTGTTGGCTCACGTTTGGCTTGTGGTCTACTATGATTTTTAGATCTCTTTCATGGCCTTTGCTTTGTTTCTTAAACATTTGGAAGGCCCCCTGTTTCGTTCTGTAGTCCAATGGTCGGCAGCCAGATTACTAACCGGGGCGACATACAGTGAGCATACCACCCCCCCCCCCCCCCTGCTAGGCCAGCTCCACTGGCTGCCGGTCCATCTCTGAGCCCAATTCAAAGTGCTGATTTTGACCTATAAAGCTCTATACGGTTTTGGTCCAGCTTACTTGTCCGAACGCATCCACCCCTACGTCCCACCTTGTAATCTAAGATCATGTGGGGAGGTCCTGCTCTCGCTCCCATCAACAGCACAAATGCGTCTGCTGGGGACGAGAGACAGGGCCTTCTCGGCTGTGGCCCCCCACCTATGGAACACACTCCCAAATGAGGTAAGATCTGCTCCCTCCCTCCCTGGCTTTTAGGGGGGAAAAATCATGGTTCTGGGACCAGGCCTTCGGACAGTAGGTGCATGTAGCATTTTACAGGGACATTGACTGGAACGGCGATTCGACTGACGAGACTGTTTTATTGTTTTCATTATGATTTATGTTTAATTGTGGTTTTACTATTGTAATTGTTCGTATTGACATCGTATCGGTGCCCAACGTAAGGCATTGAATTTTGCCATTATTTATGTGTAAACTGCTTTGAGTACCCCCAGGGTTGAGAAAGGTGGTATATAAATACTGTAAATAAAATAAATAAATAAATAAACTCTCCAAAGCGTTGTAATTGTTTCATCCAGATTTGATGCATCAGTGGCAGTGGGGAATTTTCCAGGCTCCTTTCTCTATCATTTCTAGGGCTATCGGGATGAAACTTGGTACACTTGTAGGCAACATTTACAACTTTAAGTCTGCCAAGTTTCAGAATGTTTCGTACATCCACTGATTTTTTAGGAATTTTAATATTTTTACACATAATTTTAAAAAACCTACAAGAGGTATCACCTTGAATTTCTGCACAATGAGGCAACATAAGCAGGGCATCAATCCTGCAAAGTTTCAGAAATATTTGTTCAACTATTGGTTTATAGGAATTTTAAAAATAATTGCAAATAAAAATTGGTTTAATAAAAAAAAGCTAAAGCTTGAAATGCTCCAAACCAACAAAACTTTTCTAATCTCTCTAAAATGTTTCGTTTTGCAATGCTTTGGAGGGAGTCCCATTCCAATTAGTAATTTGGTGACTTGTATTAACAAATCATACAAATTTTTGAATTATGAAACAGACCTGGAAAGCTTTGCACAGCCCTAATGACCGTTGGACCAGGATAGAATCCACACTGTGTCCACCATATGAGATGAGAGTAGCTTGCATGGTTTTCCATCCATCTATATCATTTCAGAGGGTCTACCATTGCCCCATCTAAGAGATCACCTGTCTTGTCTCCACAGATCCAGAAGTGCCAACTTGTATATCACAACCAGAGGAATATCTCATCAGGCTTCCGGATGAGTGTTTCCAAGAAGAAACAAGTTCTTACTTCTACAACGTAGGCCACTGCCCAAATACCCGTTGTGCGGGGCGTCTAGTAGAGGTGCTAGAGTGCCATGACAAAGAGGAACACTGCTGTGGACCGCAGCGAATGGAGGTGCGCGAAATCCTTTGTGCCAGCTATGTTTTGCCCATCAAGGTGGTCGCTGAGTGCGGGTGCACCTCCTGCACTCAACCCAAGGTCCTGGTCCGGGGCAAAGCTTCAGCAGTGGATGACGGAGAACCCTTGCGATTTGGGGAGATCTACCTAGGCATGGAGAAGATCGGCTTCACGGGCTATAAAGGGACCTTCACCATCGAGGTCCCTCCCAACACTCAGAGGCTTGTGGTCAAGTTTGTGGACCCGGCAAAGAAGTTTGTGGACACAGTGAAGGTTTTCCCTTTTGACAAGCGCGGTGGGGCCGTCTACCAAGAAGTCAAACTCTTAAGGAGGAAGAAACCTGTTGACATAGAAGCCATGGAGACCAACGTCATCACGCTGGGTGAAGTGGAGGATGAAGGCCCAGTTGGGGAGGTTGTCATCCCACCTAGTTCTTTCTTCAGAGCCAATGGGGAAGCCTACAATGGGACGGTCAAGGCCAGCGTGACCTTTGTGGACCCTCGGGATATGGCCACCGTGAGCGCGGCCTCCACTGACTTGAACTTCATAAATGCCGAAGGAGATCTCCTCCCTCTCCGGACATACGGCATGTTTTCCATGGACTTCTGGGAAGAGGAGAGCCACCAGAGCTTGGAGACAGGCAAAGTGCAGGTCAGGATGGATGCCGAGCTCATCAAGATGCCGGACCATCTCCAGAAAATGAAGCTGTGGTCCCTCAACCCAGTGACGGGCTTGTGGGAGGAGGAATCGTCCTTCCGGATGGCGAATGGCAACCGTCGTAAGCGCGAAGAGCGAGCCTTCCTAGTTGGCAACCTGGAGATCAGGGAGCGGCGGCTGTTCAACCTCGACGTCCCAGAGAACCGCCGTTGCTTCGTTAAAGTCCGTGCCTACATCAGTGAAAAGTTCAACCCCATGGACCAGCTGGAGGGAGTCGTCGTCACCCTGATCAACCTGGAGCCAAGACCCGGTTATCCAGCCAATCCGCAGGCCTGGGGTCGCTTCGACAGCGTGGTGACCGGTCCCAACGGGGCTTGTTTGCCCGCCTTTTGTGACGGACAGCGAGCCGATGCTTATACTGCTTACGTAACAGCCACCATGGGAGGCGAGGAGCTCGAAGCCGCCCCATCGAGCCCGAGACGCGATCCACTTGCTGTGGGGGTCTCCCAGCCGTACCTCAACAAGCTTGGTTACCAGCGAAGCGACCACACAGACCCTGCCCTTAAGAAGACAGCCTTCAAGATCAACCTCGCCAAACCCAATCCGAACAACCTTGACGAAACCAACGGGCCCATTTACCCCTACCGGAGCCTAAAGGACTGTGAGTCTGCGCCGGTTACGGCAAACCATTTCCGCTTCTCCCGGGTGGAAGTCGATAAGTATGAGTATAATGTGGTGCCGTTCAAGGAGAGGGACTTGACCACCTGGACAGGGGACTATCTCTCATGGTGGCCCAACCCGCAGGAATTCCGGGCCTGCTACATCAAAGTGAAGATCAACGGGCCGCAGGAATACATGGTGAGGTCACGGAACATGGGTGGCACGCACCCGCAAACCAGGGGGCAACTCTATGGCCTCCGAGACTCCCGGAGCGTGCGGGATATCGAAACGTATAACAGTTCCGCAGCGTGTGTGGAGTTCAAATGCAGTGGGATGCTATTCGACCAAGAACTGGTGGACCGGACGTTGGTCTCCATCATCCCACAGGGAAGTTGCCGCCGTACCGCTGTCAACAGCTACCTGAGAGAGTACCTGGGCCGGCACCCGCCAGCAGTGGAGAATAACGACACGGCAGCCTTTACCATGTTGGCCCCATTAGACCCGCTCGGGCACAACTACGGGATCTATACAGTGACAGACCAGAACCCACGGCTGGCCAAGGAGATCGCCATTGGGCGATGTTTTGACGGCACCTCGGATGGCTACTCGCGGGAGATGCGGTCCCTCAAGGGCACGGCCCTGACCTTTACCTGCCAGGAGAAGCCGGTGGGGCGGAAGAGCTTCTTCCAACGACTCCTTGAATCTCCTTCCCAGGCGCTGACAGAGATCCGTCGAGAAATGAGCGCCGAGCAGCGCCGCGGTCCGTCCCGTGCTGTGCCTTACCCGGCCAGGTTACAGACTGTGGTTCACACACAAACTGGACAAAACCCTGGGTCCCGAAGGCGGGCATAACCAGGATTGTTGGGATGTCTTTGTGCCACCTTGCCTACTCCTTGAGAACACTGGTGGGCAAATATCTCACATGGGCAAATTTCATCCCTTGCCCATCCAGGACAACCAATTTACAGATGCAGATTGGAGTCTAATTTCAGAGGAACACTTTGGGGAGGGGGACCCTGAAATGCCAACATATTATACCTTAAAAGTTCCTAGCTTCATCTCGCTTCCCTCCCACCCCAAAAATAAACCTTTCCAAAACTTGACGGCAATAGCCTTTATTGCACCGTACTCCAAAAATATTTCCGAGTTTCTCATTTCCTCTCTGAGTTAGTGAGTGTTGGTGATGTAGGGGGTGCCTCTATGATAATATGGGTTTCCAGCTCTTTAGTGCTATCCAGTTTTAAGTGTCAGGGGTCCATGCTGGGATTTGTAGTTCACTAGAGCTCTCTGCTGGGCCAAAGGAATCTAAACACCCTTCATTAAACTATGAAATGGATGCATTTTGGCCCCAATGGAATTGCCCAGATCTGTATCCCTTCTGCTAGACTGCTGATAAGGATTTCTAGTATTCAAGTTCCAAATAGTCACTAAAGACAGGAGATCTTTGTTTAGTGGTTCTCAACCTGTGGGTCTCCGGGTGTTTTGGCCTACAACTCCCAGAAATCCCAGCCAGTTTACCAGCTGCTAGGATTTCTGGGAGTTGAAGGCCAAAACACCCGGGGACCCACAGGTTGAGAACCATTGGTTTAGTGAGTTTATTTGATCAGATAATGCAGAGTTAGCCATACAAACAAAGGAAGCGCCACGCCTACACCTTGGTCTAGCTTCAGTTTATATAGATGATTTAACTTTCGTTTCTTGGAGAAAACTTTTTCCTCTCTCTGAGCATGTGCCGTAAAATCATCATGTCATCCTCATTGCTCGAGCATGGTGTTAAAAAATCATCATGTCCGTGATAGCTAATCTGCCTAATTATTCCCATTTGCCTATGAGAAGATTTATGGCGTTGCTGTGTCAACCCTCTTACTCCCCAACTACATCGCCCCGTGCTGAACTAAATAACTGGTTAAATCTGATCTTTTGAAGTTCTGTGCTGGGTCAAGCCATCTTTACTTGTTTTTGTTACAAATTAACTTTTGGAGGAGCACAAAACAATAATCAATACATCAATGCATTATGAGTGAGCTATTAGGCAATTATCAATACACACTGTTGTTAAGCAAATCAAAAGCAGTGATTAATATATATTATGCAATTTGTTTTAAGTAATAAGTACACTTGTTATTTATTGTGTCAGAACAAATTGAAAATACCATTATAATGTATAAAAACACAAAGTTAAAAACTTGGCATTATGCTAAATTTCCTCTGACTAGGAGCTGGCCATTCGGAGTGCCTCTGGTGTCGCTGTGAGAAGGTCCTCCATTGTGGATGTGGCAGGGCTCAGGCTGCATTGTAGTAGATGGTCTGGGGTTTGCTCTTCTCCACACTCGCATGCTGCGGACTCCACTTTGTGGCCCCTTTTCTTAAGATTGGCTCTGCATCTCGTGGTGGTGCCAGAGCGCTGTCTGTTCAGCACCTTCCAAGTCACCCAGTCTTCTGTGTGCCCAGGGGAAGTCTCTCATTTTGTATCAGTCATGGAGTGAGGTTTCAGGTTTTAGTCTGCCACTTTTGGACTCTCTCTTGCGGAGGTGTTCCTGCGAGTATCTCTGTAGATCTTAGGAAGCTGTTTCTTGATTTAAGCCATTATCTTTCTGGTTGATATCTGAAGAGAGGATAGGCTTGAGATGTCCATGCCTTCATCCTTTCACTACAGGCTGCTACTTCCTGACCGATATCAAATAGTGCGATATCAGCTAAACAGTATAATTTCTCCAGCAGTGTAGGGTGTAGACATCCTTCGATAATGCGGCATGTTTCATTAAGAGCCACATCCCCTGTATTCCACACTGGGCATGCGTATTCAGCAGCAGAGAACTCAAGCACAAGGACAGGTGTCTTCACTGTGTCTGCTGTGATCCCCAGGTTGTGCCAATCAGCTTTCGTATATTATTTCTAGCACCCACATTTTGCTTGATATTCAAGCAGTGCTTCTTGTAAGTCAGAGCACGGTCCAGAATGACTCCCAGGTATTTGGGTGTGCTGCAATGCTCCAGTGGGATTCCTTCCCAGGTCATCCTCAGAGCTCGAGATGCTTGTCTGTTCTTAAGGTGAAAAACACACGTCTGCATTTTAGATGGATTAGGGATCAGCTTGTTTTCCCTGTAATAGGCAGTAAGAGCATGTAAAGCTTCGGAGAGCTTCTGTTCAACTCTTTCAAAGCTCCCTGCTTGAGCAGTGATGGCACGATCATCAGCATAGATGAACCTCTCTGTCCCTTCTGGCAGTGGCTGGTCATTTGTGTCAATGTTAAACATTGAGGAAGTAAGCACACTCCACTGAGACAGGCCATTCTTCTGTTTACCAGAAGTGACTTGCAGTACACTTGTTAAGCAGTTATCATTAGCAGCTATGCCAGAACTCGATTACTCCAACATATGTCTCTTCACCACTTCCCCAAAATCAATAAATGCATGAATAATTCTGAAACTTGGAGGGAATGATCCCCCTTCGAGGAGATAGCTCTTGTAGTGGGTTTTTTTTAAAAAAAATGCTGTTTGTAAAAACTTTGGAAATTCCCCAAAAATCTGCAGATCAGCGAAACATTCTTAAACTTGATGAGATAACAATGGTAAATGTGTTCTATAATCAGACCATGTTACACGCCAATAGCTCTAACAATGAGGGAGGAAGCAGCCCCGGAAATTTTCCCCTTGGTGCAATTACTTAACGAAAAGTAACGAAAAAATAGTTAACTCATTATAGTTACTATACGGACCCCATGCAATTTTGGAAACACTTTAGAAATTATTTTTCTCCAGCCCCTAATTTCATAATGAGTATTGAAACATTTTTGCCATTAATCGCATTAATAGTGGGTACATTTTGGGGCATTTAAGGATTTGTCCAAATGGAGCCAGAGACCAAATGCCTTTTGGGAACATTAAGTTCACGGCAGACGGCGGGGAAGTCAGTTTTTGTAATGGGAACAAATGCAAAATTTTCTCTTCCAGCCTGGCTTTCTCATTATCCTCTTCTTTGGGCCCCGAAAAGAGGGCAGATCAACAGGCCTACTGAGCCAAACCACAGGCTCCGGGTTCGAGGACCGCCAGCAAAAACCAAAGAAGGTGAGCATTAGCAGCCATTCTTTTGGAGTCTTGCTCAAGTTTCCCCTCGGAGGGAATTGATCTGCACAGACGGTTATCCTCGTCGGGAAATGTAACCCCAAATCCACTGAAATGGGCCCAATGCAACATAGCAAGGTTCCAAAGCCTTGCAAAAGGATACATACCTATATGGCTGTCATAAGCTGAGCTCTCCATCTTTGGAGATTATTATTATATTACCGTATTATTATTGCAATATTATTGCAATATAATTATTACAACAGTATTATTATGACAGCATTATTATTACATTATTATTATTATTAGTCGCTTCTTGTCCCTTTAACAGAGACTCCAAAGTGACAAATTTATTTATTTGATTTTCCCTCTTTCAACCCCCCAGGGGGACTCAGACTACGGCACAAGATGCCCACATAATAACAATATAAACCCCAAAACACTTCAACAATTAAAATACCATGCTAACCGAAAGGCTACGAACATTAGAATAAAACTATTTTTAAAATAACCAATTAAAAACCCAAGGGCTTTCAATGACCAAATACTGGAATATTCACATTGAAAGAAACAGGCATTTTGAGACACCAAATGGCTTGTTCCCTATTGAAAAGCATGGGATTTTTTTTTAAGACTCCCAGGATTCCATCACATGCAGCCATGGCAATTAAAGTGGTATGAAACTGCATTCGTTCAACAGTGCAGAAGCAGATCTGTAAGGAAGACTTTGACATCCAGTGGATTCCTTTGAACAAAACAAACACAAGAGCAGCTCCGAAAGTTAGACAAACCAAGATGCCAGAATCTCCCTCTCTCTCTCCATGTAATAAAAGTGAAAATGTGTATGTGTTTATGTGATGGAGGTGTACACTTACAGAGACAGCCTCCCACCTCCATAGCTATAACCCACAGTGTTGAAAAGCCACCAAAAGCACTCCCTCCAAAGACATTTCAGGGCGCGTTGAATTTGTCTCCCAACGCCTGCCAATGCCCCCCCCCCCCCCAAAAAAAACCACACTGCTTGCCACACAAGTGAAGGCTTTCATTCAGAGACAGATGTTCTGTTTTTCTTCCAGAATGGACACCCCAGGGTTCCTTACTCTTTCCATTGTTGTGGAATTTGCATGGCCCCGCCCACTGCCTCCCCTTTAACCCTTTCGTAACCTTTCCTATGGCACACAGCAAACAGAAGAATGGATCAGCAACTGAACCAAAGGCTTGGGAAGAATTCACCATGATTTATAGGAATTGCCATTCACCTACATCCCGAGAGCACTGTAAACCCAACCAACAATGGAGCTGGACCACACTTGCCACAGATGATGGAATTTGCAGTACTTTCACTCACTTCCAGAGACCACTGCAACTCCCACGAATGACGGACCTGGATCAAACTTGTCACACAGACTCCACATGACCCACTTTATGTTTTGATGAGTCTTAGGAGAGAATGGATCAGGGACAATGGGAATTGCAGTATCTTCACTTGATTCAAGAAACCACTGCGACTCGAGTGAATGAAGCACCTGGACAAAATTTGACACTCAAGACTCCCTATGGCACACTCTCTGTCCTGGGGAAGATTGGGGGAGGATGGACCACAGATGATGGGATTTGCAGTACCTTCACCCACTTCCACAGATCACTGCGACCCCATGAATGATGGGCCTGGACCAAATTTGGGACATAAAACCCTAATGACCAACAGAACATAATGGAGGAGTTTGGGGAACTGACCCACCCCCGTGGGCGTTATAGTTCACCCTGCATCCAGAACACTCTGGATGACGGATCTGGACCAAACTTCGAACACAGAACTCTGGTGACCAACAGAACATATTGGATGTGTTTGTGGGGGGACCGACCCACCCATGTGGGAGTTGTAGTTCACCCTCCACCCAGAGCACTCTGAACCCCATCAATGATGGATCTGGACCAAACAAGGCACACAGAACCCTAGTAATGAACAGAACATACTGGGGGTGTTTGAGGGGGGACGCCCTACCCACATGGGAGTTGTAATTCACCCTGCACCCAGAGAGTGTTCCAAAGGTCTGGAAAACATGTGGCAGGTCTGGAAAACATGTGGCACACAGAATCTTTATGGGCAACAGAACATACTGGAGGAGTTGGGGGTGGGAATGATCTACCCACGTGGGAGTTGTAGTTCACCTTGCATCCAGAGCACTCTGAACCCCATCAATAACAGGTCTGGACAAAACCTGGCACACAGACCCAAGATGCATAATTGTGAATACAGGTGGAGTTGGAGGGTGATTGCCCTGGCAACCTGGGAGTTGTAGTTCACCTGCATCCAGTGAAACTGTGACACCCCCCCCCCTCCCGACAATGGACCGGGACTACACCTGGCACAGAGAAGCTCCATGACCAACTGAACATATTGCTGGGGTTTGTGGGAATTGACCTTGATTTTGGGAGTTGTAGTTCACTTGCATCCATAGAGCACTGAACCCAGCCAGGCCAGCTTCAGTTCTGGACCAAACTTGGCACACAGCCCCACCATGGCCAGTGTATACAGGCCTGGTTCGGGGAGGATTGACCCACGATTCTGGGAATTGTAGTTCACCCACATCCTTATGGATTTTCTAATGGGAGCAGTCCTAAACAACGAAATCAAAGACTGGCTTTCTTTCCTAATTAATAGTATTAATAATAATTAATATTATAATTAATAATAATTAGCTAAATGATATTACCTAACACCCCAAAACAAACAATGCCTTTTTCGAATAACCTGGCTAGTATACAATATAAAAATACCATATAACATTCCCATTTGGATCTTGCCTATTGAAATGCCAACTGCATTAAGCACACTATCATCAAAGTCCAACCATTGCACTGAATTCAGCAGTGCAGGCCCAGACTGACCCAGGGGAGCTCGGGGAGCTGTCTATCGCACTGCCTGAAGGATAACGAAGCCCCAATTTCGCCACGCAGTTCGCTCTAAAGAAATATTTGAAAGAAGAGGAGGTTGGCGAAGCCGTTGGTGTGCAGGACGGCGACGGGGGTGGAGGACCGGAGAGGGTAATTTCGATCAGGCGCGGCTGAGGGCAGCTTTCAAGAGTAGAGAAGGACCCCTGGCGCCGTTCTGAGGAATCCGGAAGTCGTGTCGGTAGAGAAGCTGCCATGGCGTCGCGGGAGCGGATGAGGAGAAGTCGCTCTGGCTCCGAGGCCAGGGAGGGCCGGAGCAGGAAGGGCAGAGAGCGGGAGGCAAGGGACAGGTAGGTACACACTACTCGGAGAGAGAGACTAGAGGAAGTTGGACTAGATGGCCTTAAGTATTTTCTGTTTATCATGGGGGTTCTGTGTGGGAAGTTTGGCCCAATTCTGTCGTTGGTGGGCTCCATAATCCTCTTTGATTGTATAAATCCCAGAAACTACAACTCCCAAATGTCAAGGACCATTTTCCCCAATTCCATCTGTGTTCATATTTGGGCATATGGAAGTATTCGTGCCAAGTTTGGTTCAGATCCATCGTTGTTTGAGTCCACAGTGCTCTCTGGATATAGGTGAACTACAACTCCCAAACACAAGGTCAATGCCCACCAAACTCTTATAGCATTTTCTCTTGGTTATTATTATTATTATTATTATTATTACACTTTATTTATATTCCGCTCTTCTCACCCCGAAGAGGACTCAGAGCGGATTACAGGTACACATACTTAGCAGACAATCCCTGCCATTTCCACATACACACATATAGAGTAGATCAGTGTTTATCAACCTTTTTTGAGCTGCGGCACACCTTTTTACATTTACAAAATCCTGGTGCACACCACCAACCAAAATGACACAAAATGACACTCTAACACAGTAATACATATAGTTAATTGGTTTTTAAATGTACTTATACACTCAGTGTGAAACCTGGGCCTGTTTCGATGAACTCAACATAGATAGGAATGGCAGAAAGACACAAACTTCCCACACAGAACTCCCATAACCAAGAGAAAATGCTATAAGAGTTTGGTGGGCATTGGCCTTGAGTTTTGGAGTTGTAGTTCACCTATAATCAAATCAAAAAAACTTTATTACGGTCACAGACCAGCACAAAGCGGGCACAAGCGTCCTAGTTCACCTATATCCAGAGAGCACTGTGGACTGAAACAATGTTGGATCAGGACCAAACTTGGCATGAATACTCAATATGCCCAAATATGAACGCAGATGGAGTTCAGGGGAAATAGACCTTGACATTTGGGAGTTGTAGTTGCTGGGATTTATAGTTCCCCTACAATCAAAGAGCATTCTGAACCCCACCAATGATAGAACTGGGCCAAACTTCCCACACAGAACCCCCAGGAGGCAAGAGGAGGTCTCTACTTGGGGAAAGGGAGGCGGGCCTTCCCAATGCATGGAGAGGGAGAGACCAAGTAGACAATGGGTGGGGAGGGGGGTGTTTGTCATTTTGTGCCTTTATCGAGGTAGGTTTCTTAGGGTTTTTATACTTCAACACACTAGACTCTCCCCCCTCCTCTCCTGGAGGTTCCAATTCCCCACACCTGATGATCGCTCACGGCACACTAGTGTGCCCCGGCACACTGGTTGGGAAACACTGGAGTAGAGTAGTACACGAACAGAGGCAAACTCTGGCCACCAGGGGGAGCAGACGCACTCCTCATCTCTCAGCGTTCCAGCGTCCCTTGTTGTTCCTTCCGCATTACTCAGCGTTCCTGGAGTTCTTTAATGGCCTCATAATTCAGTCAAAATTTGCCTCCCCACTTAATGTGGTACCTTTATCTCCTACTTGACAGATGCAACTGTCTTTCGGTCTGCAAAGGTCAACAGCAGGCTACACTTAAAGGTCGAGCACCCACCTCGACTCAGGCAGTCCTCGAACTCATGACCTACTGGTCAGAGAGATCTTATGCAGCTGACACTTAGCCAGCTGCGCCACATTCCTCCTGGTCGCGGTGATCATGGGAGTTCTGTGTGCCACGTTTGGTTCAGTTCCATCATTGGTGGAATCCAGAAAGCTTTTTGATTGTAGGTTAACTATAAATCCTAGCAACTACAACTCCCAAATGACAAAATCAATTTTTTAGTGATGTTCACTCGTTGGGTTATTAGGTGTCTTGTGGCCAAATTTGGTGGCAATTTGTCCAGTGGTTTTTGAGTTATGTTAATCCCACAAACAAACATTACATTTTTATTTATATAGATATATGTATGTATGTATTAATATGTGCACACTACCTGTTGTTAGGAATTGTGGAAGTTGAAATCCAAAATACCCGGAGGGCCCAAGTTGGCCCATGCCTGGTATTTATTTATTTATTTAAAACTTTTCTATCCCGATCTTCTCTACCTCCGTAGAGGGACTCAGACTGGCTAACAGCAAAATTCAATGCTAACAATAGGAACACTTTAAAACATCTTACATAAACAATCAGTTAAAATACATATAAGATAAAATGCATATAAAACCATTCCCCAAGATAAAATCATATCCAACTCAGTTCACACATTGTGGTCAATAACTTTAGTCATATCCGGTCTCAGCCATCACTCTGCAAATTCCTCGTTCTACAACCAGGATTTTATGAGCTTCCTGAAAGTCAGTAGGGAGGGGGCAGATCTAATTTCATTCGTGAGAGAGTTCCATAGCCGGGGGGGGGGGGCAGCAGAAAAGGCCCTGTCTCTCGTCCCCACCAGATGTGACTGCAAAAGTGATGTGACCGAGAGCAGGGCCTCTCCGGAAGATCGTAATGCTCTTGATGGTTCATAGGGGACAATACGTTCGGACAAGTAAACTGGGCCAGAACCGTATAGGGTTTGGTAGGTTAAAACCAGCACTTTGAATTGTGCTCGGTAACTAATTGGCAGCCAGTGGAGCTGGCGCAAAAAGGGAGTTGTATGCTCCCTGTACCCTGCTCCTGTGAGTAACCTGGCTGTTGAGCATTGGACTAGCTGCAGCTTCCAGGCAGTCTTCAGAGGCAACCCCACATAGAGTGCATTGCAGTAATCTATTTGGGATGTGACCAGAGCGTGGACGACCATAGCCAGATCAGACTTCCCAAGGTACGGGCGCAGCGAGCGCACGAGTCTTAGCTGTGCAAAAGCTCCTCTGGCCACCGCCAAAACCTGGGGTTCCAGGCTCAGCGATGAATCCAGGATCACTCCCAAGCTGCGAACCTGTGCCTTCAGGGGGAGTGTAACCCCGTCCAGCACAGGCTGTAACCCTATGCCCTGTTTGGCCTTTCGACTGATCAGGAATACCTCTGTCTTGTCTGTATTCAGTTTCAATTTATGTGTGTGTGTGTGTGTAGTAGATAGATAGATAGTGTAATAGATAGATAGTGATGTCACCTGTACACAGATGACGTCACTCCTTCCCACCTGCTACTAAGGAGGCTGTTCAGGTCCAGGTGCTTGGCCGCTGTGACGATCTGGATGAGGGTGAACAAATTGAAATTGAATCCAGACAAGACAGAGGGACTCCTGGTCAGTCATAAGGCCGAACAGGGCATGGGATTACAGCCTGTGTTGGATGGGGTTACACTCCCCCTGAAGACGTAGGTTCACAGCTTGGGTGTGATCCTGGACTCATTGCTGAGCTGGGAGAAGGGGATACACTCGCTAGAGGGCCCATCGCCTTCTCCTCCTCTTCTGCATTAACAGCCAAGGCAGGCCTGGAGTGGAAGAGCCCTTCAGTCAGGCTGAAACCCCTCCACAGTGCTCGACTCCCGCTGCCGAGCTTCAGCCTGCTGAGGGGCAGGCCTGCCTCGGCTGTCAATGAAACCCCACAAAATGAGCCCACACAAGGACAGGCTTCTCCCCTTGTGATCCACCTTAAATCCGGCCCCATTCGACCTCCCAAGATGTCTTCCCCGTTGGGTTTTCTGGAGACATTTCCAGCCCCGAAATTATACATGGAGGTGTAACCAAAAGGCAGCCTAATTCCTTAACAAGGTTGGAGACAAACATGACTGAAAAGGTGGAGAGATAGTGGGGACTGACTGGGACCAGGCTTTGGGCGCCTTTTCACCTATCTTTGGCAACTTTGGCTCAAGGTGACATTTCCCAAAACTGGAGAAGGAGAGGAAAGGGAGGAAAGGAGGGAGGGTAAAGAAAGGAAAGAGTAAGGAAAAGAAGAAGGGAAGAAAGTGAATGAAGGAAATAAGAAAAAGAAATTAGTTAGGGAAAGAAGGGAAGGGCAGGAAAGAAGGTGAAGGAAGGAAAGAAGGAAGGAAAAGAAAGGAAATGATAAGGGGAACGAGAAAGGGAGGGAATAGAAGGGAAAGAAAGGGAAGGAAGGAAGGAATGGCTGTGCTTCAGCCTTCTTCAACTCTCCTCCTCCTCCTCTGCTGTTAATGCGGAGGAAGAGGAGGAGGTGACGAGGCTTTCTGGCGAGTGTATCGCCTCCGCGCCTCCTCCACATTAACAGCCAAGGCAGGCCTGGAGTGGAAGAGCCCCTCAGTCAGGCTGAAGCCTGGCCGTTCCTTCTGCTAATCTTAAGTGCCTTTAATGGATGCTTTTATCATGTCTTCTTGAGATAGCGTGGCTCATAATATGTTTATTTTGTTTTTCATAGGGCCTTTCACACAGCCATATAACCCATAATATCAAGGCAGAAAATCCCACAATATCTGCTTTGAACTGGGTTATCTGAGTCAACATTGTCATATATTCCAGTTCAATGCAGAAAATGTGGGATTTTATGTTTCCCCAAGAAAATGATTAGATTAGGAGATTTCTTGTTTCCAAAAGTACAACTTGAAACACCAAGCAAAGAAAGGGTGCCCCAAAGTGGAGTTCTATTTTTCCCCAAGGAAATGATCAGCAGATTATAGGAGATTTCTTGTTCCCAAAAGTACAACGTGTAACCCATACAGACAAAGGGGGCTCCTTATTGGTATTTTGTGTGGTTTCCCAAGGAAATTATTTGTTCCCAACCCTGTCCTTCCCTTGCTAAGTGGTGGTGTGGCACCTTTCCCACCCAAGCAGCCTTCCCTAGTCCCTTTCCCTTTGCGTTCCTGGCTCGCAATGAGCCCACGAGGCATGCACAGACCTTTTTAAAGGGCAATGACTGCCGTGCCGAAACCCGTCCCCTCCCCACATGGTTTCTCCTCATTGGTTGGAGGCAAGCATCCCAGCATGCAAGCTATTGCTTGCCTCCAAATTCTGGGTCTTTTCCTATTCACTTTCTGAGTTGGAACAAAGATGGCGACAGTGGCTTCGAAAGGGCAAGGATACTTCGGGTTCCCAAATCACTTCAAAATCACTTCAAAAAGGAATTTGATCCGAATTTAATCTGAATTACAAAGATTCCGTCTGGACCTAACCATGCCTAATATATACATTATAATTTTCTATATACACACATAATAATTATACACACACACACACACAATATGTATACTTAATATAGGCAAAGGTTTCCCCTGACATTAACCAACCTTTTAGTCAGCAAGTTCTGCAGCTCAGTGATTTAACCCGCTGTGCCACAAGGGGGTCATTTCATATATATGCACTTAATTTACATATAAATACACACATAATATTCATCATTGCGGTTGGTGGGGACGAGAGATAGGGCCTTCTCGGCAGTGGCTCCCTGCCTGTGGAATGCACTTCCATGCGAAATACGATCAACCCCATCCCTCCTAGCATTCAGGAAAAAAGTAAATTTTTGGTTATGGGACCAGGCTTTTTTACAATAGCACAATGCAGCACTTTGGATTGGAATTGTATTGGCAAGTTGATGGATATGGCTCAATGCTTATGTTGTAGACGGAACACTGTTTTAACTCAATTGAATGTGGATTATGTGTTCAATGTTAACTGTATTTTAATGCTGAATGTTTATGGTTTTATATTGTATATTGTGTATTGGCATCGAATTGCTACCTTTGTCAAGCTGCTCTGAGTCCCCCCTCGGGGGTTGAGAAGAGTGGGGTAGAAATAATGTAAATAATAAATAAATAATAATCATGATATTCATATATATACACACACACACACAATAATTTTCTTTATTCACACACATTATATATATTTACATACATACGTATACATATATATATATATATATATATTGTGTGTGTATAATGTGTGTGTATATATGTGTGTGTGTGTATGAATATTCACTTTAGAATCGACTTTAGAATCGAACCACTAGCGCCTCCTACATCTGAAACAAGTTTTGAACCAATTTTTTTGGATCAACCAGGCCTAGTTCATATTCATATATTCAAATATATACACAAACACATAGAGAAGCCTGAAGGCCGTGAGCGACTACAACTCCCAGCATTCCTTGACAGTGAAGGTGGCGTCAATTTGCATTTATTCTGCAGAGTAGATGCATCCTATGTTCACTTGTGTCCTCTGCTTTTGCTTTGTTGGCAGCAAAAGTGGCATCAATCTGCATTTGTTTTGCAGTGTAGTTGCATCCTATGTTCACTTGTGTCGTTCCCTGCTTTCAGTTCAGAGGAAGAGCGCCTGAAATGGAGGAAGAAGAAAGAAAAGAGCCGGGAAGGCCACCATAAGAAGAAGGAAAAGAAACGCTCACCAAGCCCTGACTCCTCTCCGGAGAAGCGTGGCCGGAGCCATGAAAGGCGGGGGAAGCGGAGCCACAAACGTTCACCATCGCCACATTCCTCAGTCTCTTCAGTGTCATCACCCTCGCCAACCCGCTCGCAAAGTGACCTAGGCGAGACGTTGAGCCTCCAGGAACGGTTGAGACTGAAGGAGGAGAAGAAGCAGCAGAAGGAGATGATGAAGGCCTTGGAGACCCCTGAGGAGAAGCGGGCCCGGCGCCTGGCCAAGAAGGAGGCCAAGGAGCGAAAGAAACGGGAGAAGATGGGCTGGGGGGAAGAGTACATGGGCTACACCAACACCGACAACCCCTTTGGGGACAACAACCTCCTGGGTGCCTTCATTTGGAGCAAGGTGAGCCCCTGCCCGGCCTCCCCAGTTGTCCCCGGATAAGGTGGCCATCTGTCCGGAGGAACTGGATTGGGAATGGGGTGGAACTGGATAGCCCTTGGCGTCTTTGACAGCTCTAAGATAGGGTTGCTGTTAGTTTTCCGGGCTGTATGGCCATGTTCTAGTCGCATTCTCTCCTGACATTTTACCTGCATCTGTGGTAGGCGTCTTCAGAGGTCTGTTGGCAGTGAGGCAATTGGAGTGTATATATATCTCCCACCCAGGACATTACACACACACACACACACACACATAAATACACATTGCACTTGCCTCACTGCCCACAGACTTCTGAAAATGCCAGCCAGAGATGCAGGCGAAACATCAGGGAATTCTGCTGGAACATGGCCATACAGCCCGAAAATATCACAGCAACACAGTGATTCTGGCCGTGAAAGCCTTCAACAACACAGCTTTAGGATTCTGTGATATGAAACGCTCAGACCATTGATTCTATGCATCTTTAAACAGGGGCTGGATGGCCATTTGTCAGGAAGGATCCAATGATTGACTATAGATCTTGTATATTAAATTTCAGCACCATTAAAACCAATGAAGGCAGGGTGTAAATAATTGACGTAATCATTATTATTATATTGGTAGTCATAGTGTATTAGTAGTAGTATCTTATTATTATGGTATTACCTCATCATAAGGGCAGGATATAAATCATCGTCATCATTATAATAAAACTTGCATATTAATTTTCGATACCATTACAATAAATTTATAAAAATGCAACAATATAAAAAAGCACCACATCAAATGATTGGCTGATGGATCGTCTGTATTACATTGCAACACCATTAAAATAAATAAAGTTAATATGATATAAAAGTGCTATGTTGAATCATTGGCATACGGATTTTGCATATTTAAATTAAATGTCATTACAATAAAAACAGTATATAAATATGAAATATGATATAATACACACACACATATAATATACTTGGTAATATTATAAATTACATATTGTGTCTTCCATCATGGCAGAATTGGGTTGGACTGGGTGACCCTTGTATTCTCCCAGCTCTAGGATTCTATTATTATTGTTGCTATTATTTGCTGGTGCTGCTGCTCTTCTCTCTTAAAAGAGACTCAAAGCGGCTAACTATGTTAAGAGTGGTACAATGCATAATTTAATGTAATAAAGTGGCATATTATTAATATATTATTTTTAAATGCCACATCTTCTCTCTTAAAAGACACTCTAACAATGCTATGAACAGTAGAAGGGTATCTCATTTCAGGGTATCATTTCAAACCGGAGACATATTTGATTATTATTATTATTACATGCTGTTGCTTCTGTTTTAAAAAAGACTCAAAGGAGCTAACAATACTAAGAACAATATCATGATAAGAACAATACAATACAAGGTATTGTATTTGAAACCTATGACATACCAACATTAAAATAGAATTAAAATATAGGAGTATTCGGGTTTCCATAAGGTAGTAGGATTGCCGTTGTTGTTGTTACTATTATTAAGGGGCTGCAGTGGCTGCTAAGCTGCAGAACTTGCTGACTGGAAGGTTGACTGTTCGAATCCTCAGGACGGGATGAGCTCCCGCTGTTAGCCCCAGCTTCTGCCAACCTAGCAGTCTCGCCTTGGAGAGACGAGGCCTACCATATGCTTTCTAGACCCCTGCCTGATCAAAGAAGCCAGAGGAGGTTTGGCAGAGTGAGTTTTGGAGTAAGGTGTTATCTGTACCCAGATTACATCCAAATCTGTCACTCCTTCCCACCTGTCACTAAAGAGGCTGTCCAGACCTTGAACCGGTGCTTGGCTGCTGTGTCGGACTGGATGAGGGCTAGCAAATTGAAACTTAATCCTGACAACATAAGAAGAGCCATGCTGAATCGGGCCTCAGCCCATCTAGTCCAGCATTCTGTGTCACACAGTGGCCCACTAGTTGTACACAGGGATCTCTAGCAGAAAGGAGGGCAAACCCCTCACCTGCTCCCGACCCCCCACAACCAGTACCCGGGGAAAATCCTGCCTGCCTCCATCAACACAGAGGTGGCACTTGGATGTCCATTTCAGTAACTGACAAGACAGAGGTTCTCTTGGTCAGGGCATAGGGTTACAGCCTGTGTTGGATGGGGTTGCTCTCCCCCTGAAGATGCAGGTTTGCAGCTTGGGAGTGATCCTGGATTCATCGCTGAGCCTGGAACCCCAGGTTTCGGCGGTGGCCAGAGGAGCTTTTGCACAGCTAAGACTCGTGCGCTCGCTGCGCCCGTACCTTGGGAAGTCTGATCTGGCTACAGTCGTCCACGCTCTGGTCACATCCCAAATAGATTACTGCAACGCACTCTATGTGAGGCTCCCTTTGAAGACAGTTTGGAAATTGCAACTAGTCCAACGGGCGGCAGCCAGAGTACATACAGGGAGCACACCACCCCCTTGTTGTGTCAGTTCCACTGGCTGCCTGTCCATTTCTGAGCTCAATTCAAAGTGCTGGTTTTGACCTATAAAGCTCTATACGGTTCTGGCCCTGCTAACTTGTCCGAACGCATCTGCCTCTACGTCCCACCTCGTACTTTAAGATCGTCTGGGGAGGCCCTGCTCTTGCTCCTGCCGGCATCTCAAATGCGGCTGGTGGGGACGAGAGACGGCCTTTTCGGCTGTGGATCTCTGTCTATAGTATGCGCTTCCAAGCGAAATACGTTCAACCCCATCCCTCCTAGCATTTAGGAAAAAAGTAAAATCGTGGTTATGGGACCAGGCCTTTGCACAATAGCAGAATGCAGCACTTTGGACTTTAGACTGAAATAGGATTGGCTAACTGACAGTTGAGAATATGGCTTACTGTTTTTAACCTAGTCTTGCGGACGGAACATTGTTTTTAACTTAATTGAATGTTGATTCTGTTTAAACTGTTTAATCTTGTATGTTTTTATGGTTATATTGTATACTCTGGCATCGAATTGCTGCCTTGTAAACCGCCCTGAGTCCCCCCTCGTGGGTGAGAAAGTGCGGAGTAAAAATACTGTAAATAATAATAAATAGCAGTCTGAAAACATGCAAATGTTAGTAGATCAATAGGTATCGCTTTGCCGGGAAGATAACGGCACATGCAGTCATGTTGGCCACATGACCTTGAAGGTGTCTACAGACAACGCCGGCTATTCGACTTAGAAATGAAGATGAGCATCACCCCCCAGAGTTGGACACGGCTACACTTGATGTCAAGGAGAAATCTTTTCCCCTCCTCCTTCTTGATTTATGTGCCACTTTTCGCTCTTAAAAGAGGCTCAAAACATCTAACAATATTCAGAACAATACATAACACTTCTACAGATGACTGTTCATACTTACTTTCATTGGTTGCTTTTAGGCTCTGGAGAAAAAGGGCATTGGCCATTTGGAGGAGAAGGAGCTGAAGGACCGGAACAAGCGGATCCAAGAAGAGAATCGGCTGGAACTGCAAAAGGTAGGCAACAAAAGGGTGGAAGTGGAAGCATTGAATTCCTATGTTTTTTTTGCTACGAATTCCACTGTTGTAGTAGGGCCTTGAAGCTTCTTTTCACCACAAACCTTACACTGTCCAGGTAATCCAATAAGTACAAGTTTATTCAAACCGAAGTACATAAAAAGCAAGCAAATTCAAAAGAGAAAAATCAAAGCTCAGAAGGTTATTTCCATAAAAACTGAGAGTCCAAAAATCCATTCAAAGAAAGTCCACAACAGCAGTGTTTAAAGCTTCTCAAAGGCAAGATAACATGAATCTCAGGCAGGCAAACTAAAAGCAAGAAGAGCTTGAAACTTGAATACATGAATTCCAAGAACGTAGGCCCCAAGAAACCTAAAGCTGTTCACATGAATGCAGCGTTGCATTCACAAAGATTGTATCACCATGAACCACTTTTTAAAAGCCAGAATCCCTCCCATGAGATCATTTCTCCTGCACCTTCCTTCCCACTTCTTATCTCTAATTCCCTGGGAGAACCAGTCTGTCTTAAACTGCTGAGCTGCTGACCGGAAGGATGGTTTTTATAATCCACGAGGTGAGCTCCTGCTGTTAGCCCCAGCCAACCTAGCTGTTCATAAACATGTAAATGTGAGTAGATCAAAAGATACTACTTCAGTGGGAAGGTAAACGGCGCTCCATGCAGTCATGCCGGCCACATGACCTAGGAGGTGTCTATGGACAACGCAGGCTCTTCGACTTAGAAATGGATTTGAGCACCACCCCTCAGAGTCCAGATCACCCTCCAGAGCTGGAAGGGGAAGCCTTTACCTTTATCTGTGTTAGCTGTGTGTTGGTTCTTTCTAGGCATTTAATGTTTGCCTTTTGTTTGTGTATGCTGGAATACACTCTGAGTCCCTTTGGGGAGATAGGGTGGGATGCACATAAAGTATTATTATTATTAATTGCATGCCCTGTCTCCTCAACCCCAGTCTCCTTCACCTAGACAAACATTTGTCTCCCACATTTCTCTCAGCCTGCACCTTTGGCAGGTTCCCATGGTAACAGATATCGCCTTCTCCATTTTCTTGGGATCTGCCAGAAGGAGATTCCAAAACACTTCTCTCTGGGTCGCTTCCATTCTCCTCTGGGCCCTCTGAATCTCTCCCAGCATCCCCTGCCTCCTCAGCTGAACACTCAGAATCTGACCAGGCTACAACCTCCACCAATGTGACCCGGCTGACACCGAACATAGATTTGGGGCTCCTGATCTCTCTTTTGTGTTTCTTCCTCTGCCTTTTGCAGGTGAAGCAGCTACGCCTGGAGCGGGAGCGAGAGAAGGCCATGCGGGAGCAAGAGCTGGAAATGCTGCAGCGGGAGAAGGAGGCCGAGCATTTCAAGACCTGGGAGGAGCAGGAGGACAACTTCCATTTGCAGCAAGCCAAGCTGCGGTAAAACAAGGGGGAAAGTCTGGGTTTGAGGTTTGGGCCTAGGTCCTGAGTACAATGGAACCTCAACTTAAGAGAGTCCCAAGTTAGGAACATTTTGAGTTAAGAGTCATCTGTCGGCCTAGCTTTCACTTTGGGGGATTGCTGTCTGCTTTGCTCTGAGGAACTTTAGGTTAGTTGATTTTGTCGAGGGGAGAGGGGGGAACAAAACACCTGTGGGGTAGATACGTAGTTCCTTCTATCACATCCTCCCTGTGCTGCGCAAGGGACTGATTGTCTCAGGCAAACACATAAAACAAAACACTGCAGAGTATTTCATCAGTAGTTAGCAGAGTTATACTGCACAGCCTCTGACCTTGTTGCTGGTCACTGCTTTAATAAAACACTCGAACTTTGGCTTTCATCCAAACTCACATTGGAGTTTCATCCAAACCTGTTGCTTATCTCTTATTTATTTATTTCAGAATTTCTATGTCGCCTTTCTCCCAGCGGACCCAAGGTGGTTCACATCATATTTAAAATATACAATGTAACATAAAACTATTAGCTAAAACAAACCATAAGAGTTACATAAATGCCTCATTCATCTAAACTGCTTAAAATAAATTTAAATTAAATTATGTACAGCTCATGCACATCGGAATCTCCTGATCTACTATTGATATATACAGAGATCTATTCACAGCAGTAATACAGCAACAATACAGTGAGAAGCGATGATCATTACAAAAGAACCACATGGCAAAAGAGAGCGCATGTGCTGGATACTTACTTTTATACCCATAGGCTTCTCGTCATATCTATCACATGCTCATGACTCAGCTTCTTTTCCTGTCCCTCCCGTTCCACGTCACCACCTACTTAACCCTTCAGTAGATGTGTGAGACCACATGTCTATTAGAACTGTATTTTCCCAAACAGTAACGCACAATGGAGTTACAGACAATGCATTTCAATCTAACTGAGCATTATCTACCTAACAGTTTTGTTTGGGTGGTTTTGATTCCTGGTCTGTTTGGCTTCATGAAGAGAGAGAGCAAGCGAGTGAGGGAAGCTGGAATGAGTTCAGTAGGAAGAAGGAAAGGATACTTCTGCCTCTTGAATTCATGCTTTGTGTTTCCATTGTTCCACAACTTTGTGTGCATTTATACATTACTTGTTATTTATTAAGTATGTTTTCATATTTAAAAACACGTAACAAAAATTGGGAGGGGGGATTTGGTGGGCCGGAATGGAGTAATAGCAGTTTAATTGTAAATTCACTTTGAGATAACAGTGATTTGATTAAGAGCTTGGTCACGGAAACATTAAACACTTAATTCAAGGTATCCACGAGGATTCCAAGATCTTTTTCACACATACTGCTCCATTTGGTATCTTTGCAGAAAAAAAATGAAATACAAAGATACAGAATGGTGTTGGGGGGTGACTGGCTCGACAGCAGTATGTGTGAAAAAGATCTTGGAGTCCTCGTGGACAGGAAAGTGAACATGAGCCAGGAATGTTATGCGGCAGCAAAAAAGCCAATGGGATTTTGGCCTGCATAAACAGGAGTATAGTCTCTAGATACAGAGAAGTCATGCTTCACCTCTGTTCTGCCTTGGTCAGACCACATCTGGAATCACATTGTGTCTAAATCTTGGCAATACAGATTTTGACTCTAAGCTGGAATGTTTCCAGAGGAGGGCGACTAAAATGATCAAGGGTCTGGAGAACAAGCCCTATGAGGAGCGGCTTAAAGAGCTGGGCATGTTTAGCCTGTAGAAAAGAAGGCTGATAGGAGACATGAAGGCCATGTATAAATATGTGAGGGGAAGTTATAGGGAGCAGGCTTGTTTTCTGCTGTCCTCGAGACTAGGACACGGAACAATGGCTTCAAACTACAGGAAAGGAAATTCCTCCTGAACATGAGGAAGAGCTTCCTGACTTTAAGAGCTCTTCAGCAGTAGAACTCTCTCTGCCCTGGAGTATGGTGGAGGCTCCTATGGAGGCTTTTAAGCAGAGGCTGGATGACCATCTGTCGGGGGTGCTTTGAATGGAATTTTCCTGCTTCTTGGCAGGAGATTGGACTGGATAGCCCATAGAATCCAACTCAATGATTCTATGATCACAGCATACCCCCTTCCTTTGGGAGAGATACATTGAGGTATAAATAATAATAATAATAGGTACACCTCATTTCTGGTTTTCCCAACAGCTCGAAGATCCGGATCCGGGACGGACGGGCCAAGCCCATTGACCTCCTCGCCAAATATATCAGTGCTGAGGACGACGACCTAGCGGTGGAGATGCATGAGCCATACACTTTCCTAAATGGACTCACAGTTTCCGACATGGAGGACCTGCTGGAGGACATCCAGGTAACGTCCCTCAATGAGATCTGGGTAGCATCCCTTTGATAGCATCCAGGTAGTTTCCTTTTGATGGGATCCAGGTAGCATCCCTTGATCCAGTGCAGGTAGCCTCTAGAACTGTGCAAAAATTCAGACACGGTTGTAAGTATTTCGACAAAGTTCAAACTTAAGAGTATCAGGATCTGTTCTCCAATGCTTTTGCATGCAGCCAACAACATTTTGGCCTAGTGGTCTGAAATTGCAAAAAAAACCAATCCCTAAATATCAGTGTTTGTGTGAATCTTTCTGAAACTTTGGGGGAGCGATGCCCTGGTTATGTTTTGTCATTGTAGAGAAATTCAAGGGAATCGCTCTTGTAGTTTTCATTTTAGAAATCGTTATTCATTTTTTAAAAAACCTTTAAAATTCCCAAGAAATTAGTGGATGAGTGAAACATTCTGAAACTTGGGAACAAAATAATAAAGAAGATTCTGAATTCAAAACGTGCAAATGGGCAGAACAAAAAAATGAAACATTAACCAATTTTTTGAATTATGAAACTGGTAGCACACGAATTTCGTATTTCGAAACGAAATGGATTTTTGGGTTTTTTTGCATACGTCTACTAGCCTCACTGGCTGAGATTATTATTATTATTATTTGTCACGTTTCTATACCGCCCCTCTCAGCCCGAAGGCGACTCGGGATGGTTTACACAAGGCAGTCTGCCAGGGCTTTGATTGTGCTTCTTTTTTGACTTGGGTGATGATTGGAGTTTTTATGTGGCCCAATTGCTAATTGAGTTTGCGGATGACTAGGATATCTAGAAATGGCAGTTTCCTTTGATTTTCTTTTTTCATGGTGAATTAAATGTTGAGTGGCTGCTGTTGAGGTGGTTCAGAAACTTGTTGAGTTCTTCTCCATGGCTCCTCTAAATGGTGAGGGTGTTATCCACATATCGGAACTATATCGTGGGCTTTTTTGTTGCTGTTTCCAGGACTTCTTTCTCAAAGTGTTCCATGTAGAAATTTGCTATGACCAGGCTAAGAGGGCTCCCCATGGCTACTCTCATCTTTCCGTTCTGGAAGTAGCTTGTGTTGAGGCAATGGTGAAACAGGGCTGTGATGTCTTCTGGGAAATTTTGGTTGATTAGTGCGATGTGGTCCGCTACTGGGACCTTGATAAATATTGTGCTTCTCCACTTCAGGTTTACATGGAGCTGGAGCAAGGGAAGAACGTGGATTTCTGGAGGGACATGACTATCATCACTGAAGACGAAATAGCCAAGCTGCGGAAGCTGGAGGCTTCGGGGAAAGGGCCGGGTAAGTAACGGGAGATCCAGAAGAGGGCAAGTTGACCTGTGTGTCCTCCAGCATGACTTTATGGGATCTTTTTCCACCTCTGTCCTGCAGGCGAGCGCCGCGAAGGGGTCAACGCCTCCGTCAGCTCAGACGTCCAGTCTGTCTTCAAGGGCAAGACCTACAACCAGCTGCAGGTCATCTACCAAGGGATCGAGGGCAAAATCTTAGCCGGCGGACCCAACCTGGACATCGGCTACTGGGAGAGCCTGCTGCAGCAGCTCAAAGCCTATATGGCCCGGGCCAGGTATGAATACACATATTTCTTTTTGGGAAGGAAAACGGCAGTTCGTTGGAGTTATGAATTCCATAGAGTTTAAGGCAAAGAAGATTTGGGATGTTTAGGCTCTTAGCGGAGCGACCAATGAATCCAAAGTCATCAGGAGACAGAAGGACAATTGACCATATTAGCTGATGGCTTTATATTGGAATTTGGGGTCCAGTTTTAATGGTCGGAAGAATAGAATCTGGTCACTGTTTTTCCCCAATTTCCCAGACCCTAATCTCTCCAGATAATCTGTACACATAATAAAAGTGAAAATATGTTTGTGTCTGGCTGTCCACTTACACAGACAAGCTCCTGCCTCCATGAAAAACTATATCTCCCACCACTCAGGAGACACCAATGACCCTCCCTCCAATGACATAGCAGGTTATAGTGAGCACATAATCATGTCCAAGAGCCCTGCCAATGTCCTCCACAAACACCACACTGTCCATCACCCAAGTGAAGGCTTTCATCATTCAGATAGCTGTTCTCCATCCCAGTGTTTCTGACGCCATTGCTGTGGAATTTGCATGAACCCACCCACTGCCTCTCCCTTAACCCTTTTTTACCCTTTCCTATGGCGAACAACAAACAGAGGAATTGATTAGCAACTGAACATACTGGAGGGCTTTTGGGGGACTGACTCAACATGATGGAAGTTGTAGTTCACCCAGCATCAAGACATAGCACTATGATCCCCTTTGATAATGTATTTGGACCACACTTAGCACACAGAACCGCCGTGATCAATGAGAAATACTTGAGAGGTTAGGGAGGCATTCGCCTTGATTTAAATAATCATCATCATCATCTTTATTTGTACCCCGCCACCTTCTCCTCAAAGGGGACTCGGGACGGCGAACATGAGACCAAGCCCAAAATTACAGTACAGCAAAATAAAATACAAAGAAGCAAAATACCATCAAAATAAATACATAAAATAACAAAATAAAATAAACAGTTTCAAAATACCATGATAGAGAAATAGAACACAGTGGGCAGGCCAAATGTACTAGGATAACATTGATAAAATTGATTTATAGGAGTTGTAGGTGCTGGGATTCATAGTTCACGTGCAATCAAATAGCACTCTGAACCCCACCAATGATGGACCTGGAACTAACTTGGCACACAGAAGCCTCATGACCAAGAAAACATACTGGAGGTCTTTGACTGGATTGATAGGAGTTGTAGTTCACCTACTGTACATCCAGAGAGCACTGTGAACCCAAACAATGATGGATCTGGACCACACACATACCTTATATGCCCAAATTGAAATAGTGGTAGGTTTTGGGGGAGTTGTAAGTATTGGGATTTATAGTTCAATCAAAGAGCACTCTGAACCCCACCAAAAAGGGAATTGGACTAGATTTGGCACACAGAGCCCCCATGACCAGCAAAAAAATACTGGAGATCTTTGGGGGGAAATTCACTGTGCTTTGGGGGAGTTGTAGTTCACCTACATCCAGAGACCACTATGAACCCAAACACCAATGGATCTGGACCAAACTTGGCACACAGACCTGATATGCTGAAATCTGATTACTGGAGGGATTTGGCGGCAACTGGCTTTTTTTTCTGGGAGTTGTAGTCCACCCACAACCAGGGAAACTATGACCTCCACTGATGATGGACCTGGACCAAACTTGGCACACAGAACTCCCATGACTAACTCAACCTACTAGAGGGGTTTGAGGGGACTGACTCACCATAGTGGGAGTTGTAGTTTATCCTACAATCAGAGATAAACTACAACTCCGATGAGGCATCTAAAGCAAACTTGCCTAACATAACAAACTTTAACCACTGATGGAGTTTGAGGGGGTTAACCTGGCATGATGTGAGTTGTAGTTCACCCACAACCTTAGGCATTTTGTAAAATAAAATGCAAATAACCTGGGCAATGTCGGAGACCCAAACTATTAATAATATTATTTCTTACCCGCTTCTGCTCATGGCTCGAGGCGGGTTCCAACATTGCTCAAACACGTCATCAAACACAATAATTTAAAACACTCTGTAGAATACACATATTGAAACAAAAGTGAGACACGGAATTGAAGTTTCCAATGCGTCATTAGAACTGGTCCGAGGCCACTGACTTTCTGTTTTATTCTTTTCCATCGAAGGCTACGGGAACGGCACCAAGATGTCCTGCGCCAGAAGCTGTACAAGCTGAAACAGGAGCAAGGAGTAGAGAGCGAACCTCTGTTTCCCATCATTAAGAAAGAACCGTCATCCCCAAGTGCTGGGAGCAGCAATAGGTAAGCCTTGTGCGAAATGGAATGTTCCTTTTCATAGAAGGGACTCCCAAGGGCCATCGAGTCCAGCCCCCATCTGCTACAAAGGAAGGCACTGTCTGAGCCCTTCCAGCCATAGATACAATTGAGATAGAGATATATATCGTAGAAATAGAATCACAGAAAAGGACATCCAGGCCAACCGCATGGAGGAAGACACAATTCAATCCCTCCCAGCAGGTGGCCATTCCATTCATCCTCTGTCTTGAAACCTTCCAGGGCAGAACCTGAAGAAAACGCCTCAACGTCGCAGCCGGGGCCCTCGTCCTCTTCAGCGGAAGCTGGCACCGAAGCAGAGTCGGAAGCCAAAGCCGAAGGGGAAGGGGAGGCGGTGCTGATGGAGGAGGACCTCATCCAGCAAAGCTTGGACGACTACGATGCCGGGAAGTACAGCCCCCGCCTCTTGACCTCCCACGAGCTGCCCTTCGATGCTCACGTGGTGGAAGTGGACGAGGACCTCCAGCGCCTTCTTCTCTCCCGACAGCAGCTCCAAGTCACAGGTAGGCCTCATTTCTCTGGACCCCTTCCGTCTTATCCATCTCCTTCTTGAATCAGGTTGTCCCGGTTTATTCCTGGCGAGGTCTGACCAAAGCCAAAAGGAGTGGGACTGCGACTTCCCTCTATTCGGGCACTGTCCTTCTCGGGATGCAGCCTAGAATAGCGTTGGCTTGTTTTCACTGTTGCATCACGCTGTCGACTCATGTCCAGTTTGGGGTCTCCCAAGACTCTTAGATTCCTTTCATATGGATTGCTTTCAAAAGACCCTCCTCATCAATGTACAGCAAAGTACGTAACTTATTAGCAGCAGCGTGACCCAGCATCAGTAGCCCAAAGTGATGAAAAGGACAAAAACATACAGACCAATGTTATCTCTTCCATAGGAGGCTTTTCTTTCTAGTAAAATAATATAGTTGCACTATTTACGAGAATTAGGTTTACATAACACAAATAAACAAGTACATAGTAGCTTTACACACAGCAGCCTTCACACTGGAGCTTTCTCACACAAGGCTTCTCTCACACACAGGTTTACCTTACTTTCCTCAGGATGACACTAGCTTTGGCCCAGTGGCTCTAGCAGGCTTCGACCTCCGGACGACACTAGCTTTGGCCCACTAACTCCTAACAGGCTTCGGCCTACTCACTCTCCTCAGAACAACATTAATTTTGGCCCACTATAGCAGGCCTTGGCCTACTCACTTTCCTCAGGACGACTTTGTCCCATTGACTCTTAACAGGCTTTTGCCTACTCACTCTCCTCCGGACAACACTAGTTTTGGCCCACTGACTCCTAACAGGCTTCGGCCTACTCACTCTCCTCAGAACAACACTAGTTTTGGCCCACTATAGCAGGCTTCAGCCTACTCACATTCTTCAGGACAACTCTAGCTTTGTCCCATTGACTCTTAACAGGCTTTGGCCTGGCTTACTCTCCTAACAGGTTTTCGGCCTACTAGCTTTGGCCCTCTGACTCCTAACAGGCTTCGGCCTACTCACTCTCCTCAGAACAACACTAGTTTTGGCCCACTATAGCAGGCTTCAGCCTACTCACTTTCCTCAGGACGACTCTAGCTTTGTCCCACTGACTCTTAACAGGCTTTGGCCTACTCACTCTCCTCCCGACGACACTAGCTTTGGCCCACTGACTCCTAACAGGCTTCGGCCTACTCACTCTCCTCAGAACAACACTAGTTTTGGCCCACTATAGCAGGCTTCGGCCTACTCACTTTCCTCAGGACGACTCTAGCTTTGTCCCACTGACTCTTAACAGGCTTTGGCCTACTCACTCTCCTCCCGACGACACCAGCTTTGGTTATTCCCAATTCCGATTTTAAGACATATACCCAAAAGGAGAGGCTAGTATTATTATTATTATTATTATTATTATATATTCGAGTATAATCTGACCCTAATATATGCTGAGGCACCTGGGAAAACTGGGAAAATTTATTGACTTGTGTATAAGCCGAGGGTGGGAAATGCAGCAGCACCTTGTAAATTTCAAAATAAAAATAGATACCAATAAAATTACATTAATTGAGGTATCAGTAGGTTAAATGTTTTTGAATATTTACATAAAACTGTAGTTTAAGATAAGCCTGCTCAACTCTGATTCAACCATTATTCTAATCTTCAATGTAAATGTGCTTATGTATCCTTCCGAAAATAATAGAGTAAAATAATAAATGTAATAACAATAATAAATGTAAATATAACAACAATAATAAATAGAGTAAAATAAATGTAATAACAATAATAGAATAAATAATAAATGTAATAATAATAATAATAACAAATAGAGTAAAATCATAAACGTAATAAAATAATAATAACAGCAAAATAATAAATAACTTTGATTCGAGTATAAGCCGAGGATGGCTTTTCCAGCATAAAAAGGCTGAAAAACTCGGATTATACTTGAGTAGGCCTATATATGATATTTTGATTCTGTCCCGATTCTATGACAATGCCCAATCCTGATCCCAAGACATATACCTGAAAGGAGAGGTAGGTAATAAATAAAAATCTATTACACTATGTAACAAATTTTGTTATATAGTATAATAGTTTGATAGTTTTATATCTGTCATAAATATTAAAAATTAACTGGGTATTTTTTATTACAAAAGTGTGAGTCAAACACTGAAAGAGTTAGTAGGTTGAAGCTTGTTAGAGTCAGTGGGTGTCGTCCTGAGGTGTCTGAGGTAAACCTCAGTGGGAGAAAGGTTTCAGACTGTGAGGTAGGCCTGCTGTGAGAAGCTTCAATGAGAGAAGCTCTAGGACCCTTAATAAGCCCACTCACCCAACCATTTCCTATTTTAATTGTGCGGTCCTTATGTTTAAAGTCATTGTTTTTGTGCCACAAACTATTGAATTGCTTGAGACTCACTATTCATTGAAAACTATTGCAAAATGTGCTATAGCTGGATGTCCTTCCCGCAAAGACAAAGTGTTTGCAGTTTAATAAACTTTCCCCATCTTTTTATGATACAACCAATTAGAAAATGAGATTGATAACCCCAAAATGGTGTTCCATAGTGTAATGATTATGATGCTTAATCCTGATCCTAAGACCTTTGTGCAATTGTCCTAATGCTAAGACTTGTACCATGTTCCTCAGGGGACGCCAGCGAGAGCGCCGAGGACATCTTCTTCCGGCGGGCCAAGGAAGGGATGGGGGCCGACGAGGCCCAGTTCAGCGTGGAGATGCCACTGACGGGCAAGGCCTACCTGTGGGCCGACAAGTACCGGCCGCGCAAGCCCCGCTTCTTCAACCGTGTCCACACAGGCTTTGAGTGGAACAAGTACAACCAGACCCACTACGACTTCGACAATCCGCCACCCAAGATCGTCCAGGGCTACAAGTTCAACATCTTCTACCCGGACCTTATCGACAAGCGCTCCACCCCGGAGTACTTCCTGGAGGCCTGCCCGGACAACAAGGACTTTGCCACCCTCCGCTTCCACGCTGGGCCGCCTTACGAGGACATTGCCTTCAAGATCGTCAACCGCGAGTGGGAGTACTCCCACCGCCACGGCTTCCGCTGCCAGTTTGCCAATGGCATCTTCCAGCTCTGGTTCCATTTCAAGCGCTACCGCTACAGGCGGTGAAAGGAAGAGGGCTCCGTGGCGTTGCTGGGAAATGTGGACCCCATAATGCAGGGATTCCCTTTCTCTGTCAAGAGAGCAGAGCCCTGCGAGGCCAAGCAAACCAATATGGAAATTCCCTAACTTTGCCGAGAAAACTGGACCCCGTCGGGTAAAGATTCCCATACTATGCTGAAAAGACTCATCTCCATACAATTCCCTAACTTTGCAGAGAAAACTCAACCCCGTCAGCCAGAGATTCCCTTACTTTGCCAAGAAAGCTTAACCTTGCAAGGCCAAGAAAACTCAAGCCCTTAAGATAGAGATTCCCAAACTTTGCCAAAAAAACAGAATTCCTTAAGATTGCCTAAGTTTGCTGAGAAAATAAGACCCCATAAGGCAGAGATTCTCTTACTTTTCTGAGAAGCTGAACTCTGCAAGGCCAAGCAAACTCAGCCCTGTAAGATGGGGATTCCATAACTTTGCTGAGAAAATGGAACCCCATCAGGCTAGGATTCCCATTCTTTGCTGAAAAGACTCAACCCCATAAGATTCCCAAACGTTGCTGAGAAAACTCAACCCCGTAAGGCAGGGATTCCCTTACTTTGCCGAGAAAGCTGAATCTTGCGAGGCCAAGTAAGCCAAGCCACATGAGATAGGGATTCCCAAACTTTGCTGAAAAAATGGAACCCCATAAGTTGGGTATTTCATGACTTTGTTGAAAAAATGGAACCCTGTAAGATTCCCAAACTTTGGCAAGAAAACAAGACCCCATCAGGCAGGGTTCCCAAACTTTGTCGAGAAAATCCAACCCCGCAAGATAAAGATTTCCAAACTTGGAGTGGGAATGGCTTCCTATGGGTCTCCCTCTATTGAGAGCAATCCCCCCAAAAGTTTACAAAGTGTACACAGTTTGGGAAGTCTCTATACGGCTCTCCCATTTGGATAAATCTTGGATGGTTTTGAGTCTGACTTCCCAGAAGCTCTGGGGATTCTGGGAGCTGAAATCCCAGGCGAGGTCTGTGACCAAACTTTGTCTCCAAATCCCCAAATGTATCTATCTTTCTTTTAGGGCTGTTTCTCCAATGTATATTAGTCAGACTTTTATCTCATAGTCAAGTCCCAGAAGGATCCTGATGGGCTTTTTTGTAATCGTTGCCTCCAGACGTTATCGATCGCGGGGATTGGATGACAAACACTCTCTCGCAATAAATGTCTTTTTGTTTTGCACATGGTTGACAATGCTTTGCAGGAAAAAGAAGGGTGAAGGCATTGCAGGGGAAAGGGACGAAGGAGGGAAGAAAGACACAAAAGGAAGCGGAAAATCCATCCATCTTCTCATTTCTTCCTTCTCGTTTTCCTTTTCCTGTCTCATCCTTTTCTTCCTTCCCATCTTTTCCTTCCTTCCTCCCTCTCTCTTTCCTTCCTTTCCCTTAGCTTCCTTCCTTTCTCTTTTCTTACCTTCTGTCTATCCTCTAGCCATCTTTTGCTTTCTTCCTCCTCATCCTCCTTTTTTCTTTTTCTCTGTCATCCTTTTCTTTCTTCCCATCTTTCTTTTTTCCTTCTTTTCTCCCTCCCTCCTTCATTTCCTTCTTTCCTCTTTTTACCTTTCTAGCCTCCATCCATCTCCTTCTTCCTCCTCTTCCTCCTTTTTCTTTACCTTCCTTCCTCCATCCTCCTTTCCTTTCCTTTCCTCTTTTCTTACCCTCTTTCTACCTTCCTTCTCATCCTCTTGTTTCCTTCTCTTCCCTTCTTTCCTTTCCTTCCTTTTCTCTTACCTACTTTCTGCCCCCATCTTTTCCTTTCTTCCTTCTCATCCTCCTTTTTCCTTTTCCTTCCTTCCTCTTTTCCCTTCCTATCCTTTCCTTTTTTCTTACCTTCTTTCCATTCTCCATCCATCTTCTCCTTTCTTTCTTCTCATCCCCCTGTCTTTATTTATTTATAGACAGTATTTATATTCCACCCATCTCATCCCGAAGGGGACTCAGGGCGGATCACAAAACATATACGGCAAACATTCAATGCCCTTATACACTGACAAAACAGACAACTGTACATAGATAGAGGTGTGTATATATAGGTTTTCCCATCATCGGCATCTTGGAGGCTGTGCTCGGTTCCGACCATGGAGGCGGGTGTGTGTATGTGTGTGTGCTTTCAGTCAACTTTCCCTGCCAAAGAGCTTTGTTCGTAAACTTCCTCCTTGATCGAATCACTGGCATTTTTCTGGCATTTCCTTATGGGTGTCTTAAATACCTCCCCACTTTAAAGCAGTACCTATTTATCTACTCACATTGCTATTTTTGAACTGCTAGGTAGGCAGAAGCTGAACTTAAGGCCAGGAAATCACTCCAAAACGGGCTTTGATCTGTCAACCTTCTGGCTGGCAAGATTTACTGCAGCTGGTGGTTAACTTGTTATGCTAAAGCCCGGCTCTTCTCATCCATTAGAATGGATGTGTATAAGATTTGCGTAAATATGGATAAAAATGCTTCACATAATTTTCATTGTTGCTGTACATCAGCTATGGGATTCATGGCTCTTTCTGATTATATTATAGGCACTACCATTCCCATCATCCTCGACATTGCTGGCTGGTTTCCTGGTGTTTGACTTGGCCGGTGTGCCTCAATATAACATAATATAATATATAACATAATATTATATGTACACCAACTTAATGATAGATAGATAGATAGATAGATGATAGATAGATAGATGAAGAGTATGTGCAACAGCTTTCCTATTGTTTCTTAATCAAAGCTCGAATTCTTCAGCTTTTTCTGCTAATGACAAAAACTCCGTTTTGGCTTGTCTCTCCGCCGATGGAGAAACAACTCTTCCTAATAATGGCTTAATGGATTTGCTGGAACCAAATCATAAACGTTTGTTTGTTTGAATTGAAATGTACTTTTAAAGAAAGTGCCAATGACGGAAGACGAGTTCCCAAAAGTTTTATCCAAGTGATCAAAGCCAATCTGACTCTTGAAGTTGGGCAAATAGTCAAAAGCAGCCTTGTTTGTCTATGTCTTGATTTGCATTTCAGTATCAAGTCGATGCATATATTAATTATGTTAAATAATAATATATATTATTATATATTATGTTATTTTACTATTATATTACTTTAAAATATTAAGTCAATATCAAGTCAATGTATATATTAATTATATTATTATATATTATAATAATATAATATTATTTTTGCCTGCCTGGAATGGAGCATCTCTCTGTATTCGATTGAAAAGATGCTCCATTCCACAGGCTGAAATAATAATATGCAAATATTTATTATATTATAAAATATTATTTTAATATATACTTATATATTGTTTTCATGTAGTATTAAAATATAATATTTTATAATATTATAATTGTATTGTATTATATTAAATCTTCAATCGGCTAGAGAGATATTTTGGCCTTCCAGAAAGGCCAAAATAATATTATCTATTATATAAATGGGTTCACGTCATGTGATGTATCCCTCAAACAAAGAAACCTTACAACGCAGATACACAATACTTGCCAACAGAAATAGGCCTCAAGCAAGGTACGTTTGCAGCAAAGAAACTCCCCCCCCCCCCAAAACCTAAAAGGCCCCCAAAACAACGAGTAAAAATAAAACTACATTTACCAGCATCCTCCGGGGCAGCCAAAGACTCACCCAGCCTCTACATTCTGAACAACATGATTGGCTGCCAATAAGGACGGATTTGCATAACTGCTGCACTGGCCAGCCAACATGAAAATTCCAATCCATAATAAACTGCCAATCCCCAACACAAACACCCAAAACACTTCCAACCGAAAAATCACAGACCACACCCAAAATTAACTTGATTAACTTCATTAGCTTCATTAACTTGATTTCCCTAACTAGCCCTCAATTACTGGGAAGCTGTTTACGCTCTAAATTGACAGTAAGGCTTCATTAACTTGATTCTCCCGACTAGGCCTCAGCTCATTGGACATTGTGTATGGCCTGAATTGACAGTAAGGCTTCATTAACTTGCTGTTCCTAACTAGGCCTCAGCTCATGGGACATTGTGTATGGCCTGAATTTACAGTAACCTACCTTGGCACACAGAGCCCCGACCATGCATGATGGGACTTGAAGTACCACCATGGAAAATGGGATTTGTAGTACTTCAAAACCCATCATTCCCCACAGACCACTGTGGCCCAGAACCAAGACCGATAAAGACCCAACTTGGCACACCATGCCCCCCATGACCCACACTCCATCCAACTGCAGTTTAGAGGAGGGCACACCGTGGATGATTGGACTTTCTCGCATCTCCTAAAAAGGGCACAGCAACGCGTGCCGGGTACAGCTAGTATAATATAAAATTACATCAATATCATAGATCATAGAATCATAGAGTTAGAAGAGACCTCATGGGCCATCCAGTCCAACCCCCTGCCAAGAAGCAGGAAAATTGCATTCAAAGCACCCCCAACAGATGGCCATTCAGCCTCTGTTTAAAAGCCTCCATAGAAGGAGCCTCCACCACACTTTGGGGTAGAGAGCATATATTTACTTTATTATATTATTATACTATTACATTACAACAATTGCAAGTCAATGCATATATTTATTATAATAATATATTATAACAATATATTACAATTATATATTATTTTAACGTAACATTAAGTCAATATCAGCATATATTTACTATATTATATTATAATATTATAATACAATATTATAATATAACATTATTATAATATGGTATTATATTATTATATCTTCAATCGGCTACAAAGAGATGCTCTCCATTCAAGACAAGCCAAAATCCTCCCCGAAATCTCCATGTAAGGAATGGAAAGGTATCTATATGGCATTGATCAGGATTCCTTGGCCTTTGCCAACCCATTCTCCTCCCAAAGTAGGAATGTTAGGTGTTTTAAATTGAGTCAGTGGGATCTGTTTTGTCTCCCCCACACCCTATAATTCACTTTTTTTCTGCTATTACTGAACTTTAAAAACCTTTTAGATTACATCTTCAAAGTCCTTTGCCCTTTTGACACGAACCAGAGCAAGAACGAAGCCTTATCTTCCTCTGGTTTCTTTTTTTGGTGCAGTTCAAAAAGGCATTCATTCCTTCCCAATCCAGGGATTAGTTGGCTTTGATAGGATAGGATTCGAAACCAAGTCTAGGCAAATGCTAAAACCATATTATCTCTATTTCATAGCCAGATTGATTCAGAAAGGGTATTAGTTGTCACCCAGTGATTCTTCTAGAGCTACACTAAACTAACAACAACAAGAACGAATGTATTAATGGCCTTTCTTTGGGGCCCTTATTATGATTCCTTTATGGCCGAATGGGGTTGGACTAGATGGCCTTTAGGGGTCCCATCAGACTTTATAGGCTTTCGTATATCCCTTTATGGTCAAATGGGCTTGGACTAGATGGCCTTTGGGGGTCTCATCAGTCTCTATAGGCTTCCGTATATTTCTTCGGTAGAAGCTGCTTCCGTATATTTCTTTATGTCTGAATGGGGTTGGACTAGAAGGCCTTTGGGGGTCCCATTGGACTCTATAGGCTTCAGTAGTACCCTTTATGGCCGAATTCAGTTGGACTAGATGGCCTTTGAGGGTCTCATCAGTCTCTATAGGTTTCTGTATATTCCTTTATGGCTGAATGGAGTTGGACTATAGAAGGCCTTTGGGGGTCCCATTGGACTCTATAGGCTTCAGTATAACCCTTTATGGCCGAATCTAGTTGGACTAGATGGCCTTTGAGGGTCTCATCAGTCTCTATAGGTTTCTGTATATTTCTTTATAGCTGAATGGGGTTGGACTAGAAGGCCTTTGGGGCCCCCATTGAACTCTATAGGCTTCAGTATATCCCTTTATGGCTGAATGAAGTTGGACTAGATGGTCTTTGGGGGTCTCATCAGTCTCTATAGGCTTCTGTATATCCCTTTATGGATGAATGGGGTTGGACTAGATCGCCTTTGAGGGCCCCATTGGACTCTATAGGCTTCCGTATAACCCTTTATGGCCGAATTCGGTTGGGCTATATGGCCTTTGGAGGTCCCATTGCACTCTGTAGGCTTCAGTATATCCCTTTATGGCTGAATGGGGTTGGACTAGAAAGCCTTTGGGGGCCCCATTGGCCTCTATAGGCTTCTGTATATCCCTTTGTGGATGAATGGGGTTGGACTAGATTGCCTTTGAGGGTCCCATTGGACTCTATAGGCTTCCGTATATGGCCGAATTCGGTTGGGCTAGATGGCCTTTGGAGGTCCCATTGCACTCTATAGGCTTCAGTATATCCCTTTATGGCTGAATGGGGTTGGACTAGGTGGCCTTTGTGGTCCCTTATTAGGACTCCATTGTGGCCGAATGGGGTTGGACTAGATGGCCTTTGGAGGTCCCATTGGACTGTAGGATACACTATAACTATATGAATGAATGGGGTTGGACTAGATGGCCTTTGGAAGTCCCATTGGACTGTAGGATTCACTATGAGTGAATGGGGTTGGACTAGATGGCCTTTGGAGGTACCTTCACACTCTATCCCTCTGTCTGTCCTTTTAATGGCTGAATAGGGTCGGACTAGGTGACCTTTGGGGGTCCTCTCTATGATTCCTTTACAGTCGAATGGGGTTGGATTAGATACCCTTTGGGGGTCTCTTCGCACTCTAGATTCCTATTTCTTCTCCTTTCCTTGCCCTGTAGGCATGGAATTAGATGAGCAATGGTTAAGCCCTGCAGCCAGTCCCCTTTCCTCCAAATCCCTCCTTCTTTTCTCTTTCTTTTTCCCCTTCTCTCTCTTTTTTCTAACAGAGGGCTGAGAAATCCCAAAGCGAAAGGTTCCCACCACTTCGGCCTTTTCCAGATCTGCAGAAAGTAGGTCCATTTCCCTGTTATAATCCCCTCTTTTATATTGATTATCTTTCCATTGATTGATGCATTGCCTTTATCAATTAATTAACTAATCTCTTGATTGATTAAATGATCTTTAATTGTCTTTCTGTCTTCTTTGCTCCGGTTTGTCCTTTATTATATTTCCTGGTCATTTCAAAATATATATTGATAGATTGATTGGTTTATCATCCCAATTGATATTTCACCCCAATAGTTTCTATTGATTCTCGACTCTTATTGTATTCTTATAATATATTCTTATAACAATATATTCTTGACTTACTATAGTTTTATAATATTTTCCTATTATAATATATACTATTAGAATAAATTATAATAGGAAAATAAATTATTATATTTTCCTATAAATATAGTGATTAATAATATAGTATTATAATAAGATCATATATTATAATAAATATAAGAAATAATTAATATAGGCATTATTATTAGATCATATTATAATAGGAAAATATAATAATATATGGTTAACATTATAAAATAATTGTTTTATATACTAATATTATATTATTGATTTTTATATTATTATAATATAATAATTTATTATATTATATATTAATAATATCTCTCGGCATTACTTCGCGAACGAAGATCCTTAGGAAGGACTCATCCCACGCTTTTTACAAGAGCGTTGATGACTAAAAAGGCCAATCTGAAATAGGCAAGTTCGGTTGCAGAAAGCACAGCAGAACGTCTCCTTGGATGATGTTGTTTCCAAGTTGTGGCTCTTTCTGCGTTGTCGTTTCTCTTCGAGACCCATTCGGCGTGTCTTCTCAAAAGAGGCCACAGCATTGTGGATAGTGCATCTCCACGCCTCCCGATGTGAGGCCAAGGTGGACCATTGTTGGTGATCAATCTGGCCAAGTCTGAGATGTTGTTTCAGGGAGTCCTTATATCTGTTTTTTGGGTCGCCTCTCTTGCGCTGACCCGTGGCGAGTTTACCATAGAGTAGTATCTTTGGGAGGCGGTGGTCCTCTATCCTAGAGACGTGCCCTGCCCATAATATTATATTATTATAGTTTCCTATAAATATAGTGATTAATAATATAGTATAATGATATAATAATAGTGTAATGGTATAATAATATAATATATCCATAAATTATTATTATTATTAGAACATATAATAAGAAAATATTATTATATATTATACTTTTATAATGATAATATAAATAATAATATAACATAGTTTTCTATAAATATAGTGATTTATTGATTTTTTTAAAAACCCCAATCGGCTTATCTTATCGGCATTCCGTTCTTTCAAAGCATCGGAGTTTTGGCTTTTTCTTTTAAGTTGAAACATAAATTTCAGTCCAAATATTTGCAGGATCTTTTCAGCTGGGATTTAAATCGGGTCTAAACATGTCATATAATGAAAACAAAACACTTTCCAGCCTCATCCATCAAATAATGTTTTAAATGCTTAGACTTGAGAATGATCCAAAGTTCAAAACTTGGTGTAAAAAAAAAAAGGTTTGGGGCAATTTTCCTATTGAATTGTATGTTGATAGATAGATAGAGATAGATATAGATATAGATATGTAATAATTATTGCACAAACAAGTCATCCAGTTCTCTTGTCAAGTCAGTACAGCGTAAAAGTTATTTTTAAATGGGGAAACTTAATATACTACGGATCCCAGCTTCCTTCCTCCTTTGCTCATGATGGGGATGTGTAGTCCGGTGACTTTTATTTCTTTTCTAGCTTGGGGACCCGGCAATGCCCGGGTTATTAGAAGAAGGCATAGTTTGTTTTGGGATGTTATCACGAAAGTTTCGTCCAGATCCATCACTGGCTGGGTTCAATGTTCTCTGGATAAAAGAGAACTACAACTCCCTGATTCACAAGGCAATCCCTTCCATATCCTGACAGTATTCATTCACAGTTGGCCATGTTGGATATGTGTGCCAAGTTTGGTCCAGATCCATCATCAGCTGGATATGTTCTGTTGGTCATGGGACATCTGTGTGCCAAGTTTCATCCAGGTCTGTCATGAGGGTTGCAGTGATCTGTTGAAGTTGGAGCTGAATTGGGTGAAGGTACTGCAAATCCCATCATCCCCCAATCGACACCAGAACGTAAAGTGGCTCATGGGGTGTCTGTTTGCCAAGTTTTGCCCAGGTCTGTCATTTGTGGGGGTTGCAGTGATCTGTTGAAGTTAGAGCTGAATTGGGTGAAGGTACTGCAAATCCCATCATCCCCCAATCGGCACCAGAACATAAAGTGGCTCATGGGGCGTCTGTTTGCCAAGTTTTGCCCAGGTCTGTCATTTGTGGGGGTTGCAGTGATCTGTTGAAGTTAGAACTGAATTGGGTGAAGATACTGCAAATCCCATCATCCCCCCAATCGGCACCAGAACGTAAAATGGCTCATGGGGCGTCTGTTTGCCAAGTTTTGCCCAGGTCTGTCATTTGTGGGGGTTGCAGTGATCTGTTGAAGTTAGAGCTGAATTGGGTGAAGGTACTGCAAATCCCATCATCCCCCAATCGGCACCAGAACATAAAGTGGCTCATGGGGCGTCTGTTTGCCAAGTTTTGCCCAGGTCTGTCATTTGTGGGGGTTGCAGTGATCTGTTGAAGTTAGAACTGAATTGGGTGAAGGTACTGCAAATCCCATCATCCCCCAATCGGCACCAGAACGTAAAATGGCTCATGGGGCGTCTGTTTGCCAAGTTTTGCCCAGGTCTGTCATTTGTGGGGGTTGCAGTGATCTGTTGAAGTTAGAGCTGAATTGGGTGAAGGTACTGCAAATCCCATCATCCCCCAATCGGCACCAGAACATAAAGTGGCTCATGGGGCGTCTGTTTGCCAAGTTTTGCCCAGGTCTGTCATTTGTGGGGGTTGCAGTGATCTGTTGAAGTTAGAGCTGAATTGGGTGAAGGTACTACAAATCCCATAATACGTGGTCTATCCTCTCTCAAATCGTAGCAGGACATAAAGTGGGTCCCAGGGGTGGGGGCGTCTGTGTGCCAAATATGATTCAGGTCCGTCACTCATGGGGGTTGCAGTGGTCTGTGGGAGCCAAATCAGGTGAACGCACTGCAAATCCTATTATCCGTAGCCCGTCCTCCCCCAAACCGCACCAGGACATAAAGTGGGTCACAGGAGTTCTGTGTACCAAGTTTGGTCCAGATCCATCAGTGTTTGGGTTCACAGTGCTCTCTGGATGTAAGTGAACTACAACTCCCCTAAATCAAGATGAATTCCCCCCACAAAGATGCCCAGTATTTTTTGCTGGTCATGCGTGCTCTGTGTGCCAAGTTTGGTCCAATTCCATCTTTGGTGGAGTTCAGAGTGCTCATTGATTGCAGGTGAACTACAAATCCCAGTACATACGACTAACAAATGTCCAGGCCAGTTCCCCTCAAAACCCACCAGTATTCAAATGTGGGCATATCAAGTATGCAGGCCAAGTTTGGTCATGATCCATCATTGTTTGGGTTCATAGTGCACTCTGGATTGTAGGTGAACTCCTATAAATCCCTCCAAAGACCTCCAGTATGTTTTGTTGGGTCAGAAACACTGGGATGCCTGTGGTGGAGGAAACACATAAAATCTAGAATGGAATTGTCCCCGTATGAAAACCTTCACTTGGGTGGTGGGCAGTGTGATGTTTGGGGAGGACATTGGCAGCGCTCTTGGACATGCTATAATATATAATATCTTATAATATGTTTATACACACACACACACACACACACACACACACACACACACACATATATATATATATATATATATATATATATGCGGTATATATATTCATCTCTCATGTCCCTTTGAGAAGGAGGCATCCCTGACTCTCCTTCCTTACATTCAATTTATTATTATATTATGCCTTGCCTTTCCCAGCCCCGTGCAGCCTTTATGATGCTACAAAAGGCAATGAGCGTCCCATCTCTCGCCTGGGACCAAAGCCATAGATCCAGGATGAATGTGGTGTCGCTTTTCTGGAAACCGACCCAAGACAAATTATGACCCGTCTTGTTGGGCTTCCATGCCACGTTCCCCAAATTTGGGCCTCTCGAATAAGTTATTTGGCCTCTCATCAAAGCATTAAGACTTGGCACATAATTATAAATGTCAGGGCAAGTCGACCATTTCTTCTCCGAAATGCTCAGGAACAGAAATGTTCCAGATTCTGGAATATATATATCTATTGCAGGGAAAGTGATTTCACTTAAACATGAGGAAGATCTTCTTATTTCTCCATGAACACACACGTGTGTGTGTGTGTGTGTGTGTGTGTGTGTATTATACATACATATATACAGTATGTATGTATTATATATATATACGTATATATATATATATATATATATATATGAGAGAGAGAGAGAGAGATTAGATGGCCATCTATCTGGATTGTGCCTTCCTTCCTGGCACAAGAGGGTCTCTTCTGATTCTATCATCTTGTTTCTCCATGAACCCAGTAATGCATATACAGCTGGATGGCCATCTGTCCGGAGGGATCTGATTATTTTTATTATATTGTGTGTGTGTGTGTGTGTGTGTGTGTGTATATATATATATATATATATAAATATATATATAAAATTTTAATGATATTACATTATATTATATTACTTTATTATTATATTATATATTTTATTTTAAAAAATATATCATATGTTATATTATTATATTATAATTATATTATTTGCGCTTGTAGAAAGCATGGGATGAGTCCTTCCTGAATCTTCATTCGCGAAGAAATGCCAAGGATAATTTTATCATGATCTTACTTTATTATTGTTATTATATTACATTATTCGTCTATATGTGTGTATGTGGAAACAGCAGGTATGTGTAAGTATGTGTCTGCTAAGTATGTGTACCTGTAATCTGCTCTGAGTCCCCTTCGGGGTGAGAAGAGCAGAATATAAATAAAGTGTATTACTATTATTATTCTATATTATTTTCTTATATTATTATACTATGTTATTATATTACTTTATTGTTATATTATTATATAATTTTATAATTTCATGTTATTTTGTTATTTTATTTAAAAAGAGATTCCACTTAATCATTAGGAAGAACTTCCTGATGGTTAGAGCTGTAAGAGTCCTATTGGAGTTTGGATGGTCATTTGTTGGGAGGGATCGGATTGTGTTGTCCAGAACGGGGTTGGACTGGATGGCCTTTGGAGGTCTCTTATGACTATAGCAGTTTTTGACTCCATAGCTCTATTTCTCCATGAACCCACTAATGCTTATGAGACTGGATGGCCATCTTTTGGGAGCAATCGGATTGTGTCACCCTTCCTGGCAAATTCTGTTTAACAGCCCCTAGAGTGTCATATACGGGATGCACAAAACCCCATTAAGCTCCATTATGGACATAGCGCAGTTGCATTGCTCTATGAGGTTTCATGCATTTGGGACCGATGTACAAGCTGTGCTCTATCGGATGCGTTTTTTCATCCCTTTTCTCATATTCAATTTCAGATCATATAAGTTTCAAAACTAATTGGATTTCATCGCCGGAATATCATAATATCATCCAAATCCACCCCGTCCTCATCTTCAGTTTCAGATCGTATTAGCTTTGAAACTTATAGATGATAGAAGGATAATAAGAGCTGGAAGGGGCAATGAAAGGCCATAATTACATAATGCAAGATATTATATTATATTATTGTATTATTATTACATTTTTATTTTTATTATATTATTATTTTATTATATCACTATTCTATTATGTTATTATTATAATAATATAGGATTTGATTATTTGATTGTAATTATATTATAATAATATTATTATAAAATAATATAATAACAATAATATAATATTATAATGTATATTATTTTATTTTACTATTATTATATTATGTTATGTATTATTTATATTATATTATTGTTATTTTTTATTAATAATAATAATCTAGTCCAACCCTTTTCTCATTTGGAAGGCACTATCTAAACCCATCGGATAGATGGCCATTTTAAGTGGAATCCTTGCTATTATAGATAGCATAGTTTCTGTTTGTTCTTCATCTAGAGCCTCCCAAAGGGTCGTGTCTCATTCGTCATTACTCTTTTGTCCGCTTATTTTACATCATTTTCCGGAATGACTGGCATTGAGCATTCCTTCTTCCTGACGCAGTTTGATTTATGCTTCCAGAGGGTAAACATGGTCCAGATGTTGGAGAGGTCAATACAGGAAAAAGCAGCTGGGATGCATCTGACAGCCTGAGACATTGTCATCTCTATTTGTTTCTGGAAACAGTCTGCCAAGCTAAACATAACCCATTCCCTAAGCCACTCCTTGTTGCAATTCATCATAGCTTCCAGACATTGCCCCTCTTGTCCCATCGCCTTCTTGAACTGTGATCCACTAAGATTCCTAGATCACAGACTGTTTCCAAGCCCAATGTCCAGACATTAATCTAGAATCTGTTGGATAGATAATGCATTGATAGGCAGGAAGGCATTGGCAGTAACCCTATTGTGTAAAACTGGTGGGAAATACTGTTTGAATGGACATGTGGTCATACACCTGCCGAATGATTAAGAGGGTTGTGTGATGTGTAACTTTGAGGAACAACCCTGTTTAGCCATAAAGGAGGAGTATATTGAATCCTAGAGTCAGAAGGGACCCTCAAAGGCCATCCAGTCCAACTCTATTTAGCCAAAGATTGCATAGAGTCAGAAGGGACCCCAAAGGTCATCCAGTTCAACCGCATTCAGCCATAAAGAAATATGTTGAATCCTAGAGGCAGAAGGGACCCCTTCATCATAAAAGAACACACCAAATCCGAGAGTTGGAAGGGATCATCAAAGGCCATCCATTCGGCCACAAAAGAATATTATTTTTATTTATTTATTGTGTCAGAATAAAGTTGTAATGTAATTTTCAAAACACACACACACACACAAGTTTAAAACTTGGTATTGTACTAAATGTCCTTTGACCAGAAGTTGGCCACTTGGAGTACTTTTAGTGTCGCTGTGAGAAGGTCCTCCATGGTGTATGTCGCAGGGCTCAGGCTACATTGGAGTCGGTGGTCTGTGGTTTGCCCTTCTCCGCACTCACATGTCATGGACTCCACTTGGTAGCCCCATTTCTTATGGTTGGCTCTCCATCTCGTGGTGCCAGAGTGCAGTGTGTTCAGCGCCTTCCAAGTCACCCTGTTTTCTGTGTGCCCAGGAGGGAGTCTCACATTGGGTATTAGTCATGGATTAAGGTGCCTGCCATTTTTGGATTCTTGCTTGCTGAGCTGTTCCTGCAGATATCTCTGTAAATCTTGGAAAGCTATTTCTTGATTTAAGGCAGCGTGCTTGCTAATATCCGAACAGGGGATGGGCCAGAGATGTCACTGCCTTGGTCCTTTCATTACTGGCTGCTACTTCCCGGCGGATGTCAGGTGATGCAATACCAGCTAAACATTGTAATTTCTTTAGCTGTGTTGGGCGTAGACATGCTGTGATAATGCGTCGTGTCTCATTAAGAGCCACATCCACTGTTTTAATGTGGTGAGATGTGTTCCACACGGGGCATGTGTATTCAGCAGCAAAGTAGCCAAGTGCAAGGGCAGATGTCTTCACTGTGTCTGGTTGTGATCCCCAGGTTGTGCCAGTCAGCTTTCGTATAATATTTCTTGAACCTACTTTTTCCTTGATAGTCAAGCTGTTCTTCTTATAAGTCAGAGCATGATCCAGAATGACTCCCAGGTATTTGGGTGTGCTGCAGTGCTCCAGTGGGATTCCTTCCCAGGTCAGTCTCAGAGCTGAAGATGCTTGTCCTTCTGATCATGAAAAACACACGTCTGCATTTTAGATGGATTAGGAATCAGCTGTTTTTAGTAAGAACACCTAAAGCTTCAGAAAACTTCTGTTCAACTCTTTCAAAGCTGCCTGCTTGAGCAGGGATGGCATGATCGTCAGCATAGATAGAACTCTCTGTCCCTTCCAGCAGTGGCTGCTCATTTCTGTCAATGTTGAACATTGATGGAGCAAGCACGCTCCCCTGAGGCAGGCAATTCTTCTGTTTTCGTCATTCGCTTCTCTGGCCCTGGAATTTAACAAAAAAGCTCCTGTTTTGTAGCAGATTTCCTATGAAGCGGGTGAGGTGGTAGTCCTTTGTGCTATTAAACATTTGTCTCAGGAGAAGGCGATGATTTACAGTAGTGGTTCCCAAAGTGGGCGGTACCACCCCCTGGTGGGCGATGGAGCAATCCAAGGGGGCGCTGGGAGGCTCAGGAAATTTGGGGGGGGGGCGCTAAACCCTTGTAAGGGGGCAGTGGCATGAGCCAGGCTTGCCACTTGCAGGGTCCACGCCTACGAGGACTTCCCTGTTGAAAGAAAGAGGCCGATACACAGGACTGTGCCCTGGGCGGGGTTGATGAGAGGAAGGAGGTGCACGCTGCGGTTTCCACGGCAATGCCTGCCCAGGGATTCCAACTCGCAGGGACACAGTCGCAAGTGCACGATTCCCGGGCGGGCGTTGCCGTTTGATCCAGATCTGTCATTCATGGGGAAATCAGAGCTGAATTGGCTGAAGGTACTGCAAGTCTCATCATCCATTGCTCATACTCCCCCAAACATATTGTTTTTGTGATTATTTATGGAATTCAATGTAATTTACACCTTTCTTTATTATATTTTACGAAAAAGGTAGAAACATGAATACTCTTTCTGTTTAATTGCTATTTAAAAAATTAAAAATTAATTTCCAAAGGGGCGCTGAAGGCCAAAAAAGTTTGGGAACCACTGATTTACAGTATTGTATGTTGTTGACAGGTCTGTGAAGACAGCTCATGTAATCTGCTGCTTTTCAAAACCATCTTCTATGTGCTGAGTCAGGTTCAACACTTGTAATGGGGAACTTTTGCCTTTCCTGAAACCAGCTTGCTGTGGAAATATAAATCAGTCTGTTTTTTCCATAAATCTATGCAAAATAGGTCTCTCCAGAACCATAAAGGAATACATTGGCCATAAAGGAATACACTGAATCTTAGTCAGAAGGCACCCCAAAGGTCACCCAGTCCAACCCCATTCAGCCATAAAGGAATACATGAATTCTAGAGTTAGAAGGGTGTTTGCAAAGTCAATCAATGAGGGTATCTGCATGGAGGTAGCCTAACCTTTGTTGCTTGGAGGCACCCTCTGCTTGGGAGGTGTTCACTGGCCCTTGATTGTTTGATTAATTGTCTTATTAATTCTCCCTATCAGTTCTTCTTTGCAGCAAACCTGACAAGATGGAAGAGTCGAGGCTTCCGAAGGGTGATCTCACCAGTTTAGGAGGCAACGGCCCAATCTCTCATCACTCGAAGTTAGGCTGAGATTCGGCTGTGATGTGGGACAACTCGAGCACTGCCGGTGCCCACCTGGGCTCCTGCTTCCGCTCAGCGAATGCCACGGAGGAGCCCCCGGCCCCCATTGCCTCGCCGTGGTTCTCGGCCATCTTTGGAGCCATTGGCTTGGGCTCCAACCTCTTTGCCCTGTGTGTCTTGGTATCCTCCTCCCGCAAAAGGCACAGCCGCTCCCGCTCCTCCTTCCTGGTCTTCCTCTGCGGCTTGGTGGTCACTGACTTCCTAGGCCTCCTGCTCACCTTCTCTATTGTGGTGCCATACCACTTCATCCGCTTCGACTGGCGGCGGCTTGATCCTGGGTGCCACCTTTGCAGTTTCATGGGCCTGGTGATGGTCTTCTTCGGGCAGTGCCCGCTCCTCCTTGGGGCCACCATGGCTGGTGAGCGCTTTGTGGGCATCAACCGGCCCTTCTCCCGCTCCACCAGTATGTCCAAGCGCCGGGCCTGGTCCCTGGTGGGCATTGTCTGGGCAATGGGCTTCGTTTTGGGCCTCTTGCCTGTCTTGGGCCTCGGCGACTACAGCCTTCAGTATCCCAACTCTTGGTGCTTCCTGACACTGGTCCATGATGCCAAGAACGTGGCCTTCAACCTAATCTTTGCTCTCCTGGGCCTCTTCTGCGTTGGCCTCTCCTTCCTCCTCAACACCGTCAGCGTGATAACCCTCTGCCGTGTCTACCATGATGCCGAGGCCGTCCAGCGCCGCCGGGACAGTGAGGTGGAGATGATGGCCCAGCTGGTAGGCATCATGGTCATTGCTAGTGCCTGCTGGCTCCCATTGCTGGTGAGTTGCCTCTTTTCGTTTAGCATCATGGAATCCAAAAGTTGGAAGTCCATCCAGTCTGACCCTTTTGCTATGCAGGGGCACACAGTAAAAGCCCTCCTGACAGATGGCCACCCAGGCTCTGCTTAATAATAATAATAATAATAATAATAATAATAGTACCATAGAATTGGGTTGGGTTTTACTTTGCTAAGTGTTGTTTATGTTTTGATAGTGTGTTGCTACTAATGTTGATATATTTTACTTGTGTTTTATGTGTTCATGGCACTAAAATGTGCTGTTTTGTAAGCTGCCACAAGTCCCTTGGGGAGATGGTGGTGGGATATAAGTAAAGTTATTATTATTGGTATTATTATTGCTAGTAGTAGTAGTAGAAGTATTATTATTATCCTGCATATCAGATATTTACATTGTGATTCAAAACAGTAGCAAAATTACAGTTATGAAGTAGCAACAAAAATAGTTTTATGGTTGGGGGTCACCACAACGTGAGGAACTGCATTAAGGGGCATTAGGAAGGTTGAGAACCACTGGTCTAAGTGAATGACCTGGAAACTAATGTAAGTGATGGGAGTAAATGGGGAAAACATACATTTTATTATGTTGTTTAGTATAGATCTTGGAAGGCTTGATTCATGTCATATCTGTATGTTTCCTGCCACCACCACTGTGCTATACCTAATCATGCTTGTTCTCTCCTCCTCCAGATCCTCATTGTCCAGACGGCGCTCCAGGGCCCGGCGCCCAACCTGGCCCCGCACCAGATCCCTCGTGCCACGGAGGAGCTGCTTCTGATCTACCTGCGAGTGGCCACTTGGAATCAGATCCTGGACCCATGGGTCTACATCCTCTTCCGGCGGGCCGTCCTGCGCCGCATCTACCCCAGCTTCAGGCCCAGGCCCTCCATCGTCTCCTTGTACCCCGTGATCAACCCTTCTCTTCGCCGGAAATTCACCCAGGAGTCTGTGCTCCAGTAAGAGAGAGAGAGCGCAAAGGAAGCGGCTGCATTGAGAGCTAATGGCTGCACATTGCTTTGCAATAGCCTCCGCAACCGGGAGGAGAGCATCATTGCATCATCATTCCACCACATTGTCTGTATCTAAAATAGCATGAGCGCTTTCAACCCTGTCGAGTCTCAGAAGGGCAGAGGAATTAGTACCGTACACTCTCAGTTAACAGTAACTCTCAAGCAATCAGCAAAATAATATTAAATTAATAATAATGCATTCCTGATACTGTTTTTATGGTCTATCAAAGTCAACATAGGTGTGTATGTTTGTCCGCTCTTGTGATTGAAGTGACCCTCTGTGACATCAGTATAGCCAGTGGCCTCAATTCAAATGTAGTCAACTGCCCAGATGTGGCCAATGATCTGGATATGGTCCATGGTTCGAATTAGGTCAACAGTCTGGTTAGGATCCATGGTTGGAATGTGGTCAACAGTCCAGATGTGGCCTACATACAAATGTGACCTATTATCCAGGTGTAGCCCGTGGTCCAGATGTGGCATACATAAAAATGTGACCTATTATCTAGGTGTAGCCCATGGTCCAGATGTGGCCTACATACAAATGTGGCCTATTGTCCAGGTGTGTCCCATGGTCCAGATGTGGCCTACATACGAATGTGATTTATTGTCCAGAAATGGTCCATTGTCCAGATGTGACCTACATATGAATGTGACCTACGTTCCAGTTTCCTGTGGTCCAGATGTGGTCCAAATGTGACCTATTGTCCAGGTGTGTCCCATGGTCCAGATGTGGCATAAATGCAAACATGATCTATTATCCAGATATGGCCCAGGTGTGGACTACATGGAGAGGTGACTTAGTGTCCAGATGTGGCCTACATACAAATGTGACCTCTTGTCCAGATGTAGTCCATGGTCGGGATGAGGCCTACATACGAATATGACCTATTGTCCAGTTGTGGACTCTCCAAATAGGGGGGAGGAAGGTAGATGCAAAGCTTGGAAATGGGATATATTTTGGACTATAATTCCCCCAATCCCCAACCCTCATAGCTGTTAGGGCATGGAGACCGTAATGCATGACTGTGGTGGCAATAAATCCTATGAAGTTTTTCTCGAATTTTCTATTTTTTTCTAAGTTGAGAGTAAGGTTCCTCATTCAATTCCATCACATTTGGAATTTCTGGGTCCAGACTTGGTCCTTTGTGAAAGTATAAATCTATTACACTATGTAACACAATTTTTGTTCCTGGGTTATCAATGTCATTACTTAATTGGTACTATTGTAAAAACATGGGAAAGGTTTAACACTTTACATGGCATTATGCATTCTTTGTCTCTTCTTTATTCCAGGCCACATGAATGAAACAGGGCCATTTTTTAAAATAATGATTTATTATTCCAAAAACAAACCAGCTTGGGAGTGGGCGCCAAGAAGGTCTTACTGGGAAGACTAGGCGTTCCTTTCCATAGTTTCATAACCCTAAAATAGCCTCCTCTCCCCCTATGTTTTGCCACGCTATGAATCCAAGGATGGGATGAATGGGAAATCATAGAGGGAGAAACTGGGAATGCAAGGAAAGAGAAAAGGGGGGTGCGTGAAGAAGTTGACCCCAAAGGCACCCCACCCTCCATTCATTCCTTAGGGACCCCTCGGGCCTCGCAGATGGCCGTCCAGACCTCAGCCACGAATTCTTCCGGGAAAGCAAACTCGCCCAGGAGCGAATCCAAGCCACGGGCGAAGTCATCGGGACGCTGCCGCTCTTTGGCCATCTCCACCATGGTGGACGCTGAGGAAAGCAGGCAAAAGGGGAGGAACACCATTTGGTTGCCGATGCATAGCTCAGAGGTAGCCTAAGATCCGGATCAGGCCTATGGTCCAGATGTGGCCTCTCGTCTAGGTGTGGCCCATGATCCAGATATGGCCCATAGTCAAGACATGTGCCATGGTCCAGATGTGGCCCATGGTTCAAATGTGGCCAATGGTTTGGATGTAGCCCATAGTTCAGATATGGATTATAGCCTGGATGTAGCCTACATCTAAACGTGACCTATTTTCCTTATGTCGTCCATGGTCTGAATGTGGAGCATAGTCAAAATGTGTGCTGTAGTCCAGATATGGCCTATAGTCTGAATGTGGCCTGCATCCAAATGTGGCCCATAGTTCAGATGTGGCCTATAGTCTGGGTGTGCCCTGTGGTTCAAATTAGGTCAATGGTCCAGATGTGGCCCATGGTTCAAAAGTGGCCAATGGTCCAAATGTGGTCCATAGTTCAGGTGTGGCCTGTGATCTGGATGTGCTGACATACAAATGTAACCTATTGCTCAGATGTGACCCATGGTCCAGATGAGGCCTACATACAAACATGCCTGAATGTCCAGATGTGGCCCATGGTCCAGATGTGGCTTACATACAAATATAACATATTGCCCAGATGTGGTCCGTGGCCTAGACATAGCCTATCCCAATATGGACCAAGGTCTGGATGTGGCCCATAGTTCAGATGTGGCCCTCATTTCTGCATAGGCCACTAGAGTGTTCCCTCGCTACTTCGCGGTTCGCTTTTCACAGACTCGCTGTTTCACGGTTTTTTGCCTCCCTGTTTATGAATGGATCCCATTGCCCAGAGAGGCGTTCTAATCCCGCCTCCTGGCAACGATGGAGTGTGGAAGGGGTTTTCACCCTCCCCCTCAGGAGAGGGGCAGCCAATCAAGAGAGATTGTGAAGCAAAGCAGAGATAGCTAGCAAAAATATTGTGTGTGGTGCCTTTAAATCTCTCCTCGCTTCTGCCTCACTCACAAACTCAATATACATATATAACGTCCCTACTTTGCAGATTTTCACTTTTCACGTGTGGTCCTGGAACATAACACCCACGATAAGTGAGGGGACACTGTACCCTATACATTTGGGGCTATATATCTCCCCAAACCCCACACCCAGTTAGCTGAATCATACATTTTCAAAGCCAGGGTCTTAGGTAGCGTGTCTTTGAATGTGGAGAGACCCATTGATGTGCTATCCCTCCTGTCCCGCGCTACTCACCCAGCTCCACGTCTCGGATGCCCATGTAGCTTTCCAGTAGGTCATCAACTTTTGCTGCCGCAGCTTCTTCAAACTCGTTGGGCTGCAAGCAGGAGAAGAGCAGGTGAGAAAGTAATCATAAAGAGGCTGGAATATGATTGCCCCGTCTCCTTGAGGCCTTACTCACCGCCTCTTCCAGAGTGGCATCGCCCTTGGAGCGCAGGCGCAGCGTCTCCCGCCCGCTAGAGAGGCTCCCCTCGCCCGCACACTTGCTGCCACGGCTCCGCTGCCCAATCATGTCTGGAAACGGTCAGACAGAAAGGGAACAAAGCTCACACACACCCATCCTTACAAGGCCCAATCCGGGTTTGTTGAAACCATGTGTATTGAAACCTGTTTTGTTAAAACCATATTAGTTGCAACCTGGTTAGTTGAAACCTGGTTTGCTGAATCATAGTTTGTTGAAACCTAGTTTATGGAAACCCAGTTTGATGAAACCTAGTTTATGGAAACCCAGTTTGAAGAAATATGGTTTGCTGAATCCCAGTTTATTGAAACCCAGTTTGTTGAAACCTAATATATTTGTTGAAACCCAGTTTGTTGAAACACTGTTTATTGAATCCTAATTTATTAAAACTGAATTAGTTGCTACCTGGTTTAATGAAACCTAGTCTGTAGAAACCTGGTTTGTTGAAACCCGGTTTACTGAAACCTAGTTTGTTGAAACCTAGTCTGTAGAACTCCAGTTTGTTGAAACCTAGTTTGTTTGTTTATTTATTTACAGCATTTCTACCCCGCCCTTCTCAACACCCGAGGGAGGACTCAGAGTGACTAGTTGAAACCTTTTTAGCTGAAACCTAGTCTGTAGAACCCCGGTTTGTTGAAACCTAGTCTATTGAAACCCAGTTGGTTGAAACCTAATCTGTATAGCCCTGGTTTATTGAAACCAAGTTTGTTGAAACCTAGTCTATTGAAACCTAGTCTGTAGAAACCCGGTTTGTTGAAACACAGTTTGCAGAAACATAGTTTGTTGTGACACTGTTAATCTGTTCTCCCCACAACTCACCAAAGGCCCGCTTGGGCTGGACGAGGCGCAGTGTGAAGGGCTGGGCCTTGGGCATTTCCCGCAGCATCTTGGCCACTTCATAGTGGCGGCAGCCCACGATGGTTTGCTCATTGATGGCCTCGATGCTGTCCCCAACGCAGACAGAAGGGATGCGGTTGATGATGCTTCCTTCCTTGATGCGCTGTGGAGGCAGGAGGAGAGAGACGGTAATTAAGGCCGCCCCGTGCTATTTCCGTCCCTCCACAACCCCAAACAAACCTAATTTCCTGACCTTAATGAAGGCGTATCCAGCCCCATTGTCGGTGATGGTCAACCCCAAGGCGTCCTCCGTCTTGGTTACCTCCACCTCCTTGGTCTCGCCTCGGACATGGGCAAAGATGAAGTCCTCCAAGCCGATCTGGCCACCCAACAGCTTCTGCATCTCCACTTTGTGCGTGTTCAGGGTGCAAAACAGGATCTGGGTGCCAGAGACGACAAGCACAAGGCAGTGACTCGCCCGATATTGTTTCATATGTGTATATGAGAGAGAGATAGGTCTATCATAGAACCATATCTTATTTTAACTTTCTCAATATGTATATGTGTGTTATACACACACACATACACACACACACATATATGTATGTATGTATGGGAGATCATAGAATCTTAGAGTTGGGTGAGACCCCCAAGGGCCATCCAGTTTAGCCTCATTCTGCCATGCCACCATCTGATCCCTCCCAAAAGATGGACATCCAGCTGTAGGTCTGATAGGTTAGATATGAGAAATTTAAATAGATATGGTCGATTGATATACATGTGTGTGTATAATATTATATATGTGTGTGTGTGCAAGCATAGATATGACCGATATATATGCGTGTGTGTACATGCATGCATGTGTGTATAGATAGATATGTGTATGTGTATATATAGATATTACTGATATGTGTGTGTGTATATATAGATATAGATATGATTGATATTATATATGTGTGTATGTATGTATATGTGTGTTTATATATAGATATTATATATATACTCATATATATGTGTGTATATGTTTGCATGTGTATGATATGATGTACATACACATATGTGTGTGTGCATGTGAGATATATATACACACATATACATATACATATACATATATAGAGAGAGAGAGAGAGAGAGAGAGAGGTAAATCATAGAACCTTAAAAAGTCATTCAGTCCAAGCCCCTTCTGTCAGGTAGGAAGGCACAATCTGATCCCTCCCAACAGATGGCCATCTAACCGTAAATAGGTGGCCATAGATGTGAGAGATAAAGAGATGATACATAGATAGATAGATGATTGAGGAAGATGTTGATTATAGATATATCATAAGAGTCGGGTGAGACCCCCAAAGGCCATGTAGTCCAGCCTCATTCTGCCAGAGCACCACTCAATCCCATCCGACAGATGGCCCTCTAGCCACAAATCTCATTGATATTTGAAACAGTTAAATAAATATGATAGATATGGTTGATAGATGTGTCTGTGAGCATGAGTGTGTGTGGATAGATAGATAGATAGATAGATAGATAGATAGATAGATAGGGGAGATAGGTATATCATAGTATCTTAGAGTTGGTGGGACCCCCAAAAGCCATCTAGTTTAACCGCATTCTGCCAGGACAGGATCCAATCCCAACTGACAGTTGACCGTACTGACTATACATATACTGTATCATAAGAGTTGGGTGGCCATCCAACCGTAAATAGGAGGCCATGGACATGAGATAAAGAGATGATACATAGAATTTAGGAAGATATTGATAACAGATATATCATAAGAGTCGGGTGAGACCAACAAAAAGCCCTCCAGCCACATATCTGATAGATATTGAGAAAGTTAAATATGGTTGATAGTTATGGTTGATTATCTATCTATCTATACATGCATACATACATACATGAGAGATAGGTATATCATAGAATCTTAAGAGTTGGGTGGGACCCCCAAAGGCGACCTAGTCCACCCCATTCTGCGATGACACCATCCAATCTATCCCGACAAATTCCCTTCAGCCATATAGCTGATGGATATCATCATTCATATATATATATATATATATATATATATATATACACACACACACACGCATATGAGAGATAAAATCTTATGAGTTGGGTGAGACCCCCTCAAAGACCATCCAGTCCAACTTCATTCTGCCAGGACACCATCTGATCCCTCCCAACAGATGGCCCTCTGCTTAAGAACCTAGAATCCTAGAGTTGGAAGAGACCCCAAAGGTCATCTAGTCCATCCGATCACTCCCAACAGAGGACTATATTGATTATAGATATATCATACGAGTCGGATGAGACCCTGAAAGGCCATCTAGTCCAACGTCATTCTGCCAGGACACCACGCAATCCCTTCCAGCCTCTGCTTAAGAAGCAAGAATCCTAGAATGGTGGAGCCTCTTTTTGCCAGGACACCATCCGATCCCTCCCAACAGATGGCCTGCCACCCTGGCCTCACCTCAGTAGGAGAGATACCAAAGACCTGGGCAATTTTGGCGTAGAGCTCCTTGACGTTGGTGAAGCCCTCAATCTTGCCAGTGGGGCTACCGTGGGCCAGCTGGGTGTGGAAGACCAGCCGTGGCCGGGGCCGGGGAGGGTCGGCCCTCCCGGCCTGCCCGGCCCGCCCGGCACCCGAAGCAGCGGGCCCCCCGTTCTCCATGGGCTGTGCTGCAGGGAACGAAGGGCCGACCACACGGGACAATAACACCATCCAGCCTGAATTATTGATGGCCCAGAGCTGCAGGTGGAAAGGGGCAGGAGGCAAGGCGATCCGGGCCTTGGCAGGCTTCCCAGAAACCTGATCCTTTGAGGGATAAGACTCCAGAGACAGGTCACTTATAAAGCTCCAATGCTATAGAGTTCTTGGAGTTGTAGTTTGCAAAGGGCTTTTCCCAAACATGTTCGCCTCCTCTGCCAAAGAGGAGTTGTTTTCACTTTGCAAGTCCACAAGGGATGGTTGGTATTATTATTATTATTATTATATATTTATTAATCAAATTATTATATTATATTATTATTAAAATATATACATTGATAATATTTCGTTATTGTTATGCTCCATGCAGTCGTGCTGGCCACATGACCTTGGAGACATCTATGGACAACGCCGGCTCTTTGGCTTAGAAATTGAGATGAGTACCAACCCCCAGAATCGGACGTGACTAGACTTAATGATAGGGAATAGTTCCTTTATCTACTACTATTATTAGGATTATTATAATATTTTTATTTTATTTTATTATTGAAATATAAAAATTAAAAATAAGGTCAGCGATTCGAATCGAGGGGACGGAGTGAGCTCATGCTGGTAGCCCCAGCTTCTGCTAACCTAGCAGTTCGCAAATATGCAAATGTGAGTGCATCAGTTGGTACCGCTCCAGTGGGAAGGTAACGACACTCCATGCAGTCATGCTGGCCACACGACCTTGGAGGCATCAATGGACAATGACGGTTCTTCAGCTTAGAAATGGAGATGAGCACAACCCCCCATAGTCGGACACGACTAGACTTAATGTCAGGGGAAACTTTTACCTTTTTTATATTATGATTATGATGATTATTGTATTTTATTATATTTTTATTTTATATTGTTTTATTAAAAATAATTTATAATATAATATAATAATAATATAAAATATATTATGGTAATATGATATAATACTATATAATACAGGTCCTTCTCAAAAAATTAGCATACAGTGCTAAAGTTCAATATTTTCCATAATGTAATGATAAAAATTAAACTTTCATATATTTTCGATTCATTGCACACCAACTGAAATATTTCAGGTCTTTTTTTGTTTTAATACTGATGATTTTGGCATACATATCTCAAAAAATTAGCATATTCCATCCGACCAAATATGCTAATTTTTTGAGACAGTATTTTTGGGTTTTCAGGAGCTGTATGCCAAAATCATCAGTACAAAACAAAAAAGACCTGAAATATTTCAGTTGGTGTGCAATATATGAAAGTTTAATTTGTATCATTACATTATGGAAAACAATGAACTTTAGCACTATAGGCTAATTTTTTGAGAAGGACCTGTATATAAAAGTATCTACTCATATGATATAAATGCTACATATAGTATAATAATATGTCATATACTATACTAATAACATAATATAAATAATAATATATAGAACAATATATAAAAAGGTTTTATTTTTTATTTTTTTAATTAAAATATAACATTACAAATAATTATATTATTTATTTTTATTGTTATATTATTATTGTATTGTACTGTATTTATTATTAAAATATAAAATTTAAACATTATTATTAGCAATATTATGATTACATTATATTAATAATTGCCTGGATGGTCGTCTGTTAGGAGGAATTTGGTGGAGCCTTCCTGCCTGGCAGAATAGGGTTGGACTGGATGATTTTTGGGTGTCCCTTCCAACTCCAGGATTATTATTATTATTATTATTATTATTATTATTATTATTATTAAGCAGAGCCTGGATGCCCATCTGCCAGGAAGGACTGGACTGTGTCTTCAATGGGGAATGGGATTGGACAGGATGACCTTTCCAACTCTCGGATTCTATGAGAGGTGGGATGGCCATCTCTCAGGAGGGATTAGATTGTGTCTTCCTGGCATAATAGGACTGGACTGGATGGCCTTTGGGGATTCCTTCGAAGTCTAGGCTCTAGTATTATTATGATTATTATTATTATTGGCCTTGATTGCGTATTGCAATCGTAGAATGAAGTCGGAGTGGATGGCTCTTGTGAAAGAGTTGGAAGAGACTGACCACAAGGGCCATCCAAGCTCGTTCTATGATTGCAATACACAATCCGATCCCTCCCAACAGATGGCCATCCAGTCTCTGCTTAATAACAACAACAATAATGTTATTGAATAGAATTTGGGTTGACTCTGTCTATAAGAGGCTAGAGCCCTAGTGCCCAAAGAGAGGGATCAATACCCTTGATGAGTTAAGGGCAGGACATATAAAAACTCACCCCAAGATTTCCCAATAAGTCTTACTAAGTTGAAGAAAAACCATCAAGGTCTTTATTTCTCACCAGTTGAAGAGGATGACAGTCGTAATATCCTTGTCGCAAAGTAGTCATAAAGTTATATTGAAAATACATGTCATTTTATAGTTTATACAGACAATAAGAATTATAGAATCCTAGAGTTGGAAGAGACTGACCAGAAGGGTCATCCCATGAAGACACAATCTAATCCCTCCTGACAGATGGTCATCCAGGCTCTATTTAATAATAATAATAGAACTATAGAAAATAACAGAACAATAGATGATAATAATAATACTAATAATAATATAGGATCCTAGACTTGGTAGGGACCTGCAAAGGCCATCCAATCCAACCCTATTCTCTAGACCAGTGTTTCCCAACCGCTGTGACGTGGCACAGTAGTGTGCCATGAAGGACCTCCTGCTATGCCGCGAGAAAAGGTCTCTGCCCCCCTTCCTTCCCCCCTCCTCCTACCGAACTCCTGCTGCTTGGGGGAGGAGGAGGAAGGGCCGGGCGGCGGCGAAGAAAAAGAAGAAGGGGCCGGGGCGCCACCTCCTTCGGCTATTTCCCCAGCCAGCCTCCAATCCGCCATGACTCCTGCCATGACTCTCGCCCCTCGCTCGCTGAAGCCGCATGGAGGAAGCCAGGGGGAGGGGCATGGCGTGGCCTGGCTCTGCCCCTCCCCCAGCTTCCACTCTCCCACAGCTTCTCCAGCCTTGAGGGGACAGTGCCAAGCCAGCATTGTGCTGGCTCTGCCACCGCTGGCTTGGCATTGCCCCCTCAAGGCTGGAGAAGCTGTGGGAGAGCTGAAGCCGGGGGGAGGGGGCGGGGAATGGCCTGGCCCCTCCCCCTCCCCTGACTTCGACACTCCCAGCAGCTGCTCCCAGCAGGCCACCATCCCCCAGCCATTCTTTACTGTGTTAGAGTGTCATTTTGTGTCATTTTGGTTGGTGGTGTGCCCCTGGCTTTTTTTAATCTTAAAAGTGTGCCGCGGCTCAAAAAAGGTTGGGAAACACTGCTCTAAACAGGAAGACACCATCTAATCCCTCCCAACAGATGACCATCCTGCCTCTCATAGAATCCCAGAGTTGGAAGGGTTGTTACTAAGCAATTTGGAAATAGCCTGGCCCAGAGGGGGCAGAGGCCCAGAAGTACCCCCAAAGCAAGGATTTCAGCAAAAACCTCTGGCGAGTTTTTAAAAGAAATTAAAAATCCCTTTCCCAAATGATCACACCAAAGAAGTCCAGAAGAAGATGTCACTGAAGTCTTTTATTCTCGTCAGCTGAGGAGGATGACAACCGCAATATCCGTGTCGCAAAGCAGTCATAAATTTACATTCAAAATACATGCCGTATTTATAGTTATACAGAGCTGTCAAATTCAAATCTCCTGCCCTCCCTTCCCTGGCTGGCTCTACGATGCTGGCCAATGGAGGAGGGAGGCGGGAGTTTTGAGAAAAACAATGAGTCCGGAGGTTCCTTGTTTAGAGAAAGATTATGTAAATGAAAAGGTCCAAGCCTCAAGCCTTTTGGGCTGAGGAAATATTTTGTTTACTTGTGTCAACAAACACCTGACCAAATCTGTCCCTAGGAAGTTTCAGTATAATCTGGATCAGGGGTGGGCAATTATTTTTTCCAAGGGGCCACACGAGAGCCAAAAAATATTATGGAGGGCTGCACCTAAAGGCTGAACTACATTCTAATCTACATAATTTATTTATTTATTTACTATATTTACAAGATATTACACACCATTAATATTAACATATTAATATATCAAGAAATATTCATATATTATTAGTAATACTATCATAATTATTATAGTATATTATATAGAGAGACATTATAATATATTGAAATTATAATATAACATTATATTATATTATTTATTATATTATAAAATTATTATAAAATAATAATAAAAACCACTAAAATGAAATGAAATGAAATTTAAGAAGACAAGGTGTGAATCAAGATAGAGGCTGACATCCTCAAGAGAGGAAGGATCCCAAGATGGAATGGCCCAATGGACCCAGCCCAAAGGACGACAAAGCGGACCCAGTCGCTGCTGCAGCAGAGCAGAGGACAATCGGAGGCTGCAGGCCTCCGCCCTCTCTCGCCCCCAGCCATTCCCAAGCTGATCGCCCTGCCATGGAGTGCCTGCCATCCCGGCTTTGGAGTGCCTGCCATCCTGGGAGGCGATCCGGGCCTGCAGCAGGAGCAGTCGGCAACCTGAGGCAGCTGATCGCCCTGGCAACCCGGAAGATGATCAAGTCTTCCGGGTTGCCAGGGAAATCAGCCGCTGCAGGTCGCCAACTGCTCCCGCTGCATGGCCGGATCGCCTCCCGGGATGGCAGGCACTCCAAAGCCGCTGCTCCTCTGATTGTTCTCCAGAGTGGTGGGCTGTCTGCCCACGCAGGCCCCACAGCCCACGATGGGATGGCCGCAGCGGCACCCCCTCCTCTTGCCCCCGCCTCCGACGCCCTTCTCCCCGGGCCAGACAGAATCGGCCAGGCAGCCGCATCCGGCCCGCGGGCCATAGGTTGCCCAGGTTTGATCTGGATGGACAAAGGGATATACAGTTTGTTGAATTCTTTGGGGTCCGAAGCCAAAAAAAGACAACCATTGTGATAAATAGAAAACAATGTGCCGGGTGCCCCTTAGTCAGTGGGCAGAACGAAACTTCAATGGCCCTCTGGCTATGATGCAAAAGGGGTCTCCTTTGGGAAAGGGGACAGACCCATTCCAAACTTGGAAAGCCCTATTATTCATGCAATCGCCATTGATGAGTTAATCAAAAAAGGTGCGACTTGGAATGCAGCTGAGTTGACCTCTCATTGATAGCATATACAGACATGGCATACTTCATATTTTAAATATAGGGAAAGGGGGGGGGGAGGAACACATTGGAATATCAGGGAATATTTCCATCACCACCCATCCCTCCCTCCAAAAGAATTAGAAGTCCATAAGTCCATAAAGTAGCAAAGTCTATCGGGGCATTGGGGAAGGTAATTGAAGTCCATGAGTCTTTCAAAAGCCAGGAGCGAATCCATGGAAAAGCACTGTGAGGGCTTCCCATTGTAGCAGGAAGCTAAAGCCCGTCCTTGGAACTTGAGGCAAACTATAGATCTCAAACTGTCCTGGTCCAGGCATGGCCAGCCTTTGTGGGGTTCCTAGGAATGGCCACGAAGCAAACAGAGTTCATAAAAGTGGGGGGAGAGTCTTTGATGCTCAGCAAGGAAGGGAAAAAGGTTTGTATTTTGAATCCGCTGTCCCAGCACCGCCAGGGAGCTTGGTCCTTGGAAACTGCAAATCCCTGCCGTGGTGGGTTCTGGCGATCCTGGTCTGCTGGCATCATGAAACCCCTTGGACAGTGTTTTTCAACCTTTTTTGAGCCGCGGCACACTTTTTACATTTACAAAATCCTGGGGCACACCACCAACCAAAATGACACTCTAACACAGTAATACATATCGTTAATATGTTTCTAAATGTATTTATACACTCAGTGTGAAACCTGGGCCTGTTTCAATGAACATAACATAGATATCCTGGCAGGAATGGCAGAAAGACACACACGAAGGTCTTGCTCAACAGCTGTCAGTCTCTCTCTCAGAATCACAATGTTGGAAGGAGGCTCACCAGTTTAAGGTCCCTAAAACAGGCATGGGAAAATTTTGGCCCTCTAGGTGCTTTGGACTTCAACTCCCACCATTCCTAACAGCCTGAGGCCCTTTCCTGCTTAAGTGGCTGAGTGGGAAAAAGGAAAAGGGCCTGAGGCTGCTAGGAATGGTGGGAGTTGGAGTCTAAAACACCTGGAAGGTCCAAGTTTGCCCATGCCAGCTTTCGACAGAGACTTCTTCCTCCCCCTTCGCGCCCTTTCTTCTCCCTCCTGCCGAACACTTACTTTTTCTTCTCCACTCAGGCTCCCTTCTTCCCAGCCTCGCTCTGCTCACTTTGCCTAGCTTTGCTCAGGAGGGGAGGGGGGAGGGAGGAAGACATGGGGCGAGTCTGCGCAGTAGCGCCCACACGGGTCACGTCTTCCTCCCTCCCCCTTCCCCTCCTGAACACGCTCACGCTGCCCCCTCGGATCAAAATGGTGGCAGAAGCGAAGCTGGGAAGAAGGGAGCCCGAGTGGAGAAGAAAAAGTGTTCGGCAGGAGGGGGAAGAAAGGGTATTGGAGGTTCCAATTTCCCACGGCACACCTAATGATCACTCACGGCACACTAGTGTGCCCCGGCACACCAGTTGGGAAACACTGCCCTAGGGAGTCCACATAGCAAGCTCATGGACACACCGACTTCTCAGGGACGCAAAATCCACGAAGGAACGTTGAGATCAGCAGGGACAGTCAGCTGGCACTTTTGAAAAATAATACTTAAGAACAAAAATGTTATTCCCGGGGCGCAAGGACCAGGAGACAGAAAGTGAGATAGCCGAAAGTCTTAGAATTAGTCAAGGAAAAATTTGACACCAAAATGGAGACGATCCGCCATTTCGTGGATACCAGAGTCTGCAAGGGTCTAGGGTCCCTGTATCCACAGTCTGGGGGAACGTGGCCCTTGCCTTCCCTAGACACCACAAAGGCATCCCGGGCAGGCTCGCAGTGTTCCCTGAACTGGGAAAACTTTTGTTTTTGCAAGATCTGTAAGTATGAGCCATATGGGACACTTTGTATCTTTGCGGTAGGGAAAAATGTTGCGATGTGAAGTGTTATTGAGGGAAAAAAGTGGTGCTACAATGTATCAGAGTAAGTGAGGCATGGAAATAGAAAGATAGAAATAGCTGGAGGTCTTTTGAAGCTTAGTCCCAGCCTCTGAGCTAATGATGCCAGACCACATAGAGCATGTAGGAACGTTGGAACTCCCTGCTGCAGGCCAAACCGACTCAGATGCAGAGGGGGGTCTTCTGGGGCTCGCCTTCAGGGTCATCCAATCCAATCTCATTCTCCAATGAAGACACAAACCAATCCCTCCCGACAGATAGCCATCCAGGCTCAGCTTAATAATAATAATAATGATAATAATAATAGTATCCTAAAGTTGGAAGGGTACCCCTGAGGCCATCCAGTCCAGCCCCTTTCTGCCATAAAGGGGTTGGACTGGGGTTGCACCATCAATAATAATATCGAATCCTAGACTTGGAAGGGATCAATAAAAATCATAATAGTAACAATAATAATAGCAATAATAATATAGATGCTCTTTAGGACAAGTAAAAATCAAGAAAACAATAGCTGAAGTAGGGTTCCTGCCATCGCCCTTTTAATTCCATCCATTACATATATGAAAAAACCAACTCCAGCTCCTTTCCCGATTGGCTGCGGCTCCAACCAATCCGCGTGCGCCTTTCCCATGATGCGATCTCTCATAGGAGAAAGGACAACAGCCTATCAGAGCTGGGTGGGGGCCGCTCTGCACCAATCGACGCCCGCAGAGCGAGGGTTATTTGCATAAGGAACCCGATGGGAGGGGGGAAGGGAGCGGGTCTTCTCTTGGGAAAGAGAGAAAAGAACAAGAGGAAGGCAGCATAAAACTTTGGATCTATTATTTTGATATTATCGGTATTGATCTTTTAAAGGTGGGATCTTGCAATACAATGAAGGGAGAGGGACCTGGGAGCAAACATATTATTATTATTATTTGCAGGGATATATTATTATGGGATATATTATTATTTTAAGGGATTATTATTATTATTTGCAGGGATATATTATTATTATGGGATATATTATTATTTGCAGGGATATATTATTAATATTTGATGGGATATATTATTATTATTATGGGATATATTATTATTTTCAGGGATTATTATTTTCTGGGATATATTATTTGCAGAGAGAAATTATTATTTGTAGGGATATATTATTATTTCTATTATTATTAACACCATTTGCTAGGATATTGGGTTCCATGAAGGGGAGATTAAAGAGCACACTATTATTATTATTATTAGGGATATATTGTTATTAACAGGGATTTATTATTATTTTCTGGGGTATTAGGAAGAGATTGAGAACTAAAGTACTGTTATTAATATCATTATCTGCAGGAATATATTATTAGCTGGGATATTGAGTTCAACAAGGAGGAGATTGGGGAACAAAATATTATTTTGTATTATATTGTGAGCTGCTTTGGATTCCATTAGGAATAAAAGTGGGATACATATTAAAATTTATTAATATTATTATCATCATCTCCATCATCATCATTATTTGCAGGTTTCCTCCATTGATTGCAGACAGAGCCATGGCACACAGCGCGAAACCCACTGGATTCATGTGAGTATCGAATATCTTACATTATTATCATTACTATTATTATCTGGTATATTGGGTTCAATGGAGGGAGAGATCTAGGAAGCAAATTGTCATGATTATTGTTATTTGCTTCCTAGACCTGGGACTATTCTAATAATAATAATAATAATTTGCTTCCTCGTATCTTGAAAAATCATGAGTTTTGTGTTGTTTATTATAGATATCTCTCTCATGTATAAAATCATTATATATATATACACACACAATTGTGTGTATATATATATGTGTGTGTGTGTGTTAGGAAATATCATTTAGTTAGATATTATATATGTGTGTGAGTGTGTATAATTTTATATCTATACTAGAGCCTAGACTTCGAAGGAATCCCCAAAGGCCATCCAGTCCAATCCTATTATGCCAGGAAGACACAATCTAATCCCTCCTGAGAGATGGCCATCCCACCTCTCATAGAATCCGAGAGTTGGAAAGGTCATCCTGTCCAATCCCATTCCCCATTGAAGACACAGTCCAGTCTTTCCTGGCAGATGGGCATCCAGGCTCTGCTTAATAATAATAATAATAATAATAATAATCCTGGAGTTGGAAGGGACACCCAAAAATCATCCAGTCCAACCCTATTCTGCCAGGCAGGAAGGCTCCACCAAATTCCTCCTAACAGACGACCATCCAGGCAATTATTAATATAATATAATCATAATATTGCTAATAATAATGTTTAAATTTTATATTTTAACTAGCTGTACCCGGCCACGCTTTGCTGTGGCTGACTGTGGTGGTTTCCAAAGTGAAGTCCTGAGAAAGTAGTGGTATTAGACTCAGTTGGAAGGGACTCCCAAAGGTCTTCTAGTCCAGCCCCCTTCTTTATGAGAGGCAGAAATATTGAGTTACTATTTTATTAGTATTGATTATTAATATTTTTGGAGTCAGTTGAAAGGGACTCCCAAAGCTCATCTAGTCCAGCCCTCCTTTTTATGCGAGTCACAAAGATTGGAGTTACTATTTTACTATTATAATTTTTATTATTATTATTCTCAGTTGGGACTCCCAAAGGTCATCTCCAGTCCTGCCCAGGAATATAGAGTTACTTTATATACATTATTATTATTTTTAGGAAGATGGTCATCTAGGGTTACTATTTTATTATTATACATCATCTTCATTTTTATTATTCTCATACAATTGGTGAGGGGGGGGGAGGAAAGAAAGGGAGGAAGGAAGGAAAGTGAGGGAGGAGTGATGTAGAAAAGGACAGGAAGGAGGGAAAGAAGTAAAGGAAGGAGAAGGGAAGTAGAGAAATGGAGGAAGGGAAAGAAGGAGGGAGGGAAGGAGAGGGTTGGAGTGGATGGGCTTTAGGGCTCCCAATTGGTTAGCCATCTGTTGTGAGGGCTTTGATGGTGTCTTTCTGGCCCATGAGGTTGGGCTCTTTTGCAAGTAATGTGAGTTGGATTGCAACCCCTGACTGACTGACTGACTGACTGACTGACTTTATTATTTCTGAGTCGCCCTCCACATTAGTGCTCCGGGCGACTTACACACAACAAATTCCACAATTAAAATAGAGTATTTAAAACTAGATTAAAATATTCAGTGGTTAAATGCAGGGGCCAGGCTCGGTATTTGAGTTCCTGGTTCTGCATTAACCATGGGCTTTCCTAAATAGCCAGGTCTTCAGAGCGGTCAGGAACTGGGGCAGGTCGAGGGAGGCTCTCTGGTCCGGTGGCATCGAGTTCCAAAGAACGGGGGCCACAACGGAGAACGATCTCCGTCTCGTGGTCTCCAGGTGGGCCTCTTTCAAGCCTGGTACGTGAAGAAGGTTCTTGTTTGCTGGCCGCGGGGTCCTTGAGTAAGCAGGCATCAACAAGCGGTCTTTTAGGTATGTTGGGCCCCGGCCCCGTAGGGCTTTGAAAGCCAAAGTCAAGGTCTTGTGTAAGGCTCTATACTCAACGGGCAGCCAGTGCAGGCGCTTCAGAGATGGTGTAATGTGACCCCCACCCTATGACCCCCACCCTGACACCTGCCTCCTTCCCTTGTGCTCTGGGAGTGTGTGTGTGGGATGAAGAGACTTAGTGTGTGTGCAGAGAGTGTGGCCTCCCTCCCTCTGTTTTGGCCTTCTCTCGCTGTCTCTCTCTCCTCCTTCTCCTCTTCTGCCCTTTTCGTGCTGCTGCCTCCTCGGAGCTCTCCTTTCCCAAGGCCCGGCGCTGTGTGGCTGTCTCTCTCTCTCACACACACACACATACACACCAGGGAGGGAAAAGCGCTGCCTGGCTTTGTAATGAAGCAAAGCGTCGGCGGAGCCCCTCCTGTCGCTGCCGGAGAGAGAGGGAGAAAAGAAGGTGGCTATGGCTGCATCCACAGCTGGGGCTCCTCTCCAGTAGCACATGCTTATGCTGTGGAAGGTATGGAAAGTTTGTGATGAATGTTTGTGGCGTGCGTGTTTGGGGCGATTGTTTTGCGTGTAGACTGCTTGAAGGAGGAGAGGGGTGATTGTTTTGGGGGAAAGGATGTGTGGGAGGAATGTGTGAATGTTTGTTTTGGTGTGCGGGTGGGTGCATGTATGGGGCGATTGTTTTGCGTGTAGACTGCTTGAAGGAGCCCCCCCCCCCCCGATCCTAGCGGCAGCTGTGGCGGCGGGAAGGAAGAGTGGCTGAAGAGGAGAGGGGGGTCCTTTGCTCCTCCTCAGCCGCTCCTTCCGTCTTTGTCCCCGCCGTTCGCGATCCGAGCAGCAGCGGCGGCGGGGGGGGGGGAAGAGGAGGAGCCGCTGAGGAGGAGGGGCCAAGGAGGAGCAAGGGAGGCTGCTCCTTCTCCCGGCCCGGCCCCCTCCCTCGGCCCTCAACGTTCTAAAAGTTCTCGCTGGCAGCGGAGAGGCTGGGGTGGGAGTTCCGCTGGCAATTTTTTGGGGATCGTTTTTTGGGGTGTTGGGAGGTATGTAGGTCCGGTGTTTTTGGCGTTGTCTGTACCTAGTGTAATGGTCCAGTCGGCTGTCAAGTTTGGTGGTTGTGGGAGCCATAGTTTCTTTGTCTATATACGACATTAAACGGACTGAGCAATTTTATATATATAGATATCTCTCATGAGATATAGATAGCAACCCTATGTAGAGCACGTTGCAGGATGTAACCAGAGTGTGGACTACCATTGCCAAGTGAGACTTATTATTATTATTCTCTCTCTCTCTCTATCTATATATATACTAGCTGTACCCGGCACGCGTTGCTGTGCCCTATTTAGGAGATGTGAGATGTAAGGGTTGGAAATGATGTTACTTACGGTCTTGGTGGGGTCATGTAGGCATGAATTGCGCACGTTCTATGTGTGCTCCAAATGATGTCATCTGGAAGCATGAGTTGTATTGTCTTATATAGCGGAGGAAGTGTTTTGATTCTGGAGTGTGTCCACTCAGCAAAGTCTGTAGTGGTTGTGGAGGAGTGGCAAGTGGTGGTAGAGAGACTTTACCAGCTAGGCAGCACATTCCTGGTGTTTCTGCTGGGTATTTCAGGGCTTTTGCAGTGTGTGCAGATGTGCGTTAGGGTGCCAATGTCGGCCTCTGGCACCATGCTGTAGTCTTCTGCAGCGTTGTATCTGAAGGCTAGGCGGTGGAATTGGTTGTGGTGTTTTTGAAGTTTGTTTTCTGTGTTGCGACGTCGTGTTTCTGCGCTCCTTGCGCGCTGCTGTTGTGTTGCATTTCTGCGTCTTTGTTGTTCCTGGCTGCGCGCTTCTTCTTGTCGTGCAGTTCTTTGCATTTGGTTCTCAGCTGTGCATCGTGCAGTGACCTTGTCTGTGTCTCTGCTGCGCAGTGTGTTTCTGTTCTGGCGTTTGTTCTGCCCTTTTTTGTTTGATGTATGTAGCGTTGTGAGTGTGTCGTCCGATGCTGTTATTTTTATAAGGCATGGCTTGTCTTTTGGGTCAGTTTATGTCTGTGTGGAAGGAATGGTTTTAGTTTGTGGTGTTTGTAGGTGTTGTGTGTACGGGGTCCCGTAAGGTTGGTGGGATGGGTTGTGATTGGAAGTTGTGTTGTGTTGTGTGGGTAGGAATTTGCTGGAGAATTGCTCCTCAGAGTTTGGTTTTGGCAGTTTAACCTCAAACACCAACTGAAATCTCTCAGCATTCTATCCTAGCCTTGATGGCTCTTGCCAGCGTTGCTATGGTTACAGCAGTTATGCAAATCCGCCCTTATTGGCAGCCAATCATGTTGTTCAGAATGTAGAGGCTGGGTGATTCGTTGGCTGCCCCGGAGGATACTGGGAAATGTAGTTTTATTTTTACTCGTTGTTTTGGGGGCCTTTTAGGTTTTGGGGGAAAAGTTTCTTTGCTACAAATGTACCTTGCTTGAGGCCTATTTCTGTTGGCAAGTATTGTTTTTCTGCGTTGTATGGTTTCTTTGTTTGAGGTATACATCACATGACGTGAACCCATTTATATAATAGATATATACACACACACACACACACACACACACACACACAGTAGTAGTAGTAATAATAATAATAGAATAATAATCCTAGATCTAGAAAGCAAATAATAATAATCCCTGTAACACTCCCAATTGCTTCTTGGAAGAGAGACTTTGGTTGAGTTGCAAAATCTACGTTCTAGAGGTTCTAGATGCCTTTTCAGCCCAGAACGAAACACATTCGGAATCCCGTTCTCGTTTTCAGGGGCGGTGACAGCCAACCAGGTGGCTTCCTGGTGTCCATCAAGCAGGAGAAAGGGGAGAAGCCGCGTGCAGAGGAAGAGGTGAGTCTCTGAGCATGTACAGAGTTGGCATTATTAATAATTATTAGGCTTGCCACCCAGGCTTCTGCTTTCCTCTTTGCAGCCGGCGAAGAAGCGGGGCTGGCCCAAAGGCAAGAAGCGGAAGAAGGTCCTCCCCAATGGGCCGAAAGCCCCCGTGACAGGTTACGTCCGCTTCCTGAACGAGAGGCGGGAGCAGATCCGCAGCCAGCGCCCGGACCTGCCCTTCCCCGAAATCACCAAGATGCTGGGAGCTGAGTGGAGCAAGCTGCAGCCGACAGATAAGCAGGTCAGGAGGCTTCCCATTAGTTTATTTATTTATTTAGATTATTATTTAGATTATTATTATTAAATAATCATAATTAAATCAATATATATATTAATAAATAATTTTATTATTCATATCATTATTAAATAATTGATAATATATTATTGAATAATTGATATATATGTTAATAATTAATTTTATTCATATTATTATATTTAATATATTATTAACATTATTATTCATATTTTATATTATTATTATTAAATATTTGATATATATTTTAATAATCAAGTTTATTATTTTGTTATGTAATTTTATAATATTTTAATATATTATTAAAATTATTATTATTATTAAATATTTGATATATAACATTTTAAAGTAAGCTGTAGCCAACTAATGATTATAATGTAGTATGATTATTACATAAATAAATACTATTGCATTTATGATTAGCAAATAGTTAATATATTTTAATATATTATAAAAATGCTATTTGTTATATACATAATATTGTATTTATACAATTATGATAAATACAAGATTATTTGATAATAAATACCATATTACATTATATTTGATATTGTATAATTTTTATATTGTATAATTATTAGATAAACACTATTGTATTTATATTATTCTTATCGTTTGATAATTCATACAATGTTAATTCATATTAAAATATTTATTTATTTTCCCAGCGCTACCTTGACGAAGCTGAGCGTGAGAAGCAGCAATACATGAAAGAGCTGCGGGAATATCAGCAGTCGGAAGCTTATAAGATGTGCGCCGAGAAGATGCAGGAAAAGAAGATCAAGAAAGGTATGGCATTTTATTGTTATTATTATTAATAATAATAATAAAGTACTATAATGATAATATATATACAATGAGATAGATACTATAAAATAACAACATGAAATACTATAATAATCATAATATAAATAATGACAGATAATACTATAAAATAATAATAGTATAAAGTACTATAATAATCATAATAATTTTATTCATATATCCCGCCACCATCTCCCTAAGGGACTCAGGGCGGCTTACAGACAGCACACTAAAATAAAATACATGCGCATATAAAAACATCAATTCTAACTCAAGCAAACTGTGGCCCTCTACCCGTGGTGGTAAGTTGCTGTAAACATGGCGAAGCTGTAAATAAGAATGAAATAAGTGCAAGCTGCAGTAATGGAGAGAGGGCATGGGATAAATCACAAGGATGGGTGACTACTGTGCAGAACAACTAGGGACTAAACATTCTCAAAGGCTTGTTTGAAGAGCCACGTCTTCAGACGTGTGGGGACCTGCCTAATCTCCCTGGGGAGGGAATCCCAAAGTCGTGGAGGCCACCACCGAGAAGGTCCTCTCCGTCGTCCTCACCAACCTCGCTTGAGACGGAGGCAGGGCTGAGAGGAGGGACTCCCTGGTAGATCTTAAGAGCCCACGTCGGTTCGTAGGAGATGCAATCATGACGATAGGTAGGACCCGAGCTGTTTAGGGCTTTATAGGTAATAGCCTGCACTTTGAATTGAGACCAAAAATTATCAGCAGCCGAAGGAGCTGCTTTAATGTGGTTGTTGTGTGCTCCCTATAGCCAGCCCCAGTTAGTAGCCTGGCTACTAATTTGCACCAGTTGCAATTTCCGAGCCGTCTCCAAAAGCAGTCCCACGTAGAGTGCGTTGCAGTAATCCATTCTAGATGTAACCAAGGCATAGGCCACCATAGCCAAGTCAGGCTTTTCGAGGTATGGTTGCAGCTGACGCACAAGGTTTAACTGTGCAAAGGTCTTCCTGGCCACCGCCGACACCTGAGCTTCAAGTTTTCAGTGCCGAGTCCAGGAGGACCCACAGACTGCGGACTTGTGTCCTCAGGGGGAGTGTAACCCCATCCTGCACAGGCTGCCACCCTAGACCCCGTTCGGCCTCACGACTGACCAGGAGGACCTCTGTCTTGTCTGGATTAAGCTTCATCTTGTTGGCCCTCATCCAGTCCATCAAGGTTGCCAGACACTGGTCCAGGATCCAGGGGGATTCCTTGGATTTCGGTGGAAAGGAGTAGTAGAGTTGTGTGTCATCTGAATATAGATGGCACCAAAACTCCGGATGACCTCTCCCAGGGGTTTCATGTGGATACCAAAAAGCATAGGGGAGAGAATGGAACCTTGCGGGACCCCACAGGTCAAAGGTCAGGGGTCTGAGCAGGTGTCTCCCAGCTTCACCAACTGAGTACAATCCTCCAGGAAGGAGCAGAGCCACTGCAAAGCAATGCCTCCAAGACCCATTCTGGAGGGACAACCCAGGAGACCATGGCTGATGGTATCAAAAGCCGCTGAGATGTCCAAGAGAACCAACAAGGAGACACTCCCCCGTCTAGCTCTCTGCAGGGGTCATCTACCAAGGCGACCAAAGTCAAAGTCACAAGGGCTTAAGTCTGGGGAGTATGGTGGTACAGCACTTCTCAGCCCCATCGATCGAGCAAATCAGCCACAGCTTGCGCTGCATATGGCCATGCACTGTCATGCAAAATGATTGGGGCGTTCTACATTAAGTGTCGCCATTTTTTTATCAACGCTGGTCTGAGATGGTGTTCCAAAAATGAGCAGTAATACTGCGTATTGACGGTCTGATGTGGGGGAACGGTATGCGTTAGGATGACACCATCACAGTCGTACACGAGAATCACCATAACTTACACATTGCTGGGGGTCTGACGATATTTCAAACTTCATGGTGACTCGTAATGACACCATTTGTTTGACTGGCGTTTCAGTTCTGGCTGGTACGATCTGGCCCAAGTCTCATCTAGCGTAGATACGGCGTAAGAAAGCCTCTCCTTCGTGCTCATAGTGCTCCAAGTGGGTACGAGCAGCATTGTATAGTAGCCATTTCTACATTTCCGTCAAATGATGTGGGAACCCATTTTGAAGCAATTTTTCTCATGCCCAGGCATTCCTTCAGAATGTGGAGCACAGTCGTATGTGCAAATCCTGTGTTTTGGGTCAGCTCACTAATCGTATGGAGTCGATCACTGTCTATTAGTGCGGTAACAGCATTCACTTCCGCTTCGCTGACACTAGGACGACCTGGCTGATGCACGTCTGCCACATTTTGACATCCTTCGTTGAAGGCTTTTACCCACCTTGCCACTGTTCTGTAAGGCAATGCAGATTCCCCGCAAGCCTCCTGAAGACCTTTATGACACTGTCGTGCTGTATGACTGGCACATTCAGTCTTTATCCAACTCCATTTTTCTTGTTTCGAAGACATCTTGACAACACTTACTTTAGACCGCAAGATAATATGAGGCTCAGTTCTTCGCGTCACTCCGCATGCGCGTGACTTAGGAAGGGCGAGTCTTTTTGCTCTGAGTTAACATATGTATGTAATGTGTGGTATACGCGACATTCTTTGGTTTCGTTACGTGGCGCCTTTACAGCAGTGTTGCCACTATTAAAGTTCCAACCCTCGTAGATAATACTCTAATAATAATATAAAGTCCTATAATAAAAATAATAACATAACTAAATATATAGTTATAATAATTATAATTTATTCCAGAGGATGCTGGACACGGAGGCTTGAATACTTTACTGAATGGATATAAGGTAATAACCATGATTTTGGCTTTTGTTTTTAGTTTGGTTCAATCTGACACTGCTATTTAATTTCATTATTTTATAAATGATGATGATTATTATATTTACCTGAAAAAAGCCTAAGTTTCAAGAATAATCCATTTGGGACTGACTGATCTCTTTTAATTATGCCATAGTCATTTTCTTTGTAATTTCTCGGAGAATTGATATTGTTATTATTATTACTGGTTTTTTTCTCATTTCCCAATTAGACGGGTGAAGGTGGCAGTGACGGCTTCTCCTCCTTCGATGTTCCCATTTTTACAGAGGAATTCTTGGACCAGAACAAAGGTATGGAAGGGACCCCCAAAGGCCATTTAGTCCAACCCCAATAAAATTATTATTATTATTATTTTAAAATTAAACTCCTAGAGGGGTCATAATATGGTATAATAATCCATAGAGAGCTATAATATAATATGGGATAAAATAATGTTAATATACAATAGAATATGGTATAATAATATTATAATAAATTAATAAAATAATATAATAAAATATACACCCCCCTATAAAACCAAAATAATAAAACTTCTTTTAAAGACGTCAACTAATATTGTTTAATAATAATAATATAACAATGTAATAATATCATAATTACAATATATGGTATAATCTATCCACATAATAATAGTGAAAATCTGTCTGTGTGCATGTAGCAGGGGTATCCACTTACACAGACAGCCTCACACCTCCACAAACAGCTTTAACTCACAGTACTGGGGAGTCACCAATGGCCCTCCCTCCACTGACATTGCAGGTTATAGTGAGCGCCACATCCCAGTGTTCCTTTCTGTCTCCCTTGGTGTGGAATCTGCATGACGCCATCCACTGCCTCTCCCTTAACCCTTTCCTGTTCTTCCAAAACCAAACAATGCCCTTTTCAAATAAGCCGGGCATTGCCGGGTCCCCAAGCTGGTAATATAATATAATACATTACTATTATAATATAATAAAATTATTATATTATAGTATATTAATAACAATTATATTCTTATACCATAACATGGTATAAGAATATAATTTTATAATATATATAATATGGTATAATATAAAAATATTGTAATAATACAATGTTATTCATAATAAAATATAATATAACAGTAAAATAATATTATAATTACAATATTGTATAATAATAATATTTTTTGTGTGCCAGGAGCAACCTGAGAAACAGCAAGTCCCTTCTGGTGTAAGAGATATGGCTGTCTGCAAAGATGTTGCCCAGGGGACGCCCCAATATTTGATGATTTACCATCCTTGTAGGAGGCTTCTCTCATGTTCACACATGGGGAGCTGATGCTGACAAAGGGAGCTCAACCTGCCTTCCCTGGATTTGAACCGCTGACCTATCTGTCAGCAGTCCTGCCAGCATAGGGGTTTAACCCATTGTGCCACCGGGGCCTCAATAATAATAATTATTATTATTTTACAATATAATATGATATAATAATGATATTATAATATAATAAAATATGGCATAATATTATAATAATACAATATAATATGGTAAAAGTATATTATATTATAATACAATATAATGTGGTATAATAAAATAATAAAACAATATCATAATATAATACAATATAATGGTATAATAATAATAATATAACACTATAATAATATATTATAATAAAACTCCTAGAGGGGGCCATCCAGTCCAACCTTCCTTCTGCTTTAAAGGAAGGCACAATCCGATCCTTTCCACAGATGGCCTTCCAGTCTCTGCTTCATAATAATAATAGTAACAATAACAACAATAATAAAATCAAAGAATCCTAGAGGAGGTTCTTCTTCTTCAGAACCCTCCTGGCAGATGGTCATCCAGCCATAGATAACACACACGCGAAAAGAGATAGGTGTATCGTAGAATCTTAGAGAGTTGGGTAGGATCCTCAAAAGCCATCCAGTCCACCCCCCTTGTGCTGTAAAGGAAGGCACAATCCGATCCTTCTCAACAGATGGCCTTCCGATCTCTGCTTCATTACAATAATAGTAACAATAACAACAACAACAATAAAATCAAAGACTCCTAGAGGGGGTCCTTCTTCAGAACCCTCCTGACAGATGGTCATCCAGCCATAGATAACACACACACACAGAGATGGGTATATCATAGAACCTTATAGAGTTGGGTGGGACCCCCGAAGGCCATCCCCCTTGTGCTGTAAAGGAAGGCACATTCTGATCCCTCCTGACAGAAGACCATTCAGCTTCTCTGTCTCTCTCTCTGCAGCCCGGGAGGCAGAGCTGCGGCGCCTGCGGAAGGCAAACACAGAGTTTGAGGAGCAGAACGCTCTGCTGGAGCGCCACACGCAGAGCATGAACTGCGCCAAGGAGCGGCTAGAGCAGGAGCTGGCAGCCGAGGAGAGGCAGGCCCGGGAACTCCAGGCGCAGCTCCAGGCCGTGCGGCAGGCCCTGGCACGCAGCTTCGCCAGCCTCCCTCTCCCAGGTACACAGGAGAGGAACACACTCCTTCCTTTCTTCTTTTTTTCTTTCCTTTCCTTTGGTCCAGATCCATCAAGCCACGGAGGAGCCTCTGTGGATCAAAAATACGTACATACATACTTTTATATAGTTAATAATGGATCTTTCCACCCCATTACAGGAACTGGGGAGACCCCAACCCTTAACACCTTGGATTTCTATATGGCCAAGCTTCACAGCGCTATTGAAAGCAACCCAGTTCAGCACGAGCGGCTGGTGGTCCGGGTGAAAGAGATCCTGTCCCGCATTGCAAGGTTGTTGTGTGTATAGATTATATTGTGTATATTTTAAGATTTCTGTGTTTCATTCTATTGGGTTTATTATTCTTAAATATTTGTCATATTTACAGTATATTATTATATTATTATTAAATCTTTGTAGCATTTATATTATATTGTGTACATTATACAATACTATAATAAATATAAAATAATAATAAAAATATAATAATATTAGAGACCATAGTTGTTGTGCTTGTATTATTATACATTAATATAATATAATAAATATAAAATAATAGTAAAATATAGTAATAATGGTTGCATTGTTATAAAATACGATATAATACATATAAATTAATAATAATAAAATATAATAATAAATGCCAGTTATTGTTTTTATATTATTATATAATAATCAAACATAATTATAATCATAATTGTTATACCATTATCATACAATACAATGATATACATAATAAATATAAAATACTAAAATATAATAATAATAATAATAAATGGAGACTACAGTTGTACTCATATTGTATAATAATATAGGTAAAGGTAAACGGTAAGGTAAAGGTTTCCTCTGACATTAAGTCCAGTCGTGTTCAACTCTTGGGGGGGGGGGGGGATGCTCATCTCTATTTCTAAGCCGAAGAGTCGGCGTTGTCCGTAGACACCTCCAAGGTCACGTGGCTAGCATGACTGCATGGAGCGCTGTAACCTTTCCGCTGGAGTGGTACCTATAGATCAGGGGTGCTCACACTTTTTCAGCATGGGAGCTACTGATTAAAAAACCAAGTCCCAAAGATCACCTACCCAGAAATGTAAAACGTATAACTATTTTCTTATTTATTTATTTATATTTATTATTCATTTTTATGTACCGCTCCTTCCATCAGGCCCGGGGCAGTTTACATAAAATGAAGTTATAAGAACATAAGAACATAAGAAGAGCCATGCTGAATCGGACCTCAGCCCATCTAGTCCAGCATTCTGTATCACACAGTGGCCCACCAGTTGTACACGGGGATCTCGAGCAGAAAGGAGGGCAAAACCCTCACCTGCTCCCGACCCCCCACAACCAGTACCCAGGGAAATCCTGCCTACCTCAACCAACTCCGAGGTGGCACTTAAATGTCCTTTTCAGTAACTACCGATACACTTGGTATCCATGAATCTGTCTAATCCTGCCTTGAAGTTGTTCAGGCTGACAGCTGTCACAACCTCTTCTGGAAGTGAGTTCCATAACCCAATGACCCTCTGGGTGAAGAAATATTTCCCTTTATTAGTCCTAATTTTCCTACCTTGGAGCTTCAGGGAGTGCCCCCTAGTCCTAGTGTTTTGTGACAAAGAAAATAATTTTTCTTTATTCACCTTTTCTATCCCATGCATGATTTTATACACTTCGATCAAGTCACCTCTTAAACGCCGTCTTTCAAGGCTGAAAAGACCAAGGCGTTGCAACCTGGTTTCATAAGGGAGCCGCTCCATCCCTTGGATCATTCTTGTTGCCCTTTTCTGTACCTTTTCCAGTTCCGTTATATCCTTCTTAAGGTGCGGAGACCAGAATTGTACACAGTACTCCAAATGTGGCCTTACCATAGATTTGTAGAGAGGTAATACAACATTTGCTGACCTATTTTCGATTCCCTTTCTGATCATGCCTAGCATAGAATTTGCTTTTTTCACTGCTGCAGCGCACTGGGTTGACATCTTCATTGAGCTGTCCACCAAGACCCCAAGATCCCTTTCCTGGTTTGTCTCGGAAAGCTTTGACCCCATCAGTTGATAAGTGTAAACATTTCAATTTAATAACAACAATATAAAACAGAGCATAAAAATACATCCAACCACCCCATTTCTCCCACACTGCCATATTACCACACATATTATCGGCCAGAAAGTAAGAAGAGAGGCTGTTGAACTGCAAGGCCATTTAATACTCAGCAAGGTAAACAAAGGGGCATGCAAAAATACATCCAACCACCCCATTTCTCCCACATTTCCATATTCCCCAACATATATTTCTCAAGAAACAAAGCAAGCAGAGAGGCTTTGGAGCTAAATGGCCATTTTTAAACATTAAAAATAAACAAAGAGATATGCCACAGAACAATCAAGCACCCACCCCAAAGTAAAAAGACCGACATTTGAGATGCGGTAAGGAAATGACCCCAAAGCGTCCTTCTTCTTCGTCGTTGCTCCTATTTCCACGCCACCAGCATGCGTGCCGCCTCCAAGAGCTCACGAGAAATCCGAGAGGCAGAATGGGCGCTTCTGCGCATGCGCGCGAGGCCAGCCATGCATCGCGTCATCCAGGCCCGCCCCCTTTGGTTTCTTACGACTCTGAGTGGCTGGAGAAGGACGGAGGGAGGAGGAGGAATCCAAAAGAGGGGGCCCATTCTGCCTCTGGAGCTTTTGGAGGCGGCGCGCGAGGAGGGAGCGGGGAGGAGCAACGACTGAGGACTTCTTTGCAGCGTGCAGGGGTGCGTGAAAAGGACCAACAGCAAAAAACCTGGTCAGGGGCCTGAAGATCACCGTTCTGAGCACCCCTGCTATAGATCTACTCACATTTGCATGTTTTCAAACTGCTAGGTTGGCAGAAGCTGGGGCTAACAGCAGGAGCTCACGCCGCTCCCCAAATTCGAACCTGCAACCTTTCGATGAGCAAGTTCAGCAGCTCAGCGGTTTAACTCACTGCGCCACCAGGGGCTCCATATAATAATATAATAAATATAAAATGATAATAATAAAATATAATAATAGTTATATGATTATAATAAAATATAATTATAATATAATAAAAATAAAATATAATAATTTTTATATTTTGTTAAATAATACAATGATATAAAACATAAAATAATAATATAATAGACCATAGTTGTTCCTATATTATATAATAATATAATAAACATAAAATAATAATGTTCTGTTATACAATAATATAAAATAATAGGCCGTAGTTGTTCGTATATTCTACAATAATATAATATAATAATGGTACAAATCCTTGTATTGCAGTTAATCTAATGCTGCTTTTCTTCTCTTTCCAGTGAACATCTATGAACGGATTCATTCTATGCTATCCAGACTCGCTTCTCCTCGCCTTTTAGATTTATTTGCCTTCATTATCAATCAATGCAGAACATGAATCATATATCAATAGGCAGAGATCAATGTATTTATTAGAAAACTCTCTTTTCTTATAGAACATTTTCCTTTTCAATTAAAAAAATATTCATTTTTAATGTACTATCTTATCGAGTTTTTCCTGTGCAATGTATGGAGGGGGGAGATCTATATATACATATACATATATATATATAAGCAATTTAATAAGAAGTAGTTCTATTTCTTCTATGTCTTTTCTAAAATAAAAGGAAAATATATAAACCTCACCTGGCTGTTTTTTAAATTTATTTGGTGGGAAAGATGGGATGTTATTATTATTATTTTCCTTTTTAAATTTTTTATTATTTTATTATTTTTGGTATTTCCATTATTACTCTAATTATTTTATTATCTTCATTTTATTATTATTTCCATTATTATTGTCATTATTTTTCTTACTATTCTCACTATTATTGTTTGATTATTTTATTGTCATTGTCATTACCATTATTTATTTCCATTGTTATTTTCATTCTTTAATATTTTATTGTAATTGTTATTATTTTCACTATTCTTTTATCATTATTATTTCCATTATTATTTTAGTTATTTCCAATATTTTCATCATTCTCATTATTATTTTATCATTATTAATTATTAGCAGTATTATTTCCATTACTATTATTTTCATTCGCTCCGAGCCGGATGGGAGTGGCAACAGATACATTTGAATAAATAAATAAATTCATAAGTTATGGTTATTTTGTTATTATTCGCATTAACATTATTGAGATTATTTCCATTATTATTTTATCATTATTATTATTTCCATTATTATCATTATTTTATTGGTTTTTATTCTCATAGTTATTTAATTCTTATTTTTTTATTATCTTCATTATTATTTTGTTATTATTTCTATTTTTTTTATTATTGTCATTATTATTTTCCTTACTATTCTCATTATTATTGTTTGATTATTTTATTGTCATTGTCATTACCATTATTTTATTTCCATTCTTTTTTATTATTTTATTGTTATGTTATTATTTTCACTATTAACGTCACCATTGTTATTTTCATTATGTTCTCCATTATTATCTTTATTTTACTTATTATTTTCACTATTATTATTTCCATTATTATTTTATTATTTTAATTATTATTTCCATTATTTCCATCATTATTATTCTCATTATTATTTTATCATTATCAATTATTAGCAGTATTATTTCCATGACTATTATTTTCATTCATAAGTTATGGTTATTTTGTTATTATTCACATTATTAACATTACTGAGATTATTGCCATTATTATTTTATCATTTTTATTATTTCCATTATTATTTTCATTTTATTTTTGTTTTTATTATTCTCATAGTTATTTAATCTTTTTATTATTATCTTAATTATTATTATTTTATATTTGTTATTGTCTTTGTTTAATTATTATTTCTATTATTATTTTATCATTATTATTATTATTTTATTTTTATTATTCTCATAGTTATTTAATCTTTTTTATTATCTTCATTATTATATTTTTATTGTCTTTTTTTCAAATTATCATTTCCATTATTATTTTATTATTATTTCCATTGTTATCATCATCATTTTAATTTTGTTTTTATTAGTATTGTCATAGTTATTTAGTTACTTTTATCATCTTCAGTATTATTATGTTTTATTTATTTTGTTATTGTCTGTTTTTTAATTAATTATTTTTAATTATTATTTTATCATTATTTATTTTTGTTTTTATTATTATTCTCATAGTTATTGATTATTATTCTTATTATTATCTTCATTATTATTATTTTTATTTATTTTTGTTATTGTCTTTGTTTTTTAAAATTATTTCCATTATTATTTTATCATTATTATCATTATTTTATTTTTTTGTTATTATTATTCTTATAGTTAATTATTCTTTTTATTATCTTCATTATTATTATATTATTAACTTATTTTTGTCTTTATTTTTTAAATTATCATTTCCATTATTATTTTATTATTTCCATTATTATCATCATCATCATTTTAATTTTGTTTTAATTATTGTCATAGTTATTTACTGTTATTATCTTCATTATTATTATGTTTTATTTATTTTTGTTATTGTCTGTTTTTTAATTAATTATTTTAAATTATTATTTTATCATTATTTTATTTTTTTCTTATAGTTATTTAATTATTTTTTTTATTCTTATCTTCATTATTATTACATTTTATCTATTTTTGCTATTGTCTTTGATTATTTTATCATTATTATTTTTTGGTTTATTATCATTCTCATAGTTATTGATTATTATTCTTATCTTCATTATTATTATTATTATTTATTTTGTTATTGTCTTTTTAATTATTTCCATTATTATTTTATCATTATCATCATTATTTTATTTTTATTATTATTCTCATAGTTATTGATTATTATTCTTATTATCATCTTCATTATTATTTATTTATTTTTGTTTTTGTCTTTGTTTTGAATTAGTATTTCCATTATTTTATCATTATTATCATCATTATTTAATTTTTTTGTTTTTATTATTATTCTCATAGTTATTAATTATTATTATTCTTATTATCTTTTATTTATTCTTTGTTTTTTAAAGTATTATTTCCACTATTATTAGACAGACAGTTGCTCACTTGGCTCCCCTGGATTCGAACCGCCGACCTTCTGCTCAGTAGTCCTGCCGGCAGAAGGCTTGAACCCACTGCGCCACCGGAGTCTCCTTCTTTCCCTCATTATAATTCACCTTCTTCTTCTCCGTCTTCTGGCTACTCCCAGGCAGGCTTCACTGGGTCCGGCTAGGCCCCGTTGCCAGGACAACGTCACGCTCCTTGTTTCCGCCTCCTCCCCTCGCGCGTCGCCTTGTATTGATTCGAACGCAGCCAATCAGTGAGCAAGGGCGGGACTCCTCTCCCGTGGTGCCCCGCACAGGGTGGGAGTGGCCAGGCGCAGCTAGTGGGCGGGGCTTGGGCCAGCCGCCATCTTGGATGGCTCAGAGCGAGAGAAGAGGGGCTCTTTCTTTTCTCTCCTGCAGACAGTCCTCTCTTGAGTCATTTCCCAGGTAGGAGGCCGGGTTTCCTCTTGGTGGGCTTCAGGAGGACCTTCCCATAGATATATATGTGTGTATATATACATATATATGGGCTTTCTATAGATATTGTATATATAATTGGACCTGTCAAACCAATGGAGGACGACACATCCGGTTTTTGTATGATTTTTTCCATATTTTTAGGTGACATTTTATAATATATATTTATTTATATGTGTGTGTATATATATATAATAGAATATATGCTTTATATATTATATATATGCATGAAATATGTGATATATGTGTGTGTGTGTATATATATATAGGTTTTTCTTCGCGAACGAAGATCCAGGAAGGACTCATCCCACGCTTTCGCCAAGCGCGTTGATGATTCGGAGGTTGGATGTGTCCTTCGAGCCCGTGCAATGGATTTTTCTGCTGCACAGAACGGGCCTCACCCTTTAAAGCAGGCCTGGGCAAACTTCGGCCCTCCAGGTGTTTTGGACTACAACTCCCACAATTCCTAACAGCCTACCGGCTGTTAGGAATTGTGGGAGTTGTAGTCCAAAACACCTGGAGGGCCGAAGTTTGCCCAGGCCTGCTTTAAACCAAAGGTTCGTCCGCCGGGGTCTGGCAAGCTGGGACGGTGGCAGCGAGTTCCTCAGGTCGTAGGTTTGGTTTGCGTTTCCGTCTCTCGATGGTCGTCCTTACAGGGTTACATGAGCAGCATCTGCCCAGGTTTGAAATCAGAGTTTTCCTTCTCTTAGGATGGTTGCCAAAAGGCTAGAGAGCCCATCCTGCCCTTTGATATATCATAGTCAGAGCTGTCCAACTGCCGGCCCTGCAGGTGTTTTGGACTTCAAATACCAGAAATCCTAACAGCTGATAAACTGGCTAGGATTTCTGGGAGTTGAAGTCCAAAACACCTGCAGAGCCGGCAGTTGGACAGCCCTGGTATTCATATTCTATATATTGGTACTAGCTTGGGTACCCGGCAGTGCTCGGATTATTTGAAAAAAAGGCACTGTTTGTTTTGGGGTGTTAGGCTGGTGGGGGAGAGGGCCTTCTCAGTGGTGGCTCCCCGCCTGTGGAATGCGCTCCCTATCGATGTACGATCCACCTCATCCCTCCTGGCATTCAGGAAAAAAAAGTAAAATCCTGGCTGTGGGACCAGGCGTTTGCACACCAGCACAAGGCAGCACTTTCGATGGGACTTTAATGGAAAGTGGATGAAAAGGGCCAATGCTTTTGTGGACAGAACATTGTTTTAATCTGGAATGAATGCGTATGATGCTAATGTAATTGTATTTTAATGTATTTAAATTGTTGAAGGGTTCTGGGGTTTTATATTGTTACTGTGCGGGCATCGAATTGTGCCTTACTGTAAGCTGCTCTGAGTCCCCCCTCGGGGGTTGAGAAGAGCAGGGTAAAATCCTGAAATAAATAAATAAATATCATTTAGTTAATTAGTAACACTATGTATTAGAAAAAAGCCAGTCTTTGATTTTGTTTTTTATGAATATTCCCATTAGAAAATACATAACGATGTGGGTGCACTACAATTCCCAGAATCGTGGGTCAAGCCTACCCAAAACAGGCCTTTATGCACAGGTGGCCATATTGGGTCTTTGTGCCAAGCTTGGTCCAGATCCGACATTGCCTGGGTTTAGTGCTCTCTGGATGCAGGTCAACTACGACTCCCAAAATCCAGATAAATTCCCACAAACCCCTGCAGTATGTTCGGTTAGTCACGTGGATTCTCTATGCAAAGTTTGGTCCTGGTCCATTGTTGTTTGCAGTCACTGTTTCTCTGAATGCAGGTGAACTACATCTAGATGGAGTCTCGCAAACCCCTGCAATCCTGGTGACCAACTGAGCATACTGGAAATGTTTGGGGGAGGACCAACCCACCCGTGTGGAAGTTGTAGCTCGCCCTGCACCCAGAGAGGATTCAAAGGGCCCCCGTTGGTCATGGGGCTTCTCTGTGCCAAGTTTGGTCCCAGTCCATTGTCGATGGGTGTCATAGTTTTCTCTGGATGCAGGTCAACTACAACTCCCAGATTTCAATGGCAATCACCACCAAACTCCGCCTGTATTTACAGTTGGGCATGTTGGGTCTGTGTGCCAAGTTTGGTCCAGATCCATTATTGAGGAGGTTCAGTGTGTGCTGGATGCAGGGTGAAATACAACTCCCACATGGGTGGGTCAGTTATCCAAACCCCTCAAGTATGTTCTTTTGGCCATCAGGGTTCTATGTGCCATGTGCGTTCCATATCCGCCATTGGGGGCCTTTGAATTTTCTCTGGGTGCAGGTGAGCTACAACTCACCAGGGTTCTGTGTGCCATGTTTGATCCAGATCTGTCGTTGGTGGGGTTCAGAGTGCTCTGGGTGCAGGGTGAACTGCAACTCCCAACTCTTCCAGTATGTTCTGTTGGTCACCAGCGTTCTGTGTGCCACATGTGTTCCAGATCCATCATTGGTAGGGTTCAGAGTGCTCTGGATGCAGGGTGAACTACAACTCCTATGTTAGTGGGCCGGTTCCTCCCACAAACACCTCCAGTATATTGTGTTAGTCACCAGGGTTCTGTGTGCCACGTTTGGTCCAGATCCATCATTGGTGGGGTTTAGAGTTCTCTGGGTGCAGGGTGATCTACAACTCCCATGTCGGTGACTGACTTCCCCAAACCCCTCTAGTATGTACTGTTGGTCATGGGGATTTTGTGTCCCAAGTGTGGTCCAGGCCCATCATTTGTAGGGGTCACCGTAGTCTCTGGAAGTGAGTGAAAATACTGCAACTCCCATCATCCATGGCAAGTTTGGTCCAGGTGCATTGTTGGTTGGGTTCACATTGCTCTCTGGATGTAGGTGAACTACAACTCCTATAAATCAAAATCAATTGCCCCCAAACCTGGTCATGGGGGTTATGTGTGCCAGATGTGGTCCCCGCCCATTGTGAGTAGGGGTCACAGTGCTGTGTCTTGATGCAGGGTGAACTACAACTTCCATCTTGTTGAGTCAGCCCCCGGAACCCCTGTTCAGTTGCTGATCAAATCCTCTGTTTGCTGTGTGCCATAGGAAATGTTAGAAAAGGGTTAAGTGAGAGGCAGTGATGGGGTCATGCAAATTCCACACCAATGGAGAGAGAAAGGAACCCTGGGATGTGGCACTTACTGTAACCTGCAATGTACATTGGAGGAAGGGCCATTGCTGTCTCCTGAATGGTGGAAGTTAAAACTCTTTGTGGAACAGGGAGTCTGTCTGTGTGGACATCTCCGCCACGTACACATTTTTCACTTTTATTGTGTGTGTGTGTGTGTGTATGTGTGTGTGTATATATATAAATATATATATATATACTGTATATATATACACACACACACACTGTGTATATATATGGATCTGTCAAACCAGTTAGCCTAAGATAAAGGGATTATAGGTGACAAGAGAAAGAGGAGGATCGCACTTCCAATTTTTTAATAACTTTTAATAATTTTAAGTGACTTCTAATACACACACACACACACACACACACACACACACACATATATATATATCTGTGTGTTTATATCATGATATTTCAAGAAGGGGCCTGTGACATCCATCGATCTGACACTAGTCTTTTCTTGATGCTGACTAGACTCACATTGGCTTTTTTAGTTGCTACATCACAATGCTGGCTCATGTTGTGGTCAAAGGCCTCTTATACACTGCTATATAAAATCCAGATTATCTGCTTTGAACTGGATTATCTAACAGTGTAGACTCACATAATCCAGTTCAAAGCAGATCATGTGGATTATCTGCTTTGATGATCTGGATCAGGGCTGTCCAACTTCTACAAGCCCAAGGGCCGGAATTCCGGTCACTGATCACCTGGGGGGCCGAAGGGTCTGCCCCCTCCCCCGGCTCTGCCCCCTCCCCGGCTCCAATTTACTTACAATTGACCTTGAGTTGTGGAGTTGTAGTTCACCTCCATCCAGAGAGCACTGTGGACTCAAATAATGATGGAACTGGACCAAACTTGGCATGAATACTCAATATACCCAAATGGGAACACTGGTGGATTTGGGGGAATGTTTCCTAATACCTTTGAGTTATTTGAGTCCACACTCAAATTGGGACACACCAAAAAAAACCCAAACACCTCAATGCCGTCGCAGAGCTTGATGGGGCCTCCTTTCCCAGAGGCGGGTAGAGGAGACCCAAAGAGCTCCCTCCCTCCCTGAAGGGAAAACAAGCCACGGGGTCAGGCGCAAAGGAAGCTACGTTGCGCCCTGCACGCGGGGGAAGGCAGCACAACAAGGGGGAAGGGGCGCAGAGGAGGGGAAGGAAGTGTCACCAAGGAAACCGCCGCAGAGGGACCCCCGCCTCACCCAACATCCCACTGTTTTTAGATTGATTGATTCGAGCCAGGCCCTTCCTTACCCATACTGCGGGAGCCCCACCACAGGGCTGAAGCGCCAACGCCGCCGCCGTCCCCGAAGAGCCCCGCTGGAGCCGAGGCCAAGCTCAGGCCGGGCGCGGCGGCTCTCCCATCCGTGGGGCGGGAAGCAAGGGCCCTCCACAGGAAGAGGACGGAGCCAGGAGGGGCTTTCCCTGCCTCACTCCCCTCCTCCCTCTCTCTGAGGGAATGGGGGCTGGCCTGGAAGCAGCCGCAAGGGAGGAGGAGGAGGCGCGCGCCCAGGCCAGCTGCAAATTTCGGCAGCTATCGCGAGACTACGCAACCACAGACGGGATTTCGACCTCCCTCGAAATCCCATCTGTGGCTGGCGTCTCGCGATGCTTGCCTAAACCCGGAAGTAGGGGTTTTTTGAAACTTTTTTTAATTTAATTTTTTATTTTTTATTTGTATTTTATTAAAACAAGTTAGGGGGCCGGAGGGAAGGGGCTCGGGGGCCGTGTACGGCCCCAGGGCCACCTGTTGGACAGCCCTGATCTGGATAATATAGCAGTGTAGAAGAGACCTAGGGCCCCTTCCACACTGCTGTTAAACTCCACATTGAACTGGATTATATGGCAGTGTGGACTCATATATTCCAATTTATCTCAGATCATAATAATTGCTTTATTATGTTTCAGTTGTTATTTTTCAGTTACATCTTCTTTTATCCCAATGTGCTTTGCATGTTTTATACCTTGTTGGTAGCCACTTTGAACCCCAATGGGGGAGAAAAGCAGGATATAAATCAATAAATCATAAATCATCCTCATGTGGATTGTCTGCTTTAATAATCTGGATTATGGCAGTGAGGAAGTGCCCTCAGACTCCAGATTCCTTTTAGGTGTCCAGCCAGGTATCAGTCATCCTGCAATTATCTTTGGGTGAAGTTCTGTTTATGAACTACTAGCTTGGGGATGCGGCACTGCCCAGGTTATTTGAAAAAGTTAGTTGTCCAAAATACATAAGGTTGTGGGTGAACTACAGCTCACATCATGCCAGGTTAACCCCGAGAAACTCCCATCAGTACTTAAAGTTGGTTATGTTGGGCAAGTTTGCTCTAGATGCATCATCAGTGGGGCTCAGTGTGCTCTCTGGCTGTAGGGTAAACTACAACTCCCATTATGGTAAACCAGTCCCCTCAAACTCCTCCAGTAGGTTGAGTGAGTCATGGGGGTTGTGTGTGCCAAAACGTGATCCAGGTCCGTCATCGGTGAAAGTCACAGTTCCCCTTGTTGTGGGTGAACTACAATTCCCAGAAAGGAAGGTCAGTTCCCCCAAAACCCCTCCACTAAACAAATTTCGGCATATCAGGTATGTGTGCAAGTTTGTTCCAGATCCATCAGTGTTTGGGTTCACAGTGCTCTCTGGGTGTAGGTGAACTACAACTCCCCCAAATCAAGGTAAATTTTTCCCAAAGACCTCCAGTATTTTTTGCTGGTCATAGGGGCTCTGTGTAACAAGTTTGGTCCAATTCCATCTTTGGTGGAGTTCAGAGTGCTCATTGATTCCAGGTGAACTATAAATCCCAGTACCTATAACTCCAAAGTGTCCAGGCCATTTCCTCTCAAAACCTGCCAGTATTCAAATGTGGGTATATATTGGGTATGCATGCCAAGTTTGGTCCAGATCCATCATTGTTTGGGTTCCTAGTGTGCTCTGGATTTAGGTGAACTACAACTCCTATAAATCCCTTCAAAGACCACCAGTATGTTTTGTTGGTCAAGGGAGTTCTGTGTGCCAAGTTAGTCCCAGGTCCATCGTTGGTGGAGTTCATAGTGCTCTTTGATTGCAGGTGAACTATACATCCCAGTACCTACATCTACTATACATCATGGTGATGTTCAGATGCTGATCAATTCCTCTGTTTGCTGTGCCATAGAAAAGAGTAGGAAAGGGTTAAGGGAGAGGCAGTGGGCGGGGTCATGCAAATTCCACATCAATGGAAAGAGTAAGAAACACTGGGATGTCTGGTGGAGAAAAAACAGGAAACCTAAGATGGAATTGTCCTCTAATGAAAGCCTTCACTTGGGTGGTGGGCAGTGTGGTGTTTGTGGAGGACATTGGCAGGGCTCTTGGACATGTTCATGGTGCTCTCTATAACCTGCAATGTCACTGGAGGGAGGGCCATTCGTGTCTCCTGGGGAGTGGGAACTATAGTTATTTGTGAAAGTGGGAGCCTGTCTGTGTAAGTGGACATCCCAGCCACATATGTACATATTTTCAATTTTATTACGTACATAGATAAAGCCTAACATAGCTCAGGTCCAGCATATCTAAAGGGCCGCCTCTCTCTGATGAAGGTTGAGACTCAGTCCCTTCCACATAGCCATATAACCCAGAATATCAAGGTAGATACGAGGGCGGATCAATAAGTCCGTGACTTTTTGAATGAAATACAGGTTTTTGGATAAAAAAATCATTTTATTTTCCAACGTAGTTTCCTTTGAGCTCTATACACTTTGTCCAATGTTTCTCCAAATTTTTTATCCCTTCCAAAAAATAAGATTTGTCGAGGTCATCAAAATAGGTATTTGTTTGGGATATGATTTCATTGTTGGAGTCAAATCTCTTTCCGACGAGCCATTTCTTCAGGTTTGGAAACAAGAAATAGTCACTTGGGGCTAAATCTGGAGAATAGGGCGGATGAGGGAGCAATTTGTATCCCAATTCATGGATTGTTGCCATGGAAACTGCACGTGTGCACCCTTGCATTGTCCTGCATTGTGAGAAAACGCAGCACCCATCTTGTGGAAAGCTTTATCATACCCAAGTGATCATGTAAAATTGAAACCACTGAGCCATGTGAGATGCCTATGGCTTCCACAATCTCTCGCACTTTCAATCTCCGATCGGCCAACACCATATCGTGATTTTTTTTCAATTGTTTCGGGTGTAGAGACCTCAACTGGGCGTCCAGAACGTTCCGTGTTTGTACGGCCACAACGAAATTCAGTAAACCACTTTTTTACCATTGAAATTGACGGTGCAGAGTCCCTAAAGTATTTATCAAGCTTAGCTTTGGTTTGAGTGATGGTTTTTTTCCGCAAAAAGTAACGCTTAATGAGCACACGAAATTCACTTTTTTCCATTTTCTCCTCAAATCACGCGGTAGTCTGCTATCAATGGCTGTCAAACACAAACTAAATGACGCAGCTTGTTCAAATTTTGACAGGAGTCAACTGACAGATGCCTGTTGACAGGAGCAGTGTTGCCCTTTCAGTTAAAAGACGGAAAATCTTAAAAAGTCACTGACTTATTGACCCGCCCTCGTAATCCACAATATCTGCTTTGAACTGGATTATTTAAATCCACACTGCCATATAATCCAGTTCAGTGTGGATTTTATGCAGCTGTGTGAAAGGGGCTTCATTCTCTTGAGGGCATCTGCCAAGGATGCTCACCTTTCATGCAGTCACAGCGTAGAGCATCGTAATGATTGTCCGTATTGGTTATAAAGTGTTTCGTATATGCCTTCCCCAGTTCTTAAAAGTGTTTTCTTTACTTGCTTAGAAAAGTGGTGATATTATCTATGAGCAAAAGATTGTGAAGCCGCTCGAAAGACACCCGCCTCCCAGCTCTTCTAGCGATAGATTTGCCATGGATCAAGATTACGAACGGCGTCTTCTTCGCCAGATCAACATCCAGAATGAGAACATGATGCCTTCCGTACGTCTGCATTTCCTTCAACATAATTATGATGATGATGCTTGTGCTTGAAAGTGCAATGTGGTCTGCCTTCCAAAGGACAAACCCCCTCGTTTATGTGTCCAGCTTATTGTGTGCTTTGGGAATCCATCTTTCCTTGGCTGGATAAAGAATTGTTTTATGGTAGAGTGGTTTAATTCTGTAGAGTTGGAAGTAACATCAACACTTCTACCCCAGGCTGCTTATTTTACTGATGTATATATTCGGGTTTATCATATCTATTTACTTTATTATTGTCACAGTTGGTTCTGAAAAGGTCCATTTGGTTGGCTGGCTGGTTGATTGCATACTTATTGATCATATCAGGAGTGAACTAAGGGTAAAGTTCTAATTTTTTAAAAAAAAACACACACACAAAGTTTAAGAAAACTGGCATTATATTAAGTTTCCTTTGACCATTAGCTGGCCACTTGGCGTGCCTTTGGTGTTGCTATAAGGAGGTCCTCCAATGTGCATGTGGCAGGGCTCAGGCTGCATTGGAATAACTGGTCTGTGGTTTGCTCTTCTCCACACTCGCATGTTGTGAACTTCACTTTGTGGACCCATTTCTTCAGGTTAACTCTGCATCTTGTGGTGCCAGAGCGCAGTCTGTTCAGTGCCTTCCAACTCGCCCAGTCTTCTGTGTGCCCAGGAGGGAGTCTCTCATTCCGTTTCAGCCATGGATTGAGGTTCCGGGTTTTAGCCTGCCACTTTTGGACTCTTGCTTGCTGAGTTGTTCCTGCAAGAATCTCTGTAGATCTCAGAAAACTATTTCTTAATTCAAGGCATTGGCGTGCTGGCTGATATCTAAATGAGATGTCACTGCTTCGATCCTTTCATTTCTGGCTGCTACTTCCTGGTGGATGTCAGATGGTGCAGTACTGGCAAAATAGTGTCATTTCCCGAGTGGTGTAAGGCGCAGACATCCTGTGACAATGCGGCATCTCTCATTAAGAGCCACATCCACTGTTTTAGCGTGGTGAGATGTGTTCCGCACTGGGCATGTTGCCCAGTCGCTTCTGGTGACTACAGAGACGACGTCCAGGGGATGCCCGGATGTGTTACTATCCTGGAGGGAGGCTTTTGTCATGTCATGTTGAGTTTCAGGGTCAGAGAATGGCCTGCCCCATGGGAGCGTACTCGCTCCATCAGTGTTTAACATCTACACCAGTGGTTCTCAACTTGTGGGTCCCCAGGTGTTTTGGCCTACAACTTCCCAGAAATCCCAGTCAGTTTACCAGCTGTTAGGATTTCTGGGAGTTGAAGGCCAAAACATCTGGGGACCCACAGGTTGAGAACCACTCATCTACACTGCCAGAAGGGACAGAGTTTCATGCTAACGATTGTGCCATCACCGCTCATGCAGGGTGCTTTGAAATAATTGGACAGAAACTCTCTGAAGCTTTACATGCTCTTACTGCCTATTAGGTGCTCTTACTGCTGATTCCTAATCCATCTAAAATGCAAACGTGGGTTTTTCACCTTAAGAACTGACAAGCACCTCGAGCTCTGAGGATGACCTGGGAAGGAATCTCACAGAAGCATTGCAGCACACCCAAATAACCCTTGCACTTGGCTACTCTGCTGCTGAGTACGCATGCCCAGTGTGGAATAAAACAGAAAATATTATTCTTAATGAGACATCATGCATTATCACTGGATATTTATGCCCTACACTGCTGGAGGAATTATACTGTTTAACATATTGCACCACCTGACATCTGCTTGGATGTAGCACCCAACAATGAAAGCACCAAGGCAATGGCATCTCCACCCCATCCTGTTCGGATATCAGCCAGCAAACCAATGTCTTAAATCAAGAAATAGCTTCCTAAGATCTACAGAAATACTTGCAGGGACACTTCAGCAAGCAAGAGTCCAAAAGTGGCAGGTTAAAACACGGAACCTCAATCAGTGGCTGAGACCAAATGAGAGACTCCCTCCTGGGTACACAGAAGACTAGGTGACTTGGAAGGTGCTGAACAGACAGTGCTCCGGCACCACACGATGCAGAGCAAACTTAAGAAATGGGGCTACAAAGTGGAGTCCACGACATGCGAGTGTAGAGAAGAGCAAACCACAGACCAGTTATTCTAATGCAGGCCTGCCACATGCATAATGGAGGACCTTCTCAAAGCGACACCAGAGGCACTCGAAGAAGCCAGCGTCTGGTCAAAGGAAATTTAGTATAATTTTGTGATTTTTCTATACACTATAACTGTATTTTCAATTTGCTTCTGACACGATAAATACTGTATTATTTTAAGTGTCTTACTTAAGTTTTACTACATAGAGTTTTATTAAGTTGTGACAAGCTTTGTTGTTTGTTGTTTGTAAGCGCTAATCAATAAAATGTATTTATTTATTTATTTGACTGATCGTGTATGTTTTCTTCTACTTTTCTCTCTCCGTCTTTATCTTTAGGTGGCCGACATGCGGAGGACTCTGACACCATCCAATTCCCCCGTCTCTTCTCCCAGTAAACATGGTGACAGGTTCATTCCGTCCCGAGCTGGGGCCAATTGGAGCATCAGTTTCCATAGAATAAATGTAAGCATTGGTTCGGAGCTTTAATTGAACTTAATTAACTGAATTAATGAAGGAATACAAAAAATACAGTGGCAGCGGGTGCCTTTCTCAACCCTGTTGTCTTTGCCCACAGGAAAATGAAAAATCTCCGAGTCAAAACAGAAAAGCAAAAGATGCCACCTCGGACAATGGCAAAGGTAGCTGTTGTATCTTCTCTGAATAATAATAATAACAACAACTTTATTTATATCCTACCACCATCTCCCAAAAGAGACTCAGGGCAACTTACAAGGCACTACAAGGTGCGGCCTAACATAAACTGTAAGGTAAAGATAAAGGTTTCCCCTGACATTAAGTCTAGTTGTGTTTGACTGGGTGGTGGTGCTCATCTCAATTTCTGAGCTGAAGAGTCAGCGTTGTCCATAAAAACCTCCAAGAGCATGTGGCCAGTATCACTGCGTGGAGCGCCATTACCTTCCCGCTGGAGCGGTACCTATTGAGCTACGCACATTTGCATTTTTTCGAACTGCTAGGTTGGCAGAAGCTGGGCCTAACAGTGGGAGCTCACCCACCTCCCCAGATTTGAGCCGCCACTTTTCGATCAGCGAGTTCAGCAGCTCAGCAGTTTAACCCGCTGTGCCATCAGTGGCATGAATATAAAAACAATATCACAAAAAATATAAAAGCAACCACTATCATCACATAAAATAAAATAATAACACAGTTTAAAACACAGAGCATCTGTAGTTAAAAGTAGGTGCCATCAATTCACAACCCAAGGCACCTTCTGTGTTTCCCTCTTTACTACCTTATGACATGTAACTTTTAACTGTTTTAACTGTTTTATTGTAGGGCTGCATGTCTGTTCCATGCTGCCCGTTTTATATGTTGTAACCCGCCCTGAGCCTGCAGGGAGGGGCGGAATATAAAACCAAATAATAAATAAATAAATAAATAAGTGCCAAACTGTCAACCTCATTTCAGCCTACTCGAGGCCAAAAGCCTGCTTAAAAATCCATGTTTTAGGCTGGATCGGAAGGAGTCAAGGGTTAACCTAATCTCTTTTGGAAGGTTCCATAGCCGGAGAGCCACCACCAAGAAGGCCTTCCCTCGTCCCCACCAACCACGCTTGAGACGGAGACGGGACAAAGAGGAGGAACTCCCCAGCAGATCTTAGAGCCCACGCAGGTTCATAAGGAGAGATGTGGTCACAAAGATGGGTTGGACCCAAACTGTGTAGGGTTTTATAGGTAGTAACCTGCACTTTGAATTGGGCCCGAAAACGTATTGGCAGCCAGTGGAGCTTTTTCAGTAGGGGCATGGTATCCTCACTATAGCTTGCCCCAGTTAGTAATCTGGCATCCGACCTTCGTACTAACTGTAGTTTCTGAACCATCTTCAATGGCAGCCCCACGTAGAGTCCATTACAGTAGTCCGTTCTGGATGTAACTTAAGGCGTGGACCATCGTGGTCAAGTCAGGCTTCTCAAGGCATGGTTTCAGCTGCTGCACACGTTTTAACTATGCAAAGGCCCTCCTGGCCACCACTGACACCTGATCTTCAAGTGTCAACTCTGAGTATATGAGGACCCCCAGACTGCGGACCTGTGTCCTTGGTGAGTGTGACCCCATCCAGCACAGGGTGAGCTATGGAAATACAAATCTGAAAACACAAGGTTCTAGTCCTGAAGAGATGCAATGGACAGTTTCATATCAAACAGGTGAAGGTAGATAATTATGGTATATTATATCACATCAAAAATACATGTCATTCATATGTTGCATTTGCATATGAATGACATGTATTTTTGATGTGATATAATATACCATAATTATTTATCTACCTTCGCCTGTTTGATGTGAAACTGTCCTTTGCATCTCTTCAGGACTAGAACCTTGTGTTTTCAGATTTGTATTTCCATAGCTCACCCTGTGTTTTGCTATCTACATGGAGATGTCATTGAACTCCAAAACTACGGATGACCCCATACAGCAGACCCCACACAACCGTTCTCTGACCTACAGGAAGCACTGTTTGAATAACAAGCAAAAAGTGGGTGCTAGAAATAATATCGTACGAAAGCTGAGTGGCACAACCTGGGAATCACAACCAGACACAGTGAAGACATCTGCCCTTCCGCTTGGCTACTCTGCTGCTAAGTACACATGCCTAGTGTGGAACACATCTTACTACGCTAAAACAGTGGATGTGACTCTTAATAAATATACTGCATTATCACAGGATGTCTGTGCCGTATATCACTGGAGAAATTACACTATATAGCCGGTATTGCACCACCTGACATCCACCAAGAAGTAGTAAACAATAGTGAAAGGACCACGGCAGTGACATCTCCGGCCCATCCTCTGTTCGGATATCAGCCAGCAAGTCAATACCTTAAATCAAGAAATAGTCTACAGAGATACTAGCAGGAACACCTCAGCAAGCGAGAGTCCAAAAGTGGCAGGCTAAAACCCAGAACCTCAATCCATGGCTGAGACCGAATGAGAGATTCTCCCTGGACACACAGAAGGACTGGGTGACTTGGAAGGCACTGAACAGACTGTTCTCTGGCACCACGAGATGCAGAGCCAACTTTAAGAAATGGGACCACAAAGTGGAGTCCACGACATGCGAGAGTGGAGAAGAGCAAATCACAGACCACCTATTACAATGCAGCCTGAGCCCTGCCACATGCACAATGGAGGACCTTCTCACAGAGACACCAGAGGCACTCCCAAGTGGCCAGCTTCTGGTCAAAGGACATGTAGTACAATGCCAAGCTTTTAAACTTTGTGTTTTGTTTTTTTATAAAAAACAACAACATTGCAACTGTACCCTTGGTTCGCTCCTGATATGATAAATAAATAAATACCTTCTGGATATAATCCTCCAGGAAGGACCAGAACCACTGCAAAGCAGTGTCCCCAAGGCCCATTATGGAGAGCGGACCCAAATGGTTGATGGTATTGAAAGTCGTTGAGAGATCCAGGAAAACCAGCAGGGACACACTCCTCCATCTATTTCTCTGCAGAGGTCATCCACCAAGGCGACCAAAGCTGTCTCTATTCCATGACCAGGCCTAAAACCAGACTGTGGTGGATTCCAGAATCCCTGGAGTTGAGAGGCCCCCACCCGCTCCAGAACCTTGCCCAAGAAAGAGAGATTAGAAATAGGCCGGTAGTTATTTAGTATAGAGTCGTCCAGGGACGACATTTTTAGAATTGGTTGAAGTTATCCTCATTAAACGGATAAATGAACTATTTGCCAGGTGGCTTCATAAGGTTTTCCCCTTTGGCCTTGCAGACGGCCTTGCTTATTCTGCCTTGTTGAAGAACGAGCTTCTAGGCGCTGGGATAGAAAAAGTCCAAGACCCGCAGACAGAAGACCGGCGGCTCCAACCCTCCACGCCGGAAAAGAAAAGCCTCTTCACGGTAATAACAAAATAATAATAAAACTTTCTTTTTTCACTCACCCTCTCTCCACAAAGGGACTCAGGGCGGCTTCCAAAATAATATGGCAAACACTCAATGCCGGTGCAAACATAATAAACAAATTCACAAACAATAAAAGTGAATCAGTCACCAAATATCAAATTATACATAGTATAAAACATATCGCATCTAACTGAGCTCCCGCATCCCTATAAAGCTAGCTAAAATAGATATAACAAAATATAATGAAACTTTATATCCTGAGAAGGCTGAGGGGCAGCTGAAGAGAGGAGATCTCCTCTTCCTCCCCTTCCTCTTCTCTTTGGGAGGCAGAAAGTGAAGGAAAGACGGGAAACGTTAGGATCCCAAAAGCGTTGGCCTTGCTCAGGATGAGATGATGGGCGGGAGAGAAAAAGTGTCTCTATGAGGCCTTGTATTGCCTACTCCTGATACGGAGCTGAAAGAGACCCCCAAGGGCCATCCAGTCCACCCCCTGCCATGCAAGAAGGCACTCCCAATAGACAACCTCTGCAGAAAAGGAGACTCCACCACACTCCCATGCAGCCTATGCCACTCTCCAGGAAGTTCTTCCTCATCTTTTCAGTCGAATCTCTTTCCCTGCCATTTGAACCCATTGCTCCCTTGTGACCCGGTCTCTAGAGCAGCAAAAAGTCAGTCCCCCCCCCCCCCTCCTCAATGGGACACCCTTTGAAATCTTGAAACATGGTTCTCATGTTTCTTCTCTACCTTCTCTTCTCCCAGCTAAACATCCCCCAGGAGGAAGAAAAAAGGGAAGGAAGGGAAGAAGTCAAGGGAGGGAGGGAGGGAAGAAAGAGAGAAGAAAGGAAAGACAAAAGGAAGGAGAAAGAGGAAAGGAGGGAAGGGTAGAAGGAGAAAGGGAGGGATGTAAGGAAGGAAAGAGAAGGAAGGAAGGAGAAAGGGATAGAGGGAAGGAGGGGAGGTAAGGAGGAAAGAGTGGAAGGGAAAGAGGGAGGTAATGAATAGATGGAAGGAAGAAAGGGAGGAAGAGAAGGATGGAAGAAATGGTGGAAGGGAATGGAGGGTGTGAAGGGAGAAGGAAGGAAAGACAAACTGAAGGATAGAAGGAAGGAAGAAAGGGGAAAGAGGGAGGAAAGGGAAGGAAGGATAGAAGGGAAGGAAGGAGGAAGAGAGAAAGAGGGGGGAAGGAGGAAAGAAAGAGAGAAGAAAGGAAGGATAGGATGGTAAGGGCCTGAGAAAAGAGCCCAAGGCCGGCTCCAGGCAGGGGTTTGTCCATACCTAGACTAGCAACAAAAAAGGCAAATATTCAACACCAACAAGTACATACATACAGACATAACTTAATAAATAGCATTTAGAACCCAACCACATTCAATAATAAAAAATCACAATAAACAATACGTATACTGCTATATATGTATAAAAAGATATAGATGATATAATGACTTGCATATAAGGTCTTTGGGTTTGTACAACAGAAAAGCAGACGAGAGCAGGAGGCAATGTCCATAATGTCTGGACCGTCACTGAAATTTATTCCTTCTGTTTCAGTATTCCCTCACTACGAAACGCTCCAGCCCTGATGACGGGAACGAAGTCTCGCCATATTCCCTCTCCCCCGTCAGCAACAAAAGGTGAGCTGCTTTCGGAACTAAAAGGCAGGGTTTAAGGCGGGGAGAAGAAACTGGTGTGTACGCTGGCTTGCAAGCTAGATTATTCTTAGGCGAAGATGATAATGGGGATTGTATTGTATCTCTAGATTAGATAGATTATTTGATAATTTTTAATTAGGTCATTAGATGATGATGATGATGATGTAGGGCTCATATTGTATCTCCAGATGATTAGATTGTTATTTTTTTAAATTAGATAGCTTATTAGAGTTAAATATATTATTATTAATTAGATAGCTTATTAGAGTTAAATTATTTATTTATTTAGACTTCTATCACCGCCACTCCGCGAGGGCTCGGAGCGGTTCACAGGCTAAACATAAAAACAGATTGGGGAACAACAACAATACATTACAACAATTACGATTATATGGGGATCATATTATATCTCTAGATGGTTAGATAGATTATTTGATTTTTTAAATTAGCTAGGTTATTACATGATGATGATATGGGCATAGTATTGTGTCTCTAGATGATGTGATAGATTATTAGATTTCATTAGATGGACTATTATTCTTATATACTAGCTTGGGTACCCAGTGTTGCCCAGGTTATTAGAAAAAGGTTTTTTTAATTTTACAAAATGCATAAGGTTGTGGGTGAACTACAACTCACGGCATGCCAGGTTAACCCCCTGAAACTTCATCAGTGCTTAAAGTTTGTCATGTTGGGCAAGTTTGCTCTCTAGATGCATCATTGGTGGGGTCCATGGGGTCTCTGGCTGCAGGATGAACTATGAAGCATGGTGGGTCAGTACCCTCAAACCCCTCCAATAGGTTCATTTGGTCATGGGGGTTCTGTGTGCCAAGTTTGGTCCATATCCGTCATCGGTGGTGGTCAGTGTCTCTGGATGTAAGTGAACTACAGCTTCCAAAAAGGAAGGTCAGTTCTTAAACCCCTCTAGTATGTTCGGTTGGTTATGGTGGCTCTGTGTGCCAAGTTTGATCCAGGTCCATCGTCAGTAGGATTCACAGTTCCTCTGTTTGTAGGTGAACTACAACACCCAAAAGTTAAGGTCAATATCTCCCAAACCCTTCCAGTATTCAATTTGGTTGTACTGGGTATGTGTGCCAAGTGTGCCCCCCCCCAAAAAATGCCCTCCAGTATTTTTTGTTGGTCAAGAGGGTTCTCTGTGCCAAGTTAGGTCCAGGTCCATTGTTGGTGGGGTTCAGAGTACTCTTTAAATACAGGTGAAATATAAATTCCAGTACCTACAACTCCCAAATGTCAAGGACACCCCCCCAAACCAAACCTACCAGTATTCAAATTTGTGTATATTGTGTATGCGTGCTAAATTGGATCCAGATCCATCATTGTTTGGGTTCATAGTGCACTCTGGATGTAGGTGAACTACAACTCCTACAAATCACTCCAAAGATCTCCAGTATTTTTTGTTGGTCAAGGGAGGTGTGTGTGCCAAGTTAGTTCCAGGTCCATCGTTAGTGGAGTTCATAGTGCTCTTAGATTGCAGGTGAACTATACATCCCAGGACCTACAACTCCTATAAATCATGGTGAATTCTTTCAAAATGGATCAGTTGCTGATCAATTCTCCTCTGTTTGCTGTGTGCCATAGAAAAGAATAGAAAAGGGTTAAGGGAGAGACAGTGGGTGTGGTCATGCAAATTCCACACCAATGGAGAGAGAAAAAAACACTGGGATGTCTGTGGTGGAGGAAACACATCAAATCTAGGGTGAAATTGTCCTCATATAAAAGCCTTCACTTGGGTGGTGGGCAGTGTGGTGTTTGTGGAGGACATTGGCAGGGCTCTTGGACATGCTCATGGCGCTCATTGTAACTAACCTGCAATGTCATTGGAGGGGAGGGCCTTTGGTGTCTCCTGAACAGTGGGAGCTATAGCTGTTTGTGGAGGCAGGAGCTTGTCTGTGTAAGTGGAAATCCCAGTCACATACATACATACATATTTTCACTTTAATTATGTTTATAGAGTATTATGAATAGTAATTATAACAATAATAATACATTTAATCCCCGCATCTCCTTGCAGTTTATTAGATGTACCCAGAACAGCCACTGGAAACCAAAAATAGAGGAAAAAATATTTCTCATTTAAAAAAAACACAAAATCCCTTGTCCATTCGAAAGTGTTTCCATGTCTCCGTCTTATTTGTTCCCTCTTTCTGTTTGTAGCCAGAAATTGCTCCGATCCCCCCGGAAGCCCACGCGCAAGATCTCCAAGATCCCCTTCAAAGTGTTGGATGCACCGGAGCTGCAGGATGACTTCTACTTGAACCTGGTGGACTGGTCCTCCCTCAACGTTCTCAGCGTTGGCCTCGGGACCTGCGTCTACCTCTGGAGCGCCTGCACCAGCCAAGTAAAGCCTTCCTCTTTCCCTCTGAAACAGTTTCCCTTCTTGCCAAGGAGCTCAGGCTAGTTGCCTTTGTCTTCTTAATTCCCTTGGCCATCCCCAGAAGCCTCTCTCCAACTTTCCTTTCCTTAATGGACACCTTACGAATAACTGGAGAGTCACCCAGAGCATATGAAATGCCCTTTGACCAGAAGCCTGTGGTGTGGCTGTAAGGAGGTCCTCCATTGTGCATGTGGCAGGGCTCAAACTACATTGTAGTCAGTGGTCTATGGTTTGCTCTTCTCCACATTTGCATGTCGTGGACTCCACTTTATATCCCCATTTCTTAAGGTTAGCACTGCATCTCGTGGTTCCAGAGCACAGTATGTTCAGCGCCTTTCAAGTCGCCCAGCCTTCTGTGTGCCCAGGAGGAAGTCTCATATGAGGTTCCGGGTTTTAGCCTGCCACTTTTGGACAGGTGTTCTGAGGTGTTCCTGCGAGTATCTCTGTAGATCTTAGGAAACTATTTCTTGATTTAAAGTTTTGGTTTGCTGGCTGATATCCAAACAGAGGATGGGCCAGAGATGTCACTTCCTTGGTCCTTTCATTATAGGCTGCTACTTCCCGCTGAATGTGAGGTGGTGCAATACCGGCTATATAGTGTAATTTCTCCAGTGGTGTAGTGTGCAGGCATTCTGTGATAATGCGGCATGTCTCATTAAGAGCTACATCCACTGTTTTAACATGGTGAGATGTATTACACATTGGGCATGCGTACTTAGCAGCAGCAGAGTCTTCACTGTCTTCACTGTGTCTGGTTGTGATCCCCTGGTTGTGCCTGTCAGCTTTCGTATAGTATTATCTCTAGCGCCCACATTTTGCTTGATATTCAAGCAGTGGTTCTTATAAGTCAGAGCATAGTCCATGGTGACTCCCGGGTATTTGGGTGTGCTGCAATGCTCCAGTGGGATTCCTTCCTAGTTGATCCACAGAGCTCGAGATGCTTGTCTGTTCTTAAGGTGAAAATTTACATTTCAGATGGATTAGGAATCAGCTGGTTTTCCCTCTAATAGGCAGTAAGATCACTTAGAGCTTCGGAGAGCTTCTGTTTGACCATTTCAAAGCTCCTTGCTTGGGCAGTGAACCCCTCTGTCATTTGTGTAAATGTTAAACATTGATGGATCAAGCACGCTCCCCTGAGGCAGGCCATTCTGTTTTTGCCATCTGATTCTCTGGGTCTGGAACTCAACAAAAACGCTCCTGTTTTGTAGCAGATTTCCTATGAAGATTATTCTATGATAATAATAATAATAATAATAGTATGCTGATGCTTTTACATTAAGCTGCTTTGAATCTCCTTTGGGAGAAATAAAGCAGGGTATAAATAATAATAATAATAATTATTATTATTTAAATACATCCTAATTGGAAAATGCTGTACAGATTGAGCGTCACATATTCAAAATACTTGGGCCCAAAACCTTCAGAATTTTTAAATAATTTTCCAAATATTTACAAGGAGACAGGGCCCACGTCTAAACCCTGCATCCATATATGGGCCTTATACATGGCCTGAAGGTCATTTTATGTGATATGTTTTAATAATTGCGTACCAGAAACAAAGTTTGGGTACATTGAACCATCAGAAAGGAATCAGCATTTTGGAGTATTTTCAGATTTTGGATATGGGATGCTCAGTCTTTGTCGCTAGGCTTTCCAATTGTCACATTTGGAGGAATTAATACAGTGTTCAATTATTTTTAATGCCTTTGTAATTCCTTTCCGGAGTTCTCTCTCTTTACAATGTTTTTCTGCCAAGGTGACGCGGCTGTGCGACCTCTCTGTGGAAGGCGATTCGGTCACCTCCGTGGGATGGTCAGAGCGGGTCAGTATCCTTGCTGTTTTGTGGCATTCCGCTTGAGGATCTAGATCAGGAATGGGCAAACTTCAGCCCTCCAGGTGTTTAGGATTTCAACTCCCTCAATTGTTGGAATTGAAGTCCAAAACAGCTGGAGAAGGGCCAAAGTTTGCCTATGCCTGATCTAGAGTTTTCTGGAGAGAACACATCTCTCGGCATGTGCGGCTATCGGTTAATGTTGTCCCAAAGTGCTTGGAAAGTTTTTTAGTGGCAGTCTCAGTAGGCAGGGAAGGGGCTCAGCAAGACTTTCAGCTGGCAAGACAAGAGAAATATTATTTATTGAAAGGGGGCGGGGAGAGGGAAAAACTTTATAACACGGTTGTATATGTCCCCAAGCTGCAAAAGCGCTTTAATATTTGGGAACGTCTGTAGTTATATAGCAGCTTTGAGTCTCCTTGTGGAGAGAAAAAGCGGGGTATAAATAAACATACTCAAGTATAAGCTGAGTTTTTCAGCCCTCTTCTTAGGATGAAAAAGCCCCCTTTGGCTTATACTCAGGTGATGGTCCTGGCAGGAAGGTGTGGGGCTGAAAGAAGGCCTTCCTTCCAGGACCCTCACCTCTCCACACAGCAACCCAGCTCTCCTTCCTCTCCTCTCTCAACACAGCGTACACCTTCCTATCCTCCTTTCTCGCTCCTCTCTCATGCAGTACGCCTTTCGTCTCTCGCACAGCTCACACACCTTTCTCTGCTGCTCTCTTGGCACAGCACACTCACCTTCTTCCTCTTTCGGTGCAGCGCACACACTTTCCTTTACTCCTCTCTCGGTGCAATGCATGTCTTCCTCTCCTCCCCTCTCGCGCACTATGCGCACCTTCCTCTCCTCCTTTCTCGCTCCCCTTTCATGCAGCACGTCTTTCTCTCCTCCTCACACAGCTTGTGCACCTTCATCTGCTGTTCTCTCAGCACGGGATGCACACCTTTCTCTCCTCTCTTGATGCAGCGTATACCCCCTCGCTTCTCAGCGTAGCGCATGTCTCCCTCTCCCCTCTCTCACAATGCGTCTTCCTCCCCACTCTCTCGTGCTTCTGCTCTTCTGTGGGTGCGGTGCTCGCACATTTTTCCCCTCCTCCCATGGTGCAGCATATACCTTCCACTCCTCCCCTCCCAGCGCAACAACCCATCTTGGTTACTGTGCCCAGAGAGGAGGAGAGGCCACGGGCCTTCCCCTCCTCAGTCCTTCCCACTTCCTCCCTTCCCACCTCATTTTCCCCACTTTTCCAGCCCCCCTTTCCCACCCCAGTGTTCCATTTTACTCTTTTCCCCCTTCCTACCCCAGTCTTTAGTCTCCCCAGCTCCTTTCTCTCATTTTTCCAGCTCCCTTTGCATCCCAGCCTTTCACAGCTTCCAGCCTCTCTTCCCCATTTTAGCGTTGCCCCCTTTCCCACCACAGTTTCCTACTTTCCCATCCCCTCTTTCTCACCCCAGTCTTTCCCACTTCTCAACTTGCCCCCTTCCCACTCTAATCTTTCCACCTTTCCAGCTCCCCTTTTGCACCCCAGTCTTTCTCATTTTGCAACCTTCCTTTCCCCATATCAATCTTTTCTAGCTGCCCCTCTTTCCCACCCCAATTTCCCCAGCTTTTCCTAATCCCTCCTTCACACTATAGACTAGGGTTTTCCCACTTTTCCAGCTCCACTTTCCATCCCAACCTTTCCCAGTTTCCCCCTTCCCCAGTTGCCTCCTTCCCACTCTCATCTGTTCTACTTTTCCAGCTACACCTTTTCCACCTCATTTTCCCACTTTTTCAACCACCCCACTTCTCAAGCCAGTCTTTCCCACTTTTCCTTATTCATATACACACAGCATTTCTGCCAAAATGTATAGTTAAAATAAACTGTGGTGATTATTGGAAGGGAAACGTAAGTACATTTACATTGAAGAAGGTTAGAATAAGGATTTAATCAGAGTTGGACAGACTTATCTTAAACTACAGTTTTATGTAAACATTCAAAAACATTTAACCTACTGATACCTCAATTAATGTAATTGTATAGGTATCTATTTCTATTTTGAAAGTTAGCAGTAGCTGCTGCATTTCCCACCCTCAGCTTATACTCCAATCAATACGTTTTATCAGTTTTTTGTGGTAAAATTAAGTGCATTGGCTTATTTTCAAGTTGGCTTATACGTGAGTATATGCGGTAATAATACTCTGGGAGCTGAAATCAAAAACATAGGTTGAAGAGGCTTGCCGTAGATCCCGAAGACGAAACTTTGGGTACTACCGCTTTCTGTGAAGTCTCTTCATTTGCTTGTTGGTTTTTCCCACTTCCAGGGCAACTTGGTGGCTGTCGGGACCCACAAAGGCTTCGTCCAGATCTGGGATGCTGCCGCGGGGAAAAAGCTCTCCATGCTGGAAGGCCACACAGCCAGAGTGGGTAAGGGATGAGAGCCCTTTGTATGGAAACTTACAAACCTCGTTTGGAATCTCCAAGTTTCAGATTTGCAGGGTTTTGGGCCGGTACACTAGTTTCACCCATCCATCTCTCCTCCTTTTGTTGCCTCAGGCATGTCATAAATCCATACACATAATCAAAGTGAAAAAATGTATGTATGTGTGGCTGGGGTGTCCACTTACACAGACAAGCTCCTGCCTCTACAAACAGCTATAGCTCCTACGACTTAGGAGACACCAAAGGCCCTCCCTCCAATGAGATTGCAGGTTGTAGTAAGCGCCATGAACATGTCCAAGAGCTCTGCCACTGTCCTCCACAAACACCATTCTGCCCACCACCCAAGTGAAGGCTTTCATTCGGGGACAATTTCATCCTAGATTTCATGTGTTTCCTCCATCACAGACATCCCAGTGTTTCTTACTCTTGCCATTGGTGTGGAATTTGCATGACCCCTCCCACTGCCTCTCCCTTAACCATTTCCTATTCTTTTCTATGGCAGACAGGAAATAGAGCCATTGATCAGCAACTGAACATACTAGAGAGGTTTGGGGAGAATTTACCATGATTTATAGAAGTTGTAGGTACTGGGATGTATAGTTCACCTGCAATCTAAGAGTACTCTGAACTCCACCAATGATGGACCTGGAGCTAACTTGGCACACAGAACCCCCATACTGGAGATCTCTGGAGGGATTTATAAGGATTGTAGTTCACCTACATCCAGAGTGCACTATGAACACAAACAATGATGGATGTGGACCAAACTTGGTATGCATACCCGTTACACCCAAATTTGAATCCTGATGGCTTTTGAGGGGAATTGGCCTGGACTTTTTAGAGTTGTAGGTACTGGGATTTATAGTTAGCGTAGAAACTCCATCAATACTTAAAAGTGTGTCATGTTGGCAGATGTTCTCTAGATGCATCATTGGTGGGGTTCATTATTCTCTCTACTTGCAGGATGAATTACAACTCTCACTATGGTGGGTCAGTTCCCACTCCAGTATTTTTCTTAGATCATAGGGGTTCTATGTGCCAAATGTGGTCCAGGTCCATTGTCAGTGGGGGTCACAGTGCTCTGACTTGATGCAGGGTGAACTACAACTTCCATTATGTGGAGTCAATCCTCCTCCAGTATGTTTAGTGGCTGATTAGTTCTTCTCTGTTTGTTGTGCAGACAGAGTTGAAAAGAGTAGGAAAGGGATAAGGGAGAGGGAGTGGGCGGGGTCATGCAAATTCCGCACAAATGGAGAGAGTCAGAAACACTGGGATGTCTGTGGTGGAGGAAACACAGAAAATCTAGGATGGAATAGTTCCTATATGATAGCCTTCACTTGGCTGGTGGACAGTATGGTGTTTGTGGAGAACATTGGCAGGGCTCTTGACATGTTAATAGTGCTCACTATAACCTGCAATGTCACTGGAGGGAGGGCCATTGGTGTCTCCTGAGTCGTGGGAGCTATAGCTGTTTGTGGAGGCAGGAGCTTGTCTGTGTAAGTGGACACCCCAACCACACACACATACATATTTTCACTTTTATTATGTGTATAGATTTCTTGATGATGTTGCTCCAAAAAGTTGTAAATGAATGACATGTTGTTTTCTAGCAAAACCCTGCTGACTCTATCAGTTCCAGACAAATGTTGGTTTTCCTTCTTAAGGAGCCTTGTTTGACTACCTTAACTGATGTATGTAGGTTTTCCTTCTTAATGTAAGGAACCACTGCATTGACTTAACTTAAAAGAGTCAATGTCTCTGGTCATGTAAACATGTTGTTTTCCACCTCAAGTTAATCATTTGTCTTTGGTCATCAATGTCAGCAGTTCAGCAACTTTTCATTACAGTTCATGAATTTTCCTTTTGGAGTTTTCCAGGCCTCAGTCTTAGGGTAGTATCCCTAGGCTATATAGACCCCCACGCATAAACCTTTCATGCGATGCCAGTTACAAACCACACATCCTATTTATTGCAGGTGCCTTGGCATGGAACGCGGACCAGCTCTCTTCCGGCAGCCGGGACCGCATGATCCTCCAGCGGGACATCCGGACCCCTCCTTTGCAGTCCGAGCGGCGCCTCCAGGGCCACCGGCAGGAGGTCTGCGGCCTGAAATGGTCCACAGACCACCAGCTGCTGGCATCTGGCGGGAACGACAACAAGGTATGGCGCCTGAGGGTTGACTTGAAAAAGTCAGTGCCAATTCTCTTCCTTCGGCATACGGGATATAATAATAATAATAATAATAATAATAATATCTCCCCAAAGGGACTCAGAGGTTTCCAACATGTATGGCAAACATTCAGTGCCAAAAAGTGAAAACATTCAAACAGAATTACATCAGGACAAACAATATTGAACAATATAAAACAATATAAAAGCAATATAAAAGCAACTCTATCAGTTCCAGACAAATGTTGGTTTTCCTTCTTAAGGAGCCTTGTTTGACTTCCTTAACATATGTATGTAGGTTTTCCTTCTTAATGTAAGGAACCAATAACAAACAAAATAACCCGCAATAAACACTTAAATAACCTATATGGATATAACAGTTAAAATAAATTTAACACTAAATAAAGGCAACTAAGAACGATTGCAAAAACCGTTATTAAAAAATGACACATTGTGCAACAACCAGCGGGCTAAAGTCAGTTCTAGTCTCTAGACAAGATTTAACATATCTAGGTGAGAGGCATATTAGTCTTTCTCCTCTCTATACGCCAAAATGTAGAGTTTTGTTTTTAGCAACTTTTTAAAGGAGAGGAGGAAGGGACCAGTTTTCAGTTGTTTTGGAAGGGAGTTCCAGAGGCCGAGAGCAATCATGGAGAAGGCCCCCTCTCTCATTCCCACCAGCCATGCTTGAATCAGCGGTGGGATCGAGAGAAGGGCCTCCTCTGCAGATCAGAAGGCATGGGCCGGTTTGTATATGGAGATGCCGTTCTGCAAATAGTTTGGGCCTGAACCATTTAGGGCCTTACAGGTAACGACCAGCACTTTGTATTTAGCCCGGAAGCAGATAGGCAGCCAGTGGAGCTGCCGTAGCAATGGAGTCATTATCTCATGGTATGGCGCTCCGGTTAGTAATCTGGCTGCCGATCTCTGCACTAATTGCAGCTTATGAACTACCTTCAAAGGCAACCTCATGTAGGGAGCGTTGCAGTAGCCCAGGCAGGAAGTAACCAGGGTGTGGACTACCATGGCCAGATTTGGTGTCTCAAGGTATGGGCACAGCTGACACATGAATTTTAACTATGTGAAGGTGCTCCTGGCCACCACTGTCATCTGGGGTTCCAGGGTCAGCGATGAGTCTAGGATCACCCCCAGACTGAGAACCTTTGCCTTCAGGGGGAATGTGACCCTGTCCAACACAGGCTGTACCCTATACCCTGATGCACTTTCTGACTGACCAGGAGTACCTCTGTCTTTTCTGGATTTAATTTCAATTTATTAGCCCTCATCCAGTCTATCACTGATGGCAAGCACTGGTTCATGGGCAGGACGGCATCCTTGGCATTTGGTGGAAAGGAGTAATAGAGTCGCCTGCCTTAGATGTTGCTGAAACAGAATGCTTCTGGAACATGACCAGACAGTCTGGAAAATTCACAACAATCCAGGGATTCCGGCCAAGAAAGCCTTCGACAACACATAATAATAATTATTTTATTTCTTGCCCGCCTCTCCTCAAGTCTAAGTCTAGACATAAACCTAGAATCACATTGGCTTTTTTAGCTAATGCATCACATTGTCGACTCATGTTCAGATTAGGGCTGTACTAAGACTCCTAGGCCCCTTTCACAACCACTGTTTTCAAACCAAATGTATTATTATTATTATTTCTTCCCCGCCTCTCCTCAAGTCTTATGTCTAGACATTGACCTAGAATTGCATTGGCAATCGACGCTGACAAAATTTCCATCTTGTCAGCTGCAAAAGGCCACCCCACTTGGATCTGCAGGCATAATTCGCTGATACATCACACAGTTCTAGACACTTGGGAAGTGTCCAACGTGTGATCCAATACAACAACCAGCATAGCGATCTTGTTTGCTGTGTACTAATCTTATTGTTTTTCAAATTATTATTATTATTTTATTTCTTACCCGCCTCTCCACTTCACATGTACTTCACTTAGGTTAAAAAAAAATTAAATGCAGAGGTACAGAATGGGGGATGTCTTGCTCGATAGCAGTATGTGTGAAAAAGATCTTGGAACCCGCAAGTGAACATGAGCCAATAATGTGATGCGGCAGCTCAAAAAGCCAATGGGATTTTGGCCTGCCTCAGTAGGAGCCTAGTGCCTAGATCCAGGGAAGTCCTGCTACCCCTCTATTCTGCCTTGGTCAGACCACACCTGGAAGCACACTGTCCAATTCTGGGCACCACAATTGAAGGGAGATGTTGGCTCTAAGCTGGAATGTGTCCAGAGGAGTGTGGCTAAAAGGATCAAAGGTCTGGAGAACAAGTCCTATGATGAGTGGTTGAAAGAGCTGGACATGTTTAGCCTGCAGAAGAGAAGGCTGAGAGGAGACATGGTGAGGGTCATATATAAATATGTGAGTGGAAGTCATAGGGAGGAGGAAGCAAGCTCGTTTTCTGCTGCCCTGGAGACTAGGACGTGGAACAATGGCTTCAAACGACAAGAAAGGAGATTCCACCTGAACATTAGGAAGAACTTCCTGACTGTGAGAGCTGTTCAGCAGTGGAACTCTCTGCCCCGGAGTGTAGTGGAGTCTCCTTCTTTGGAGGCTTTTAAGCCGAGGCTAGGTGACCATCTGTCGGGGGTGCTTTGAATGGGATTTTCCTGCTTCTTGGAAGAATGGGGTTGGACTGGATGGCCCACCAGATCTCTTCCAATCTAGTATTTGATTTTTGTGTATGTGTGTGAGGAGCGACTTGAGAAACTGCAAGTCTCTTCTGGTGTGAGAGAATTGGCTGTCTGCAAGGACGTTGCCCAAGGGACACCCTGATGTTTTGATGTTTTACCATTCTTGTGGGAGGCCTCTCTCATGTCCCCGCATGGGGAGCTGGAGCTGATAGAAGGAGCTCATCCGTGCTCTCCCCAGATTCGAACCTCCAACCTGTCGGTCTTCAGTCCTGCCAGCACAAGGGTTTAACCCATTGCGCCACTGGGGGCTCCTTAGGGTTCTATGGCATGTTCAGATTGGGGCTCTACTAAGACTCCTCGATCCCTTTCACATTTACTTGTTTTCAAATCAAATGTATAATAATAAGAATTTAATTTCTTACCCGCCTATCTTCGAGTCTAAGTCTAGGCATTAAGCTAGAATCGCATTGGCTTTTTAAACTGCTGCATGTTCAAATTGGGGCCTACTAAGACTCTGAGATCCCTGTTGAGCCGTCACCCATCCTATTTCTCATTTTGAAAAATACATTTTGTGGACTCTTGTCCTTGCAGTCTTTCTGACCCCTTCCTCTCCGCTCTCTCCAACCCTCAGCTCCTGGTGTGGAACCATTCAAGCCTCAGCCCCGTCCAGCAGTACACGGAGCACCTCGCGGCCGTCAAAGCCATTGCCTGGTCTCCCCATCAACACGGGCTGCTGGCCTCCGGAGGTGGGACGGCCGACCGGTGCATCCGCTTCTGGAACACCTTGACTGGGCAGCCCCTGCAGTGCATTGACACAGGGTCGCAGGTCTGCAACCTGGCCTGGTCGAAGCACGCCAACGAACTGGTAAGGATTTAGAGCCATGCAAAGCTTCGTCGGTCCCGTTTTGTCATTTGGAGATTTGTATCGATTTGTTGTCAGAGGATGATGGTCCTCCAAGTGTAATGTCTTGGTGGTGGGTCTGTAGGTGGCTGTGGAGCCCTCTTCTTGATCTGCGGGTTCTCCCACAGTGAGGACATTGGTTTCCAGATGGAAGGCAGTCCCGATCAGGGTTGGCTTGATGCGCCTTCCTCTTGGCACGTTTCTCCCTTTTGCACTCCATTCATGCTCTTCGAATTCCGCAGCACTGCTGGTCACAGCTGACCTCCAGTTAAAGCACTCAAGCATCAGGGCTTCCCAGTTCTCGGTGTCGATACCAGATTTTGAGATCGGCTTTAAGCCCATCCTTACATCTCTTTTCCTGTCCACCAACATTCCATTTCCCATTCTTGAGTTGGGAGTAGAGTAACTGCTTTGGGAGACGTTGATATTTGGGTATTCAGACAATGTGGCATTCAGGCCAGCGGAGTCGATGGCATAGGATCATTGCTTCAGTGCTAGTTATATTTGCTTCTTCCAGCATGCTGACATTTGTCTGCCTTCCTTCCCAAGAGATTTGCAGGATTCTTTGGAGGCAACGCTGATGGAATAGTTCCAGGAGTTATTTATTTATTTATTTATTTATTATTTCGAGTTCTATACTACCCTTACTGAAAAGGCTCAGGGTGGTTCACAGCAGTGAACAACACAACACAATATACTAAAAACATAATAAAACAGAATAAAAACAGATTAAGACCAGAGTAGGGGTTACAGCTTAGAGATTGAACGCCTGGCGGAACAGGTTGGTCTTACAGGCCTTCCGAAAAGCCTGTAGATCCGTTAGTGCTCATGCCTTGTCCGGGAGGGCATTCCAGAGGGTAGGTGCTGCAACAGAAAAAGTGTGCTGCCGCGTCGATGAAGAGGCGGCAGGTCTTAAGTGATGGAACCTCTAATAGGTTATGATCCATGGATCGTAGTGGCCTCTGGGGAATGTGCAGGGAGAGGCGGTCCTTCAGATACACTGGCCCCAGACCATGCAAGGTCTTAAAGGTTAGCACCAGCACTTTAAAGACAATCCGGTACTCGATAGGGAGCCAGTGCAAGCGCTGTAGGACTGGTGTGATGTGGCACGACAGTGTCACTCCAGCCAGCAGTCGAGCCGCAGCATTTTGCACCAACTTAAGTTTCTGGATTACCGACAAAGGAAGGCCAATGTAAAGGGCGTTACAGTAGTCCAGTCTCGAGATGACAGTGGCCTGGATTACCGTGTGACGTCTGTAGACAGTCCACGTTTTGCAGGCATGTAGCAGGGTTGGGAGGCCAATAGCTTTGTAAACAAGCACCTTGGTCTCCCTACAAATGTCTCAATCCTCAAACACTCTCTGCTTCATTAGGAAAAATGCTGCACTCGTAGAGCTCAGGTGGTGTTGTATTTCAGTGTCAATGTTGACTTTTGTGGAGAGGTGGCTGCCAAGGGAGTGGAAATGGTCAGTGTTTTCTAACAATACACTATTAAGCTGTATTTCTGGCATTGCAGAGGGATTGGCTGGTGCCTTTTGATAGAAGAGCACTTTGGTTTTCTCGATGTTCAATGAGAAGTCAAGCTTTTTGTATGCTTCTGCAAAGGGGTTTAGAGTGGCTTGGGAAGGAAGGCTTGTAGGTCATGTATGTATCTGCAGTGTTCTTACCCTTGTTCATGTGCATCTTGCATTGCGCTCATTCTGCTTTTTTAAGTGGTATTATCAGTTTATGAATCTGCTGTGCACTTTCTCCGCTGAGCAAATTGGGTCTTTGAACCGTAATAAAAATCGGGGGGAAATTGGGTTTTTTTGTTTTGTTTTTTAAGAAAACAAATTTTATTGGAATATTAAACATACAAGGGAACGGACAGATGTCCTGGGGGGAAATTGTTTGGGGGTTTTGCCCCCGGGAGGGGGGGGCGGGGAGAGAATTGATTAATTGCATTTCAATGGTACATTTGCTTTGAGATAAGAGCATTTTGAGTTAGGAACTCGGCTCCAAAACAAATTAAGCTCTTATGTCAAGATATCATCGTAGGTCGTAATAATACCTATACATTCTGCCATAGTTCCTAATTGCCAACCTCATCTGTTCTGCTTGTCCATTTTCTCCTTTGTCTCTCTAACCAGAAGGCCTTCTCTCCCCAGGTGAGCACTCATGGCTACTCACAGAACCAGATCCTCGTCTGGAAGTACCCTTCCTTGACTCAAGTGGCCAAGCTGACCGGCCACTCCTACAGAGTCCTTTACCTGGCAATGTCGCCCGACGGAGAGGCCATTGTCACCGGAGCCGGGGATGAGACGCTGCGGTTTTGGAATGTCTTTAGCAAAACCCGCTCCACCAAGGTATTCTTATTCATGTTGTTGTTGTTGTTGTTGTTTTGAACTATTGTTTACCCATGGGGATTCGAGGTATCTTACAATTACATTATCATAATTTCTATCCCTCCTTACTCCCCAGAGGGACTTGAGTTGGCCAACAGTATTATTATTACACTCTTATGATACAATTTTTTTTGTTCCTAAATGTCATTTTCTAATTGGTTCTTTCCTAAAGACATGGGAAAATTGGATTAAAACAGCGAAAGCTTTGTTTCTGCGGGAAGGACATCGTGCAGCTCACTTTATTATCCTCCTTATTATAATTCATTTAGCTAGCGCCATAACTTGTAAGAACAAGAAGACATTTCCATGCCCTCTCCATGTAGTGAAGACAGGATCAAAAAGCCACTTTGAGTCTCCTTTGGGAGAGATATATCGGGGTAATAATAATAATAATAATAATAATAATAATAATAATAATAATAGATACATAGCTGCTTTGAGTCTTCTTTGGAAGAGATAAAGCAGAATAATAATAATGGATACATAGTCACTTTGAGTCTTCTTTGGGTGAGATAAAGCAGAGTATAAATATAAATATAATAATAATAATAGATACATAGCCACTTTGAGTCTTCTTTCGAAGAGATAAAGCGAGGTAATAATAATATTAATAATAATAGATACATAGCTGCTTTGAGTCTCCTGCAGGAGAGATACGTTGGGGTATAAGTAAATAGAAGAAGAAGAAGAAGATGAAGAGATACATCGCCACTTTGAGTCTCCTTTGGGAGAGATCAAGCAGAGTATTAATAATATTATTTATTTATTGGTTTGTTTATTTATTTACAGTATTTATATTCCGCCCTTCTCATCCTGAAGGGGACTCAGGGCAGATCACAGAACATACTTATGTGGCAAACAGTTAATGCTATTTATACACATACAAGACAGACAACTGTACATAGAGGTATATGTAGGCTTTCCCATCTTAGGCATCTTGGAGGCTGTGCTCAGTTCCGGCCATGGTGGGTGGGGGTGTGCTGTCGCTCCACTTCCCCTGCTGAAGACCTTTGTTTGTAAACTTCCTCCTTGATCGAATCACCAACATTTTTCTGGCATTTCCTTATGGGTGCCTGAAATACCTCCTGACTACTTATCTACTCACATTGCTGTCTTCAAAACTGCTAGGTAGGCAGAAGCTGAGCTAAAGGCCAGGAGCTCCCCATGACCTGGACGTTGAACTGTCAACCTTTTAGTTGGCAAGATTTACTGCAGCTGGCAGTTAACCTGTTGTGCTAAAGCCTGGCCCATGACTTGTAACGGTGGAAGAATAAAAATGAGCACTTAGGGGATTTAATCTAGAACTTTAACCAGTCCTATGATACAAAGGCAGTTACTGAACTTGTAGAGCTTGGAGATATCTCCTTCGGGAGTATCAACTTGATGTTATTTATGATTCAGATGTTGTAGTAATAATAATAATAATAGTCATACGAATAATTTATTTATACCCCACCACCATCTCCCCAATGGGGACTCGGGGTGGCTAACATGAGGCCAGGCCCAAACAATTACAACAAATACATACAGCAAATAATAACATCAAATGAAATGTAAACAAATCAAGTTAATACAAATGACTTATTGACTTCCACTATTTTTAAAATTTATTTATGTACAGTATTTATATTCCGCTCTTCTCACCCCGAAGGGGACTCAGGGCAGATCACAATACACATATACACGGCAAACATTCAATGCCATTTTTGACATACAAGACAGACAGACAGAGGCCATTTCAGCAGTTCTTCCACTTTGAATCCTCCTGGAGGTTGCTCAGTTCGGCCACAGGGGGAGCTGTTGCTTCGTCCACTATGACGCTGAGCCTTTTTAAAAATTGTAGTATTTCCTCCTTGCTTCTCCGGCATTTTTACGGTGTCATAAATTATCCTCCCCGCTTTAAGCGCTCCCTAATTTTTCTACTCACAGCTCACAGCTGTTTTCGAACTGCTTAGGTTCGACAGTGAGCTGGGCAATTTCTTTTTTAACAGCTTTTTAAAAACAGCTATTAACAATTGGGCGCTCAACCCCGACTCGGGCTTTGAACTTACCACCTTTTGGTCGGCAGTAATTTATTGTAGCTGATTAACCAGTTGTGCTACCAGCCCGGCCCACTAGAGGCCCACTAGACTTCAGCCGAAGGTTTATTGACCCAAATAAAGGCTACGAATTGACTGATAACAGATTTGAGTAGTTGTTCAATTGATAGCAGTGTCCATGGCTTTGGGATTAACAGGTTCCTTTTCCTTTCCCCTAGGAGTCTGTTTCGGTGCTCAATCTCTTCACCAGGATACGGTAAAACAAAAAACCAACGACACACACCGAACAAACTGTGTTTTTTTGGGGGGGACGAGAACCACTAACTGGCGTGCATGGGAACGACGGGGGGAGGGAGGGTGGTGGGAGCGGGATATGTGGGGGGTGCAAGAAGATGATGATTATTAAATACCTGTGAATGCAGTCGGACTTTAATTTGCTGGGAGAAAAAGAGCCGTCAAAAAAGATTTCCAGGACAAAAAAGAAGGGGTGGAGGGGGAAATACCTGGAATTTCCAGATATGCGAATGTATGATCGAGATGCATGATGTTATTATATGGATGCCGGACTCGTCAAAAGAAAAAAAAAGCTTGGATTGCAATGAGTCGTGAGAGATTTTGATACGGAAGGAAAGCGAAGAACCACATCTCGCGAAGATGAGCGGGTTTCAAGAATAACGACAAATCCGAAAAGCAACCATCACAACGAAGGTACCGACTCTTATTATTTGAGGCACCACTTTCCAAATTTGGCTGGGGACCATGGGGAATAATGTGCATTCGTGTGTCGCTTTGATGGAAGGCAAAGAGAGGCTGAACGCAGCTTTCAAAATCAAATTTTCATCTTTCTTGGGGGAAACATTGAGATCCAATCGGTTTCAGTGGGGTTTTCAAAAGCGGAATTGGAGGCTGACACAGGCTTGGAAGTCATCTCCGAATCAGGGCCAAAAAACAGGAATTTAGAAGCAGAGATGGGTAAAGTTGCATTGACGCAGATCCTTTCCATGGTTATCGTCTGAGCCTCAAAAGGAGAACAAAGCCCTTCTTTTCTTTTGCTTTGCCTTCATCTTCCACCCATCTGTTCAGCACCTTTCTTCCTTTGTCCTTCTTCATTTTCAGAAGAACTCAGCACACTTGTTTGTCCGTCACATCGTGTTTTGGGCTACATTGGACTACAACTCCCAAATCGGGGTCAATTCATCTTGCCTCAAAGGAGGCAAAAACTAGCAGTTTCTAGTCTCATTCCAGATTGAAAATGCTCTTTTTGTGCCCTGGAATATGGTGACAATGCCCCATGTTTGGGATCCTAAAGCTCTCCTTTTATAGCTAAGAGCATGTGGTTGGCCCCCATTGTAAAGAAGCCCTGAAGCTTGAAGCCATCGCTTCGATTGTCCATCTCTTTCCAACCAATTTTCCATCAGATCGATAAAGGAAGAACCCAATTGGATATATGGTGACAATGCCCTATGTTTGGGATCCCAAAGCTCTCCTTTGATTGATAAGATAAAGAAGCCCTGAAGCTTGAAGCCATCACTTCGATTTGCCATCGTTTTCCAACCAATTTTCCATTGATTTGGTAAAGGAAGATCCCAATTGCTTCTATGGTGACCATGCCCCATGTTTGGGGTCCCAAAGCTCCTTTTATAGCTAACAGCGTGTGGTTCACCCCAATTGTCGAGTATCCCTGAAATTTGAAGCCTTCGCTTCCATTTTCCACTTTTGTTTTGTTAGAGCAAGAACTCAATCGGATATGTGGTGACCACGCCCCATGTTTGGGATCCCAAATATCTCCTTTTATAGCTGAGAGCATGTGGTTCACCCCAATTGTAGAGAAGCCCTTGCTTCCATTTTCCATCTCTTTAGACAAGACCTTTCCAACCAATTTTCCATCGGTTTGGTAAAGGAAGAACCCAATCACATATATGGGGACAACGCCCATGTTTGGGATCCCAAAGCTCTACTTTTATGTATAAGATAAAGAAGCCCAGAAGCTTGAAGCCATCGGTTTGTTTTGCCATCTCTTTCCAACCAATTTTCCATTGGTTTGATAAAGGAAGGACCCAATCACATATATGGTGACAATGCCCCGTGTTTGGAATCCCAAAGCTCTCCTTTGATAGCTAACAGTGTGTGGTTCACCCCAATTGTAGAAAAAGCTTGAAGCCATCACCCAATTTTCCATCTCTTTCCAACCAATTTTCCATTGGTTTGGTAAAGGAAGAACCCAATCGCATATATGGTGACAATGCCTCATGTTTGGGATCCCAAAGCTCTCCTTTTATAGCTAAGAGTGTGTGGTTCACCCCAGTTGTAGAGAAGCCTTGAAGCTTGAAGCCATCGCTTCCGTTTTCTATGTCTTTTGTTAGAGGAAGAACTCCATCACATATATGGTGACAATGCCCCATGTTTGGGATCCCAAAGCTCTTTTTGTATAGCTAAGAGCATGTGGTTCAGCCCAATTGTAGAGAAGCTTTGAAGCCCGAAGCTATTGCATCGATTTGCCATCTCTTTCCAACCAATTCCCCATCGGTTTGCTAAAAGAAGAACCCAATCGCATATATGGTGACAATGCCCCATGTTTGGGATGCCAAAGATCTCCTTTTTATAGCAAAGAGCGTGTGCTTCAATTATGAAGAAGCCCCGAAGCTTCAATTTTCTGTCTCGAATCGGGTACTGTTCCATCTCCCAAAACAGGCCACATTCTCCCTTTCCTCTTGCCTTCTTTGGCGCAACCAGGTGTCTTATGTGCGTGTGATGCTTGACTGCCTCTGAATCAGTACAGTATATATATATGTATGTATGTAATATATATTTGAACGTATGTCTTGAGTTTGTCGCCCTGCAGCATGTCCCATAAATAGACCTTAAGAGAGCGGGCGGCTTAAAAAAACGGGAACCCTTCTTGTACCTTGTTGTGTAAAAGTGACGTATGTACCTGGCATTAAAAACTAAAAAAGGACTTGTGAATTGGACTTTGGTGTCTGCGGTGTGTTCGAAGCCCTGGCAGGAATCCTCGGCAACATTTGAAATGAGGGATAATGGTGCTTTGATCACATCAAATGCAAATGTTTCAAATTGGAGGCAATTATGCTTTGAATCAGTTGTGCGTACACAATACTTACCCACAAAACGTGACATTTTGAATTGGGGATCATTTTGTTCTTAGGTCATGGGAAGTCAATCATTTGAGCCATTCTGTGTTTGATTCTGTTTTAATATCAATGTGTTGCAGGTTTTGAAATGTATTGCTTTGATGTTCTGAATCTTATTTAAGAGAGAAATGCAGGATATAATAATAGTAGTAATAATAATATCCAAATCTTTGGATGCTTTAGCCCTGTTATATTATTATTACTACCTTGGGTATCCAGCATTGCCTGGGTTATTTGAAAAAGTCAATTTTTAATTGTACACAATGCATCAGGTTGTGGGCGAATTACAACTCACATAATCCCAGGTTAACCCCCTGAAACTCCATCAGTAGTAAAGTTTGCTATGTTTGGTGAGTTTGCTCTGGATGCATCATCAGTGGGGTACAGCTCTCTGGCTGTAGGGTAAACTACAACTCCCACTATGGCGACTCAGTCCCCTCAAACCCATCCAGTAGGTTGAGTGGGTGATCAGTGTGCTAGGTTTGGTCCAGGTTTATCATCGATGAAGGTCAGAGTTTCTCTGGTTATGGGTGAACTACAACTCCCAGAAAAGGTCACCCCCCAAGTCCCTCCAGTAATCAGGTATGTGTGCCAAGTTTGGTCCAAATCCATCAATGTTTAGGTTCACAGTGCTCTCTCGATGTAGGTGAACTACAACTTCCCCAAATCAAGGTGAATTTCCCCCCCAAAGACCTCCAGTATTTTTTTGTTGGTCATGGGAACCAAGTTTGATTCAATTTCATCTTTGATGGATTTCAGAGTGCTCATTGATTGCAGGTGAACTATAATTCCCAGTACCTACAACTCCAAAATGTCCAGACCAATTCCCCTCAAACGCCACTAGTATTCAAGTTTGGGTGCATCAGGTATGCATGCCAGATCCATCATTGTTTGGGTTCATAGTGCGCTCTGGATGTAGGTGAACTACAACTCCTATAAATCCCTCCAAAGACCTCCATTATGCATTGTTGGTCAGGGCGGTTCTGTGTGTCAAGTTAGTTCCAGGTCCATCATTGATGGAGTTCAGAGTACTCTTAAATTGCAGGTGAACTATACATCCTGTACCTACAACTCCTATAAATCATGGTGAATTCTCCCCAAATGTCTCCAGTATGTTCAGTTGTTGATCAATTCCTGTTTGCTGTATGCCACAGAAAGGAATAAGAAAAGGTTAAGGGAGAGGCAGTGGGCGGGGTCATGCACATTCCACACCAATGGAGAAAGTAAGAAACATTGGGATGCCTGTGGTAGAGGAAACACAGAAAATCTAGGATGAAATGGTCCTCGTATGAAAGCGTTCACTTGGGTGGTGGGCAGTGTGGTGTTTGTGGAGGACATTGGCAGGGCTCTTGGACATGTTCTCGGCGCTCACTATAACCTGCAGTGTCACTGGAGGGAGGGCCATTGGTGTCTCCTGAGTGGTGGGAGCTATAGCAGTTTGTGGTGGCAGGGGCTTGTCTGTGTAAGTGGACACCCCAGCTACACATACACATAAATTTTTTCCACTTTTATTATGTGTGTAGATATTTATTTATTTATTTATACCCTGCTTTATCTCTCCCAAAGGAGACTCAAAGGGATTATGTACAATGGTATCGCAAAATGGTTTGTACCACTGTTTGCCACTTTTTGTCTCTGCAAAGGGAAAAAGCGGCATACCAATGATGATAATGATCATGATAATAATATCCAAATCTTGTATGCTTTAACCTTGTTATAAACAATGGTCTTCAGTCCTGCCGGCACAAGGATTTGCGCCTTGTACTGGCAGTCCATTGCGCCACCAGGGGCTCCAATAATAGTAATAATAATAATATTTATTTATTTACTGCATTTCTTTGCTGCCTCTCTCAGCCCAGAGGCGACTCGATGCGGCTTACACTAGCACCAATGCGATGCCACAATGATCATAAAAACAAAACTAAAAACATTTAATGTACATTATAAAAACCATGTAAAAGGCATTCAAAACAAAAACACCAGTAACTTCCTATTAGCCCATTTTCCAAAGACATTGTCAAGCCGTTCCATATTCATTCATCCATTACACTGCGTTTCCAAAAAAGCCAGGTTTTAATTTTTTCCCCCGGAATGTCAGTAGGGATGGAGGCCGATCTAATATCCCTAGAGAGGGAGTTCCATAATAATAATAATATTAATAATAATAATAATGGCTCAAACGGGTGCCGAACTGGTTGATACAGGAGTCCCTGCTCAAATATGAGAATTGCAATTCCATTCGTTTCCTTCCTCGTCGTCATGAGAGGGAGGAAGTGAACATTTGGTCGCCGTTTATCTCCTGGATTTGAGTGAAGTCGGATCGCAAAAAAGAATAGGAACAAACCGCAAGGAACCTCCACAAAAGAGGTCTCTCCAACCGTTTCAAAACCTCCAAAGAAGGTGAGTCTCTCCACTGTCTTCCATTGTCGAGCAATTCTTTTTAAGTCAAGACTTCCTTCCTAATGTTTGGGAATATAATCTTGACGTCGTTTCTGACTTACAGGGCATTTATCCGCGAGTTTGGCTCCGTTTTGCCATTGCTGTCCTATGAGGCCAATAAGAACGATAGCAAGTCGGAGTCCTTTCTGACTTGTAGGGCATTTCTCATCAAGTTTTGCTCTGTTTTGCCATTGCCTTCCTATGAAACCGATAAGAACAATAGCAAATCAGGGAACGATTCCAAATTGGAGTCATTTCTGACTTGACGGGCTTTTTTCGCCGAGGTTTGTTCCTGTGAATGGGACCCAAATACGATTCATTTCCATGGCAGAGCAAGGATTCAAACTCGGATCAGAGTTTGATATTGAAACCCTAACCGAGAATATTTGGAAGACAGTGTTTCCCAAACCCCATCAAGGCAAGGGCTTATTTGACGGCTGGCAGGCCGTCCCCTCTTGTTCGTTCCCTGTCTTGTTGTTGGTTTGATGGGGTTTGGAGCCCATTTCCCACCCTGCATCCTGTAAGAAACCCATCCTCCCCAAGGCCTGGGCTTGGCTGGGTTGCTAAGGGGATGGTTGCCAAGAGGTCTGTCTGGCAAACAATGCTCACCCAAGGAGGAGGGCCTTGGCTCCTTCCTGCCTTGGTCAGCCAGAGGAAAGCCAGCTGCACTTCCTCCCCCAAGCTGGCCTTGGTTGGGATGAACCATGGATTACAAGGGGCTAAACTATCGGGATTTGATCCTCGACCGGCCTTACGTCACTCCCAGCACCTTGGAGGCCTACTTCCCCACCCCACATTACAGGTAAGCTGCCGATTTCGTGTCATGTCACATTGGGTGCCCAAGGTGGAAATCCGTCATTTTCCCAAACACCTTTCTTCATCGTGGTCTGTGAAATCTCAAATCCAGTCCCTTCTAATGGTGTGTTTTCTTGGCCAGGTTGCCTTATGTTTCTTGGCAAGGTTGTCGTAAAGGTTGAGAAAGTCACCCAATGGGCTCTTGTTGAGTGGGCATTTGAACCCAAGCCATCACTCAATTATGTTGGCTCTTATGACCACTATTCTAAGTCTCTCTCATGTATAAAACAATCCCCATATCCACGGATAGCTAACCCTGTGGAAACAAAGGCAAGGCTCAAATTATGTGGCCTCTTATGAGTCACATATATAGTATGACCTCCATATCTGCAGACTTAAAGCCCAGATAATTGCAAACGAAGGCAAGGCTCAAATTACGTTGCCTCTTTTGGTTGTCACTCTAAGTCACGTATAGAGTATGACCCCCGTATCCGCAGATAGCAAACGCTATGGAAATGAAGGCAAAGCTCAAAGTATGTTGCTACTTATGGCCGCCATTCTAAGTCGCATATAGAGTATGACCTCCATATCTGCAGATAGTAAACCCTATGGTTGCCATTCTAAGTCGCATATGGAGTATGATCCCCATATCCGCAAACTTAAAGCACAGATCATCACAAACTGGATGGAAACAAAGTCAAGGCTAACATATTGCCTCTTATGGCCACCATTCTAAGTCGCATATCTAGTACGGCCCCATATCTGCAGATAGCAAACCCTATGGCTACCATTCTAAGTCACATATAGTGTATGACCCCATATCCGCAGATAGCAAACCCTATGGAAACAAAGGCAAGGCTCGACTTACATTGCCTCTTATGGCTGCCATTCCAAATCTCCATACCTGCAGATTTCAATGACAACAGCAAACTCTATTAGAACAGAGTTTCAAGAATGCAATAGAGTTGCTCTGGAGAGACCTAGAAAACAGGCTGATGTGCCCCATTTGGAGCATTTTGGGGGGCAAGGGATTCTCATCACCCTGAACTCAGCTGCGCTTCCTCCTCCCAATCATACAGCGATGAGTATTTGTCGGTGAGGGGCGCCCAGAACACCCCCACCGTCAGCCAAGCCGTACGCTGGAAATGCACCCCAATGGGGCGGGACGCCATCCCCCAGACCTGGTACACGGGGCTGACCAACAGCCACAATCGACAGGCCTGGTACACGTTGACTGATACCATCGGCCGGGAGCCCTACCACCGCTGGCAGAAGTCCCACTCCAAGCGGGAGAAGGATCTGGCCCCAGGTAAGGATGGAAAGCGTCTCCATTCTAGATCTCGCATGGACGACTCCTGGGTTGACCTCAGTGTGTATGGATTTTAGCAGACACAGGTCAGGGCAGCCAAAAAGGGCCAATACAATTCCAGCCTGTGTCAATAGGATTCTAGTATCCAGATCGTGGGAATGGATGGATAGTTGGATGGATGGATGGATATTGGATGGATGGATGGATGGATGATTGAAAGAATGGATGGATGGATATTAGATAGTTGGATGGATATATGGTTGGATGGATAGATGGGTTAATGGATATTGGATAGCTGGATAGTTGGATGGATGGATATTGAATAGATGGATGGATGGGTAGATTAATAGATTGATGGATATTGGATAGTAGGATGAATAGATTGAAGGATGGGTAGTTGGATGGATGGATATTGGATAGATGGATGGATGGGTAGATGGATGGATAGATGAATGGATGGATATTGGATAGTTGGATGTATGGATGGATGAGTATTGGGTAGTTGGATGGAGTTGTCAAGCCAATAGATAGAGCTATACACAGAGACATACACACATATATACATAAACATATATGTCCCACTCTGTTCTGCTTTGAGTCTTAGTATAAAGCTGATCTAATCTTAGGACCTTGGAGTTGTATTACAGTTGCCATCTCTTTCAATTCTACAAAACAAAAATGGTATTGGCCTTTCTAGCTGCTGCAGGATGCTCATGGGGATCATGTCCTCTTTCCACAGCTTATTGGCAGCATTTGCAAGATAGCAGTTTTTACGACCCGATTGTGCCAGCCCAAACTTTGGATATGAATACGCGTTGGGGAGCTTTTCTCTGGAGGGACAAGCCCATCCTCGGGAAAGAATACAGTAAGGACCAAAATGGATGGATGCAATGATGGGATTTTGGGGGATTTGGGATTTCATTAAGCTACTACTCCCCCATGATTCTGACATTTCTCCCATTGAGATATCAATTTATTGCCCTCTTCTGGTTGCATCTGAGTACTGCAATATGTGATTTGTAGGTTTTTTCAAAAAGGTTTAACCCAGCCAGTATTTTAAGTTGGCTCATGAAGTGTATGTGTACCAAGTTTAGTCCTGATCCATCCAATCCTGGAGGAGCCTTTGAGGAACAAATGCACATATTTAGCTTCCATTTGTCCTCTCTCCCTTTGATGTAACCTTTCTATCTCTGTACTTCCCTCTTGTGGTCGCATCTGAATACTGCAATATGGGGCTCATAGCTCCCAAAACAAGTTTCTTTTTGAGAATAAGCCAACAAAACAAAGGGTGGATTAGTTTAAACCCAGCTAGCATTTTAAGTTGGATCATGAAGTGTAAGTGTACCAAGTTTGATCCCAATACAGCAAGCCCTGGAGGAGCCTTTGAGGAACAAACATGTACTTAATGTTTGCATTTTCCCTCATTTCAGTTGTCAACCGCAACCGAGGCACCGAAGACTTAAAAGGGAAGCCAGGATACGTCCCAAATTTGTGTTTCCATGTCCCGGAGTTCGCCCAAAAGGACTACCGCACTTGGAGGATGTTTAGTCACCAGCCCTCCACCAGGAACCAGTAAAGCCTTCTTCCTTCTCAGCACAAATGCATCCTCCTTTTTGGGGGTCCGAGACCTCTCTCTCGCCTGTAATGGGTCTCTATGGGGCTGGGATGCCATTGGGGCTTCCGTTAGCTATGAAACGAGAAGGAAGGCCAAACGACTCTTTCCAAGAGTTCTTTCCAGGAAATGTGTTGGGTTGTGTCTTACCAAGAAGGACCTTCAGCTTCATAGGGTTTAATAAATGGAGACAACACATCCGAGGAAAGACAGACAGAGTTTCCTCCGCCCCAAAATTTCTTTTATTATAATAATATTTTTATTTAAATAACACACGAAGGAATTCATGGACAGTCCTCCCTGCCTCTCAACCCAACTCTTTGGAACCTGACCCCAATTGATATGTTTTTATATAACTCACGGAATCCGCCCTCCTTCCTAACTCCACCCTTGATAGATTGCCAAGAGTCGATCCATATCTTTGATCTCCCTGATCCAGATCTTATATAACATCTTCATATAAAGTTGGGAGGATCTGGCCTTCCTCATTGATCTCCAAAGAAATGGAGCTTGATGGGAATAGAGATGAAGAATGGATCACATACAGTATCTGGGGGGCAAAGGATCCGCTCCGGTTCTAGGCTTTAAAGGTAGTTGTCCTATGATCTTGGAGAGAGCTTTTCCAAAAATATAGATGAATATATGTATATACATGTATGTCTGTGTGTATAGCTCTATCGGCTTGGCAACCTCATATATTCAACCACCTATCCATCTACCAACCATCCATTCATCTATCCAACTATATATCCATCCATCTGTCCTACTATCCATTTATCCAATATTAAACCACATATTCAAACAACCAATCATCTATCCATCCATCTACACAACTATCAATTCATCCCGCTATCCATCCACCTATCCATCCACCCTTCTATCCATGTATCCATCCCTCCATCCAACTATCCATTTATCTACCCAACTATCCATCCATCCCTCCATCCAACTACTATCCATCTACTCAACCATCCATCCATACCTCTATTCAACTATCCATATCTATTCAACTATATCATCCATCCAATATCAATCCATCTGTCCATCCATCCATCAATTCAACTATCTATCCCAACTATCTATTCATCCATCCAACTATCTGTTCATCTATCCATCCATATATCCATCCATCCAATTACCCATCCATCCGCTTGGCAACTCCATTCATCCATTTACTTTTCCAGCTTGAAGAGTTATTGAGAAGCCCTCTTTTCTGTTCTTGGCCTTTCAAGCCAACCAAAAACTGGAATGGATCCTTTGCCCCATTGACTGGAAAGCCGCTGTCACGGCCTTATATCTCTTTTGAAAATAAGGCACCGTTATTAACTGGCATTTCCATACAGAGTTTGGTCATCTCTGCCCAGTTATAAATAAATACTTCACTTACGTACGAGAAATACAGCAAAACACCATTAGAATCAAGGCATACTCTTCAAATGAAGCAGAGGACCTTCTAGTCTTTCAGACTACCAGGGAGGGCTTCAATGGTGTCAATCTGGTAGAAAGAAGTGGGACTGGCTGACCTTTTGAGGGTCCCTTCCAGCCCTATGGCTGTATGGATGTGGGCCTCTTCTTCTCCTTGAGATACTTCATAAGTGATCCTAGCAAAACGACATCTGTGTTGACGACAACATATTGTTTGGATACGATCTTTGGCAGTCAAGCGTCCAACTTCTGACCAGCATGAAAGTGGACTTCAATGACTATATGTCCCATCACTCTCAGGGGGCTCTATACCTGTCAGGAAAGAGAAAGCTTCAAACTTGGGCAAAGTTGGAAGAAGTCAATGGGGATCGATGGGATTTGTAAGCCGAGACTCAAGTGGACGAGTCTCTATTGTTGTTATTATTATTCTGAAGTCTATTATTATTATTATTATGACTCACTGATCATGGAGGTCCAATTCGGGCCAGGCTCCCAGAGAGGTCAATTGTTTCTCCAGCTGGACGATGCGCAACCCGATGTAACTCGAGGACAGGAGCAAAACCAACACTCTGCAACAACAAATAGAGATGCAAAATATAAATATTTATTTAAAAATAATCTCATACATTTCAATGGTTTGGTTGTATTCTAATCCATTCTATTTCTATACTGCATCTACCGTATTGTGTTCTCATGGATCCTATTGCATTCTCTTGTTGGTTGTATTTATTCCATTAATGTTTATTCTATTCTATTCTGCTCGTGTTCAATTCATTTGCTTTCCTGTAGGAGAGGAAATTGTCGTCGTCATCAATTATTTTTTCCAAGGGGCCACACAAGACCCAAAAAATATTATGGAGGGCCGCACCTAAAGGCTGAACTACATTCTACATAATATCAATTGAATTTCTTTAATAATAATAAAAAGCCACTACATTGTGTTTTTGATATATTAATAAGACTGATAAGAGTATATGTTATGAGCAATGAAAAAGAAAGGTTGTCATAGGAAAAATGACATTTATTCACTAAAATTTTACAAAACAATGGTTAACAAAATGTGAACATTTGTATCATTTGTGATTCATTATATCAGGGGTCAGGAACCTTTTTGACTCAGAAAGCCATAAAAACAAAATATTTGGAAATGTATTTCAGTGAGAGCATTATAATATATTTTAAGACTGAATTCAACTAAATGTGAGTATAATAAGCCCCTGAATTTATTCATAATAATAATGATAATAATATTCATTTAGCCTCTGCTAATAGTAATAGTAATAACAACAACAGATTCCTAGAGTAGGAGGAGACCTCCAAGGGCCATCCATTCCAACCTCCTTCTGCCAGGGCCCTTCCACACAGGCCTATAACCCTGAATATTAAGGCAGAAAATCCCACAATATCTGCTTTGAACTGGGTTATCTGAGTCCACACTCATATAATCTGGTTTAAAGCAGATAAAATGGGATTTTATTCAGATGTGTGGAAAGGAACTCAGATAACCCAGGGACTTTCCACACAGGCCTATAACCCTGAATATTAAGGCATAATATTTATTCAGCCTCTGCTAATAATAATAACAACGACAGGTTGTTAAAGAGGAGACCTCCAAGGGCCATCCAGTCCAACCTCCTTTTGCCATAAGGGAAAAACACAATCAAAGCATTCCTCACAGATGGCCATTCAGCCATCTTGAACCAAACTTGGCACACTGAACCCTCATGAGACCAACAGAAAGTACTGAAAGGGTTTGCTGGGCATTTACCTTGAGTTTGGAAGTTTTAGTTCACCTACATCCAGAGAGCAGCACTGTGGACTCAAATAATGATGGATCAGGACCAAACTTGGCACGAATCCTCAATATGCCCAAAGAGGCAGAAGAGAAGAGAAGAGGAAGACGAGGAGGGAACGGATGCGCCCCCCCCCCCGCACTCTGGCCTCGTCCCTGCCCCTTTCCCACTCTGGCCCCGCCCCCTCTCCCTCGCTGCACTCTTCCCTCCTTCCCTCTTGCGTTCAGGTGGTGGAAGGGGGAAGGAATGAAAGGGGGAAAGAGAGGGAGGGAAAGAAGGAAGGAAACAGGGAGGGAAGACAGGAAACAAAAGAAGGGAAAGTGCGAGGCAAAAGGGAGGGGGGAGTGCGCGAGGAGGAAGTGAAGCGAGGAGGAGGGCGAAGGCATGCGCTGCGTGTAGCTGCCCCAATGGGAGTTCGCCTCCCTCTCTTCAGGACGAAGCCCTGAGGGAGCCCTGGGCTGGTCAGCATCGGCTGCCGGGCCGCATGCAGCCCGTGGGCCGCATGATTCCCAGGTCTGCATTAGAGAATGAATCCACCTCCTGCAGAATTCTGGGGTTTGTAGTTTAGGAAGGAACTTTTAACAGCCTCACTAAACTACAAACCCCAGAATTCTGCATGAGGCAGAAACTGGATTTAAAGGGGATTCATTCTCTAGTGTGATGAAGTGGAGAGTCTCCTGATTGCATGATGATGATGATGATTATTATAATCTCTTGTTCCGTAGCTTTGAGTCTCCTGTAGGAGAGGAGAGCATAATAATAATAATAATAATAATCACCATCATCATCTCTCATTCTGTGGCTTTGAGTCTCCTATAAGAGAGGAGAACATCATCATCATCATCACCATTTCCACAATTACAAAACCTGCTAGTTTATCATTTCGAGGTTATTCTATGAATTATTGCATTGAGTTTTCTGCTCACAAGACTAAATAGATGAGGATAATCACATGGACCGGGTTCGAATGCGCCATTGGCCTTTGTGACATCTTTGTCGCCTGTTCTTTCCCTATAAAGAGAGAAGGAAACGTGCCAATAGGAATACTATAAGCAGAGAATATTTTCGGATTCAGAAAAAGCATTTGATGACATGCATTGGTCTTTGATACTTACAGATAACTTATTATTATCATTATTATTAATATCCCACTTTTTATCTCCATGACGGAAACTCAAAGCGGCTCACAATTGGAAGCACTACAATACAACTTAAAATATACAAATATTAAAACAGTATTATCATTCTATATTATTAGTATTATATTTAATATGTTATTATATTGCAATATTATTTGTTATATATTTATTATTATTTTGTATTATATTCCCTGTCGTGGTCACTGTGAATCGTACATGTGGTATTGTGCGCCAGCGCAAAGCGGATTTCAAAAAATATTAATTTAAAATATGTTATTTTCACTGCTTTGTGGGGTTTTGCCGCCGCCGCTCTCCAAGGCACTTTCCCTCCTCAGTCCTCCCTCCCTCCAGCCTTGAAGGGCCTTTCCTTCCTTCCTTTCCTTCACTTTATTTTAAATTTATAAAGACTTAAAATAGTGAATAACTACTAAAATAATGTATAAATATGAAAATAAATAAAGCATCCCTACATCGCGGTTTTTCACTTATTGCGGGAGGTCCTGGAACCTAACCCCAGCAATAAGTGAGGGAACACTGTAGTATACAATATATTATTAGTATATTGGAGCCCCCGGCGGGGCAGTGGGTTAAACCGCTGAGCTGCCAAACTTGTTGACTGAAAGGCCACAGGTTCGAATCTGGGTAGTGGCATGAGCTCCCACTGTCAGCCCCAGCTTCTGCCAACCTAGCAGTTTGGAAACCAGCAAATGTGAGTAGATCAATAGTTACCACTCCGGCAGGAAGGTAATGGACACATGACCTTGGATGTGTCTATGGACAACACTGGCTCTTTGGCTTAGAAATGGAGATGAGCACCAACCTCAGAGTCGGACATGACTGGACTTAATGTTTACCTATATTATAGTATTAGTATTCTATATTATACTGTATTATATTATAAGTAGTATTATCATATATAATATCTAATATTAGTATAGCATATTAGTATTACATATTATATTATTCTATATTATATTACAATATAGTATTAGATTACAATAGTAGTATATGAATAATATACTAATATATTAGTAGTATAGGATAACATTAGTATTATATTTTATATTACAATATTATTAGTATATATAATATATTAGTATTATTATATTACAATATTATTTCCATATATTGTATTACATTACAATATTATTATTAATGTATTATATTATATTGCAGTGTATACATTATACTATTAATATTATATATTATATTGCAGTATATTACAAGCAGTAGTATATATAAAATATAATATATTATATTACAACATTATTAGTATTATTTGTCACCTACCTCTGCTATTGGCAACCTCTTCTGGCAAATCATTTGTTAGTTGAGGAGGCATCACAGTCTCGTCTGGCTCATCTGCAGAATAAATAGGCTTTTAAAATCAATTTTTATTTACTTCTATTCGTTGTCCCAGGAATTGCAACCAAGTGTCATTTAGGGCAGTGTTTCCCAACTTTTTTTGAGCCGCGGCACACTTTTAACATTAAAAAAATCCAGGGGCACACCACCAACCAAAATGACACAAAATGACACTCTAATACAGTAAAGAACGGCTGGGGGATGGTGGCCTTCTGGGAGCAGCTGCTGGGAGTTTCGAAGCTGGGGGAGGGGGAGGAGCCAGGCCGCGCCATGCCCCGCCCCCTCCCCCAGCTTCAGCTCTCCCACAGCTTCTCTAGCCTTGAGGGGGCAGTGCCAAGCCAGCGGTGGCAGAGCCAGCACAATGCTGTCTTGGCACTGTCCCCTCAAGGCTGGAGAAGCTGTGGGAGAGCTGACGCCGGGGGAGGGGGCGGAGCCAGGCCACGCCATGTCCCGCCCCCTCCCCCAGCTTCAACTCTCCCACAGCTTCTCCAGCCTTGAGGGGACAGTGCGAGCGAGGGGCAGGAGTCATGGCCCCCATCCCCGGCGCCACTCTCTGCCATGACCCCCGCCCCTCGCTTGCTGAAGCCGCACGGAGCTGAAGCTGAGGGGAGGGGGTGGAGCCAGGCCGTGCCATGCCCTGCCCCCTCCCCCCGGCTTCAGCTCTCCCACAGCTTCTCCAGCCTTGAGGGGACAGTGGGAGTGAGGAGCGAGAGTCATGGCGGGAGTCATGGCGAATTGGAGGCTGGCTGGGGAAACGGCCGAAGGAGGCGGCATCCCGGCCCCTTCTTCTTTTTCTTTGCCGCCGCCCGGTCCTTCCTCCTCCTCCCCCAAGCAGCAGGAGTTTGGCAGGAGGAGGGGGGAAGGAAGGGGGGCAGAGAAACACGGTTGGGAAACACTGATTTAGGGATCTAAACTAAATAAAATGAAGGTAGTGGATTCTCACCAGATTCTTCCAGAAGTGTTCCATGCTCTGGCAGGGAATCAGTTTCCTTGGACATCTGGAAAGGAAGAAGAAAACGAGGCTGAAAACAAGTGTGACGCTTGTAGATCAGACCAAAGGAGCAGTTATAAGACCCAACTCAAACAAGCTGAAAAGTTAAGGATATAATAATAATAATATATTGCTCAAACGATTGTATTATACTACTAGTCTTCAAAGCCCGGCCATTGTCCTCCCCAAACACCATACTGCTCGCCACTCAAGGAATGCTTTTATTCGGGGACAATTTCATCCTAGATGTTCTGTTTTTCCTCCAGAATGGTCATCCCAGGGTTCCTATCTCTCTCCATTGGTGTGGAATTTGCATAAACCAACTCACTGCCTTTCCCTTAACCCAGACCTGGGCATCTTATGGCCTGTGGGCTGGATGTGGCCCGCCGGCCGATTCTGACCGGCCTGGGGAGAAGGGCGTCAGGGGCGGGGCCATTTCTGCAAGAGGAAGGGCTGCCGCCCCCATCCCATCACGGGCGGTGGGGCCTGCGTCGGCAGACAGCCTGCCGCTCTGGAGAAAGATCGGAGGAGCGGCCGCTTTGGAGTGCCTGCCATCCCAGGAGGCGATCCGGGCCTGCAGCGGGAGCAGTCGGCGACCTGCGGCGGCTGATCGCCCTGGCGACCCGGAAGACTTTATCGTCTTCCAGGTAGCCAGGGTGATCAGCCGCCGCAGGTCGCCGACTGCTCCCGCTGCAGGCTCGGATCGCCTCCCGGGATGGCAGGCACTCCATGGCAGGGTAATCAGCTGATCGGGGACGCCTCTGACGGAACGGCTGGGGACGAGAGCGGGCGGAGGCCTGCAGCCTCTGATCGTCTTCTGCTCTGTTCTGCTCTGCGGCGGCTGGGTCCGCTTTGTCATCCTCTGGGCCTCGGTGCATTGGGCCATTCCATCTTGGGATTCTTCCTCTCTTGAGGATGTCAGCCACCATCTTGGTTCACACCTTGTCTTCCTGAATTTCATTTTATTTTTTTTAGTGGTTTTTATTATTATTTTATAATAATTTTATAATAATAATATAATAAATAATATAATATAATGTTATATTATAATTTCAATATATTATAATATAATTATGATTTTAATACTAATAATATAAATATTTCTTGATATATTAATATGTTAATATTAATGATGTGTAATATATAGTAAATATCGTAAATAAATAAATAATGTAGATTAGAATGTAGTTCAGCCTTTAGACGTGGCCCTCCATAATATTTTTTGGCTCTCGTGTGGGCCCTTGGAAAAAATAATTGCCCACCCCTGCCTTAACCCTTTCCTACCCTTTCGTATGGCACACAGCAAACAGGAATTGGTCAGCAACTGAACAAGAGGTTTGGGGGGAATTGAACCTTGATTTATAGGTGTTGCAATTCACCTACATCCAGAGAGCACTGTGAACACAATCAACAATAGATCTGCGCCACACTTACCATGGATGATGGGATTCGCAATACCTTCACTCATTTCTCAAGACCACTGTGTCCCCCACAAATAATGGACCTGGACCAAACTTTCCACACAGACCCCCCCCCCCCCACTACCCACTTTACGTCCTGGTGCAGTTTGGGGGAGGACAGACCACAAATGATGGGAATTGCAGTATCTTCACTCACTTCCAGAAACCACTGCAACTCCTATGAATGATGCACTTGGATCAAATTTGTTACACAGACTCCCTATGATGCATTTTCTGTCCTCCTGAGGGTTGGGAGAGGATGGACCACAGACGATGGAATTTGTAGTACCTTCACCCAATTCCTCAGGCCACTGCGACCCTCACGAATGACAGGCCTTGACCAAACTTGGGAAACAAAACCCCCATGACAGAACATAGTGGAGGTGTTTTGGGAACTGACCCACCCACATGGGAGTTATAGTTCACCCTGCATCCCAAGCCCCACCAATGATGGATCTGGACCAAATACAGAACCCTGGTGACCAAGAGAACATACTGGAGGTGTTTGTGGGGAAACCGACCCACTTGTGTGGGAGTTGTAGTTCACCCTGTACCCAGAGAGCATTCTGAACCCTCAATGGCAGATCTGGAACACATGTGACACACAGAACCCTGATGGGCAACAGAACATACTGGAGAAGTTGGGGGTGGGAATGACCTACCCACGTAAGAGTTGTAGTTTACCCTGCATCCAGAGCAATCTGAACCCCCTCGATAACTGATCTAGTCCAAACTTGGTACACAGGCCCGACATGTCCAACTGTGAATGCAGGCAGAGTTTGGGGCTGATTGCCCTGGGAATCTGGGAGTTGTAGTTCACCTGCATCCAGAGAAATTGAGACCCCACCAACAATGGACCGGGACCAAACTTGGCACAGAGAAGCCCCACGACGCAACTGAACATCAAGCCGCTCTGAGTCCCCCCTCGGGGGTTGAGAAGAAGCGGGGTAGAAATGATGGAAATAAATAAATAAATAAATAAACATGCTGCAGGGGGTTGTGGGAATTGAGCTTGATTTTGGGAGTTGTAGTTCACCTGCATCTGGAGAGCACTGAACCCAGCCAACATCGGATCTGGACCAAACTTGGCACACAGACCCAACATGACCAACTGTAAATACTGGCACAGTTTGGGAGTGATTGTCCCTGGCATATGGGAGTTGTAGTTCACCCTTATCCAGAGAGTACTGAAGCCAGCCAATGACGGATCTGGACCAAACTTGGCACACAGATCCAACATGGCCAGTTGTGCATACAGGCCTGGTTTGGGGAGAATTGATCCATGATTCTGGGAATTGTAGTTCACTCATATCCTTACCCTTATGCATTTTCTAATGGAAGCATTCATAAACGATGAAATTGAAGACTGGCTTTTTTCTAATAAATGGTGTTACTAATTAACTACATGATTTTACCTAACACCCCAAAATAAACAATGCCTTTTTCAAATAACTCGGGCATCGCCGGGTAACCAAGCTAGTAATATAATATAATCGTTGGAGCATCCTGTCCCATGAAACACACCCAAAGACACTTACTAGAGCTATTTTCAGAAGGTTTTCGGAGCTGGCATAAGGCGAGATGGGACTACTATTTTGACTGGCATCCTAGGAAAAAGTAGAAAAGAAAGAAAGAAAAGCTTAGTCTTCAAGAAACACATTGGGAGTTGCAGTTTCCAGCCCCAAATGCTTGTGTTACCTGGAGATGTTTGCAAACAGAGCGCAACAACTGGTAGGTGCTTTCTCTGGACCGGAGAGATGAGAAAAGGAACTGCAGGAGAAAAGACCAATAATAATAATAATAATAATAATAATAATAATAATAATAATTTGACTTTTCCCAATTATGGAATATTTCCAATGATAGTTGAGCCTCCCTTCTCCGAAATACTATAGTATTTAGGATTTTCTCCAATGCTGTGTAGCAAAATTTTGGAAATCTCACCTTCTCTCCTTCTGTTGTGCGGATGCAAATGGCATTGGGCACCAAGAGGGCCGTATTGGCTTTCTTAAGGACACTAATGGTTGGCACTGGGATGATCACCTAAAACCGGAAAGTAACAACAGCTTATTATAATATAATGTATTATTATCTATATAAATAAAAATGTAATGTTCGTTTGTGGGATTAACATAACTCAAAAACCACTGGGCAAACTGACACCAAATTTGGACACAATACACCTATCAGGCCAACGAGCGACTATCACTCATTAAAGCACTGAAAAACACAATGGAAGAGGCTTAAAAAGTCAAAATTTAAAAAACTAAATATATGCGCTAAACTACATATATACACATCTACTGTATACACACATATATATACACACAAAACACACATACACAGACTGGGCCACAGCAACGTTTTATTAGAAATGTTTTACTATTATTGCCAGTGAGGCCAATGTACTAATGTCATTATTATTACTATTAAATATATATTTAATAATGATAATAATATTGTTCCCATGGGACAATGTGCTAATGTCAATATTATCAATATTATTCTTATTGTCGGCTAATGTGAAAATTATTAGTATATTATTATATATTTTAATAATATGTTGTCATTGTTGCCAGTGGGCAAATGTGCTAATGTCAATATTATTAGATTATTATTATTATTATTAATATCATAATACTGTTGCTCAGATGATTCATTGGAACTTGTGCAACAAATGCCATCTGCCTGCAACAAAAAACTGGTGGTGGGATCAGAAGCCTGAAAAAGTTACAGAAAGCGAACATGTCAAACTACTCTGGGACTTCCGAATTCAGACTGACAGAGTTTTGGAGGACAAGACTCCTGACCTCATGATTGGGGGGGACCACTGTGGATCGTTGACATTGCAATCCCAGGTGATAGCAAAATTGATGAAAAGCAACTGGAAAAGCTAACACGATATGAGGATTTAAAGATCAAACTGCAAAGACTCTGGCACAAGCCAGTCAAAGGGATCCCATTGGTGATCAGCACACTGGGTGTAGTACCTAAAGACCTTGACCTGCACTTAAAAGCAATTGGCACTGACACAATCACAATCTGTCTGTTGCAAATGGCCACCCTACTAGGTTCTGTATGCATTATTCGCCAATACATCACACAGTCCTAGACAATTGGGAACTGTCCGACGTGTGACCGAGTACAAAAGCCAGCAGTGATCTTTTTTGCTGTGTACTCATATTGTTGTACATCATAATTATGATGATTGCTGGTGGGCTAATGTGCTGCTGCTGCTGCTGCTGTTGTTGTTAGTGCCAGTAGGCCAATGTACTGTTGTTGTTATTATTACTTACCTTTACTTCCCGCCGGATCATGCTGCAGTAGAAACAGACGTGACGCAGGGAGACATATAAGCGGCCATGGAAAGGGGCTTCACGCTGCCAGGCACAGGAAAATGCTGCAGGATGAGATATTATCTTTCTCATTATTTATTTATTGGGATTTATAGTTTTCTAAGGACACGTTCCGGAGGAAAGTATAGATCCCATAGCACCAACGATTGAGCTGCCATGGGATCTGCTGTTAGGGCAGTGAATTCCAAGTACCTCCCTAAGGGACAATAACAACAACAATATAATAATATGTTGAAATTTTATAATAATATAATAATATAGAAATAGTACTAATAATATAATATAAATATTAGTAATATTATATAACAATATAGAAAATTATATAATAATATAAAATAATATTAATATGATATAGTATAAGTAATAATATATAAAATAACAAAATAATTGTAATATCTAAAAGTATATAGTAATGTAATATAAAATACAATAAATAATACATAATAATTATATATAAATAATACTAATATATAAAATATTATTTATAATAATATATAATATAAATAATGGTAATATTTTAAAATAATATATAAAATTAATAATATATAACATAAAATATGTATATTATGTAAAATATATGTACTAATATAATATTAATATATATACTAATATATAATAATAAAACAAAACATTAAAATACAATATATATTAATATAAAATCTAATAAATATATATACATTAAATCAAAATAATAAATAAATATAATCATCAACCAGCAAGGCTTGTTTATAAAAACTTGATGGGAAAAAATTGAGTCTGAATGCAATGCGGGTGAGACTGGAGGAAATGCCTTACTTTCTATCAGCTCCTCGTCTTCAGAGAGGTCTCCAAACACGCGATGGAAGTTTATGCCATGTTTCATCAGCTTCGGAAAAGGGAGAAACAGTCCAGTTATCAATTTTATATTTTGTTTTATATAACATTAGAGAGCCGACGTTACCTCCGCATATGCCAATGTGCCTATCATTATCATCATAATCATCAACATTATTACTCTTATAGATGGGCTGATGGGCCAGCATCAATATTATTATGAGAATGGCCAATGAGCCAATATGCAAAGATTAATATTATTATGAGAACGGTCAATGGGCAAACATTGATATTATTATTATTATTAGTATTATTATTATTGGTAAACATTGATATAGTGTAGATCCAATATGCCCAAAAGGCACTTGATTTTGGGTGCTAAGCTGGGCCGGCCCTGGCTGGGATTTGGGTGGGAGTCCACTGACGGCCGAACTTACATTGGAGATGCTTGGCTCTGAGTTCCGGTGACGGATCAAAACCGCTTCCTTGTCTGCCTCTTTCAGAAAAGACGGATCGTACGTTTTAGACCTGAAAAGAGGAGACCGATTGGATTAGGTATATATATATGTGTGTGTATATATATGTACATTATATGTGTATATATTAGGGTCACAATGGACAGAGTCTTTGATGGCAAGATTGTGAGATGCCGAATCTCCAGACGCTGGATTCAATAATGTGGGTTGCATTACAGGTATGGAGGGTGATTAACCCATTATAATGAGGAGACAGGTTAGATTAGAGACATACACACACATACATATTAGAGTCACCATGGATAGAGTCTTTGATGGCGAGACTGCGAGATTCCAAAATGCCGAAACTCTGGAAGTTTAAATCATTAATGTGTGAGATGGAGAACGATCCTGTCAACCCATTATTATAAATCGTCATACGCTGAACAAACGTCTATACCCAAATGGGAACGATGGGGGTTGTAGTCCGATCCAATCACTCACCGGGACAAAGGCGGACGGGGCCCATTGCGAAATCCTTCAACGGCCGGCTCTTCCAAGCTTTGGGATTTTATTTGGTCTGACATCTTCCTCTTGCTCTTTCTTGGCTTTCCGGGCGGATCGGAGACGAAGCTGTAGAGGAACGAGGCCCGGTTAAAGGGGTGGAGTGGCCCTCCTTTGCCCTGGGACTTCGACTGAGGTGGAATCATCCTAACAAGTCACTGCTTGTCGTGCCAACGATGCTGGGAATCGTTGGCCAAAATCCCGTACCAGTATACTTACGTACTTAATTTCAACTCCTGTTCTGTTCTTTCAAGCCTTTGTCCCCGATGCTATTAGGATCTTTGGCCCAGAATACTATGTCATGGGGTTATAAATTATCATTTCCTAATTGATTCAATCATTAAAAACATGGGAAAGTCTATTAAACCGCAAAAAAAACCCTTCTTATTTTAAACGGGAGTGACATCCTGCAGAACAATCCCAAACAAGGGTTGGGACCGGGAAAAAGCCAGTTGGATCGGTTCCACATTCCAGGTTCCGCCGCCCACAGTTCCCCTTTTATCTGCTTTTTTTCTGGACTTCCTGGGTGTGAGAAGCATTGCAATGGTTCAATGGTCTTAATAAAGCATAATGCTTCAGGACTTCAGTTCCCATTATCCCAATATATCAAAACACCTGGGGACGATGGGGTATGTAGTCCTTGCCGAAGGCATGCCCTCACCATCATCCTCCCTACATCAACTCCTCATTTTGGGGACTCTGGTTCTCATCATCCCCAGACACCCAAGATACCGAAGGCCAATGAGATATGTAGTCGTGCCAAAGGCACGTTCTTGCCATCATCTCACCTATTTTTACTCTTTTGGGAATTGGATTCCCATCAACCCCAAGTATTGAGATAACCAATGGGCTATGTAGTCCTCACAAAAGGCACGTCCTCGCCATCATCTTCTCTACACTGACTCCTCTTTCAGGACTCTGATTTCCATTATCCTCAGATATCAAGAGGGCCAATGGGTTATGTAGTCCTCACCAAAGGCACACCCCTGCCATTGTCTTACCTATATTGACTCCTCTTTTAGGACTCAGTTTCCCATCATTCCCAGATATCAAGATAACTGGGGCCAATTGGCTATGTAGTCCTCGCCGAAGGCACGCTCTCACCATTGTCTTCCCTGCACCAACTCCTCTTTTGGGGGATTAGGATCCCCATCATCCCCATATATATATAGCTGGGACCTATGGGCTATGCAGTCTTTACCAAAGGCACATCATTGCAATCATCTTCCTTATATTGACTCCTCTTTTGGGAATCCGGTTCCCATTATCCCCAGATATTGAGGAACCTGAGGGCCGATGGACTATGTAGTCCTCACCAAAGGCACGTTCCTTTAATTTCCCAATAATTCCCCTTTTGGACTTTCATCCCAACCTCTCCTAAAAAACCCGAATGGCTGGGGATGATGGGCTGTGCAGTCCTACCTACATTTCCCATCATTCCCAAGTGATGATGAGAAAGGTGGTCCAAAGAGATGGTGTATGAGCAAAACCAAACCCTTGCTAACCCTTTTTTAATCTGGAAAAGGTTGACGACACCCATTGTTCTCAGACCACCATGGGGATGATGGGAAATGCAGTCCAAGGGGGAGGCCTTTCCTAAACTACTTCTTGTTGTTTATTGTTTATGTTTGATGTTTTATAGCTCACTGATTTTAATCTATTATTATATGCTATGTTTTTTATGTGTTGTGTTTTCTACTTGGTGAGGCATTGAATTTTGCCATTTACTTTGTTGCGAACCGCTTTGAGTCCCCCTTGGGGTAGAGAAAAGCAGTAAATAAATAAATCAATAATATTAAGCTTATGTTTATAGGTCAATAGGTAGGATTTCAACACCCATCATCCCTAGGCAAGCGGGATGATGGGAAATGCAATCCAAAATGGAGGTCTCATGAACACTTCAACTAATGACGTCTCACAATTGATATTTGGCCTATTTTGATTAAGGAAACATTGATAAGTTAGGTTCATTGCACCCATCATCAACAGCAGATGGGGATGATGGGAAAAGCAGTCTCCCCCAAGCGATATAATTATCATAACTACGATCTGACATGTCAATAATCCAAGAATACGTCAAATCCCCATTTCTCCCTGGCAACTGAGGTTGCAAATCTATTTCTGGCATTGCCAACCGTTTTGTATTTTCTCTGGATTGATTCAGTTTCCTTTGGTCTCTGGCCTGATATTCGAATCTAGTTAGTGGAAATAAAACGGCTTGTGACAGCCATAAAACAGGTATTTTTATGGCTCCACAAGACCTTGATGCAGGAGCATGAAAGGCAGCGGCCCGACAGGGAGCCAAATTCTAATCTTACCAAAAGGATTAGCAATTTCTTTGGCATGAATGCCTGGAAATCCAAGAGGACGATTGAGGTAGACAGGTAGGTAGGTAGGTAGGTAGATATAAAGGTAAGTAGATAGATGGATAGATACTAGGTAGACAGGTACATAAGAACATAGATAGGTAGATCTACAGGTAGGTAGATCTACAGGTAGACAGATACATACATAGACAATTAGGTAGGTAGGTGGACAGGTAGATAGATGGGTTGATAGAAAGGTAAATAGGTTGAAAAACAGGTAGCTAGAAAGGCAGATAGGGACTGTGGCGCAGCTGGCTGGGAGTCAGCTGCATAAGATCTCTGCTGACCAGAAGGTCGTGAGTTCGAAGAATGCCTGGGTCGGGGTGATCTCTTGACCAATTAGTATAGCTTGTTGTAGTCCTTTGTAACCCAAAGGACAGTTGCATCTGCCAAGTAGGAAATTTAGGTACCACTTTGTGGGGAGGCAAATTTAACTGATTTATGAGGCCATAAAATTTCAAGGAAGTATGTGAAGAATGAAGGAATGCGACAGCTCCCCCTGGTGGCCAAAAGCTGGAATGTTAAATAGCCTCTGTGTCTTTGTCTATATACGTTTCGTTTCTATGGCATTGAATGTTTGCCTGTATATGTACATTGTAATTCGCCCTGAGTCCCCTGCGGGGTGAGAAGGGCGGAATATAAATACTGTAAATAAATAATAAATAAATAGGTAGCTAGATAGGTAGATAGACACAGGTATGTAGGTATACAGGTAGATAGAAAGTGTGTATGTTTGTATGTTTTGTATGTTTTGATATGGTCAAAATTGACTAATCAATAAATAATTGTTGTTGATAGAAAGGCAGATAGGTAGATAAACAAGTATATAGACACAGGTAGGTAGATAGGTAGGTGTAAAGGTAGGTAGGTAGAAAGGCAGATAGGTAAATAGACACAGGTAGATAGAAAGGTAGATAGATGGATAGATAGACAGACAGGTAGGTAGACAGTTAAATAAAAGGTAGGTAGACACCGGTGTGTAGATAGACACAGGTAGGTAGGTATACGGGTGGATAGAAAGGCAGATATGTAGATAAACAGGTAGATAGGCACATTGGTAGGTAGAAAGGCAGATAGGTAGATAGACACAGGTAGATAGATGGATAGGTACACAGGTAGGTAGGTAAATAGAAAGGAAGGTAGGTAGGTAGATATACATGTAGATAGAAAAGTAAATATAGAGGTAGATAAAAAGGTTGACGGACTGGTACATAGACAGGTAGATAGAAAGGCAGACAGGTAGATAAAGAGGTAGATAGACATACAGGTAGACAGGTAGATAGAAAGGTAGGTAGGTAAGTAGAAAGGAAGGTAGGTAGATAAATAGATACATAGACAGGTAGATAGAAAGGTAGGTAGCAAGGCGGATAAGTAGGTAGATATACATGTAGATAGAAATCTTAATATACAGGTAGATAAAAAGGTTGATGAACTGGTAGATAGACAGGTAGATAGAAAGGCAGATAGGTAGAGAAGCAGATTTACCTACCTCCCTACTGGACCCTAACCTGTCCATGCTTCCTAGATTAAAATAGGCCAAATAATAACCATGGGAGTTGTTGTTATTTGGCATACTCATAGAACACCATGCTAGGAAAAGGCCATCGGAAGGAGAGAAAAGAATAAGGGAACCAAGCACATAAATACAGGGAAGGAAAGACAGCACATTCCTGGAGAAGGGTCCCAGGGAGGAAAGGGCAAGGGGACTCACAGCTCGGTGGGCCTGCCCAAAGGGGCCTTGCTAGGCTCCATGGCTGGGAAGAAGCCCTCTTTGGCTCTTCCTCTCCGTCCTCTTCCTCCTTCCCTTTCTTTCCTTCTTCCTTTCTTTCTCTCTGGCTTGGATCCAGGGTCCAAAGGTCTTCTTGCTGGGATCTCACCTGCGGGAGGTACGCCACCAGGAAGGAGGTGGAGGAGGAGGCTCTGCCAAGCCCAAGTTGCCTGGAGACCGACTCACATCCTTCACAGTTTCTAAGGAGACAGGCAGCAGGAGGCGGATTCCTCCTTCCCAGGAAATGATGATCACAATGCCTCCCCAGATAGGGACCCCAAAGGCCTCTCCGGCCCATGGACTCAGAGGAAAGCAGCAGAAAGCGGAAATTGTGGACAGGTAGATAGAAAGGAAGATAAACAGATAGAAAGGTACATAGATAGACAGGTAGAAAGATAGATAGACAAGTAGGTAGGTATGTAGGTAGGTAGGCAGGCAGGTAGGTAGGTAGAAAGAAAGATAGACAGACAGAAAGGTAGATATACAGGTAGGTAGGTAGGTAGGTAGAAAGAGACAGGTAGATAGATAGGTAGAAATAAATAGACAGATAGATATACAAGTAGGTAGATCGGACCTGGGCAACCTACGGCCTGTGGGCCGGATGCGGCCCAGCAGCCAATTCTGACCGGCCCGGGGAGAAGGGCGTCGGGGGGTGGGGCCAAGAGGAAGGGGTGCCAATGCCGCCATCCCATCGCAGGCTGTGGGGCCTGCATCGGCAGATAGCCCGCCACTCTGGAGAACAATCGGAGGAGCGGCGGCTTGGAGTGCCTGCCATCCCGGGAGGCGATCCGTGTCTGCAGCGGGAGCTGCCGGCGAGCTGCAGCGGCTGATCGCCCTGGCGAACTGGAAGACTTGGTCGTCTTCCAGTTCGCCAGGGCGATCACCCGCCACAGCTCGCCGGCTGCTCCCGCTGCAGGCACGGATTGCCTCCCAAGATAGCAGGCACTCCAAAGCCGGGATGGCAGGCACTCCAGGGCAGGGCGAACAGCTGGGGGCGAGAGCGGGCGGAGGCCTGCAGCCTCCGATCGTCTGCTGCTCTGGTCTGCTCTGCTGCGGTGGCGGCTGGGTCCGCTTTGTCATCCTCTGGGCTGGGTCCATTGGGCCATTCCATCTTGGGATATTTCCTCTCTTGAGGATGTTAGCCTCTATCTTGGTTCACACCTTGTCTTCTTGAATTTCATTTTATTTTAGTGGTTTTTATTATTATTTTATAATAATAATTTTATTATAATAATATAATATATAATATAATGTTATATTATATTATAATTTCAATATATTATAATGTCTATATATAATGTAATATAATTATGATATTAATACTAATAATATATGAATATTTCTTGATATATTAATGTTAATATTAATGATGTGTAATATATAGTAAATAAATAAATAAATAAATAATGTAAACTAGAATGTAGTTCCGCCTTTAGGTGTGGCCCTCCATAATATTTTTTGGCTCTCATGTGGCCCCTTGGAAAAAATAATTGCCCACCCCTGAGGTAGATAGACAGGTAGGTACATAGACAGGTAGAAAGACAGATAGGTAGGTAGAAAGATGGACAGGTAGGTAGATAGAGAGGTAGATAGATATACAAGTAGGTAGGTAGATATACAAGTAGATAGATAGAAAGGTAGGTAGGTAGGTAGATAGACAGGTAGGTAGATAGAAATAGAGATAGACAGAAAGATAGATAGAACTGTAGATAGATAGGTGAGTAGATGTATAGAAAGGTAGATCGGTAATGGAAAGTTAGGTAGGTAGACAGGTAGGTAGATAGACAGATAGAACAGTAGATAGCAAGGTAGATAGGCAGACAGATAGACAGGTAGTTACATAATAGAAAGGTAGATAGACAGGTAGATAGAAAAATAGACAGGAAGGTTGATAGAAAAGTAGTCAGGATAGGTAGATAGGCAGCAGACAGGTAGATAGATAAGCAGGTAGATAGATAGGTAGATAGAAAGGTTGGTAGATAGAAAAATGGTCAGGTAGATAACTGAAAAATCTTTTAATTTTTCAGTCCTCTGATGCTGAGAGAGTGTGACTTGCCCAAGGGGCTTAAATTGGAAAAAAAATGCCTAAAACTCAGTGGATGAGCCGATCTTTCTGAAACTCAGCAGGAATGATGCCCTCCTCATGTTCAGTCGCCAGGGAGAAATATACGGGGATACCTCTTTTGTTTGTTTTTAAAAGACATTTGATTTGTAATAACTTTAGAAAATGGCAGGAAATGAGACCAAGTAGTGGGTGGGAGTAAACCCCAGGAGGCAAAATTGATATCAGAGGTGACCCCCTCCCAGGACTCTGTAAAAGATAGTTTAAAACCAAGGAATTCATAGTTTTTCCAAGGACACCAGGCTGGAATGATCCCACCATCCCCTCTCTCTCCCCCATGTGGGAACCTAAGGCTCTTCCCATGGCCCACGGCCCCACATGGCAATGCCCCTGTAACCCACACTTTATGGACTTTCAAGAACTTTTATGGACCTTTGCTCACTTTTAAGGACTTTCCCTTTCAAACCCCATGGACTCTCTATATGATTTATGGATTCTAATGGACTCTGGTGGGTGGGATGGGCTGATATGAGAAGATATGGTTCCCATTTCCCTTCTATATGTATGTATTCCCTATATGTTTTCCCCTTCCATGTGTTCCTATATAGAAATACTAGCTTGGGGACCCGGCGGTGCCCGGGTCATTTGAGAAGTGCAGCAGGATGTAGAGTGGGTTATGGGGGCTCTGTGTGCCAAGTTTGGTCTTGATCCATCATTATTGGGAGTTGCAGTGGTATCATACAATTACTGAAGGTAGTGCAAGTCCCATAATCTCTGGTCCACCATCCCCCAAAGTGTAGTAGGATGTAGATTGGGTCATGGGGGCTCTGTGTGCTAAGTTTGGTCTGTATTGGTGAATGGATGAGGGTTGCATTGTTTTTAGGAAGTGAGTGAAGGTACTTCAAGTCCCATCATCCGTGGTCCATCTCACACAAAACTGCACCAGGATGTAGAGTGGGTCATGAGGGCTCTGTGTGCCAGGTTTGGTGTTGATCAGTCAACGGATTAGGTTTGTAGCAGTCTTGGAAAGTGAGGGAAGGTGCGGCAAGTCCCATCATCCATATTCTGCCCCCCTCCAAACTTCAGTAGGATGTAGAGTGGGTCACTGGGGCTCTGTGTGCCAAGTGTGGTCTTTATCGGTGTTTGTTGGGGGCCGCAGTGGTCTGTGGGAATAAAAGGGTGTGAAAGTACTACAAATCCCATCATCCATTGTCAGTCCTCCCCCAAACCTCACCAGGACGTGAAGGCAGGCATGGGGGTTATGTATGCCAAGTTTGGTCTCAATCAGTGATTGGATGAGGGTTGCAGCAGACTTGGGAAGTGAGTAGAGTTACTTCAAGTCCCATCATCCATGGTCCACCCTCCTTCGATCTGCACCAGGATGTAGAGTGGGTCATGAGGGCTCTGTGTGGCAGATTTGGTGTTGATCAGTGATAGGATTAGGTTTGTAGCAGTCTTGGAAAGTGAGGGATGGTACTGCAAGACCCATCATCCATGTTCTGGTCCCCTCCAAACTTCAGTAGGATGTAGAGTGGGTCACTGGGGCTCTGTGTGCCAAGTGTGGTTTTTATCAGTGTTTGTTGGGGGCCACAGTGGTCTGTGGGAACAGAGGGGTGTGTAAGTACTACAAATCCCATCATCCATTGTCAGTCCTCCCCCAAACCTCACCGGGACATGAAGGCAGTCATGGGGGTTATGTATGGCAAGTTTGGTCTTGATCAGTGATTGGATGAGGGTTGCAGCGGACTTGGGAAGTGAGTAGAGGTACTTCAAGTCCCATCATCCATGGTCCACCCTCCTCCGAACTGCACCAGGACGTAGAGTGGGTGATGGGGGCTGTGTGTGCTAAGTGTGGTCTGTATTGGTCGTTTTTGGTTGCCTCAGTGGTCTGTGGGAACAAAAGTGTTTGAAAGTACTACAAATCCCAAAATCCGTGGGTCATGTCCCCCGAACCGCACCAGGACGTAAAGGGGGTTAGGGGGGTTATGTGTACCAAGTTTGGTGCAGGTCCATCACCCGTGCTGGTCGCTGTGGCCTGTGAAAGTGCCCGCGCTGTTCGCTGTGGCCTGTGAAAGTGGCTGCCACATATCCGCCCTTCCGCCCTCCCGCCCGTCCGTCCTCCCGCCCGTCCGCCCTCTGCACACATACAAACATTCCGCTTTATAAAGGTATACAGATGAAATGCCACATTTTTGTGACCCCAGCATACCAAGGCCCAGGGAATCTCTCATTTCCTGGTCCAATTTAATCTCCTAACACAAGGACTTATTAGGACCATTTGCATGGACAATAACAATGGACATTCCTTCAAACCTCAGAGTCGGCCCATTTGATGGATTATGTCCTTTGGGTATGTGCTTTCAGATCTCGGAGCATGACCATCTGAAAGCCATGCCCCATGGTAATTCTGTCATTCTTCACAAAGGGGACATCCTGCCTCCGAAAAGCTTTGGATTTCCTATCTGGCTCACTCATTGTTTCTACCCCCTTGGCCGAAACCAAGGACAAGAAACCATCAATAGATCCATATCCCGGATTAAAGAACTACTGGGGTCTGGTATCAGCGCCAGACCAAAATGTTTATTCCCTTCACCTGGACAATACAGAAGCTAGCTTGAGGACTTTTAAAAGTAATCATCGGCACTTGGACAAACATGTAGTCATTTAATCCACTCGTCATATCTTCCCGGTTCATTGTTTCTTGCTTGGACCGCCTCCTCCGCTCTCATTGGCTGAGAGCCCGAAGCGGGGCTGGCTCCCTGATTGGCTGAGGTGCGGCAAAGCCGGCTGCGCCTCCCAGCCAGCCGATGACTCCAACCAATCAGCGCAAAGCCGGCTAAGAGGCGGGGGGTGGAAAATTTGAACTTTGACAGCTCTGTATTTCTATTAAAATGTGATGTTTTGCCTTGCGCTTTATGTCAGCTTTGGGCAAATGATTGCGGCTTGACATCCGCTCCAGCTGGAACAAAATAAACAACTCGGTGGCATTTCTTCAACTTGGTGGGATATTTATATGGGAAATTCAGGGAAAATTGGATTAGCTGCTTCCTATCTCACCAGGGCTATATCGGATCCTCTTTGGTGGGCCAGACCCCCAAATTCTTGCTTGATATCAAATGGAGGCAAAACGGCAGGTAGGAGGCAAAATGGGAGCGAGTGTTTCCCCTCAGGAGGCAAAATGGCAAGAAGGAGGTAAAAAGGCAGCCACGTGTTTCCCTCAGAAGGCCAAATGGCAGGAAAGAGAGAAAATGGCAGCTGAGTGTTCCCCACAAAAAGCAAAATGGCAGGAAGGAGGCAAAATAGTGGATGGGTTTCCCTTCAGGAAGCAAAATGGCAGCCGTGTGGTCCCTTCAGAAGGCAAAATGATGGACGGGGTTCTCCTCAGGAGGCTTGTGCAATAAAATGGCTGCCGGGCCTTATCTGCCAAGGCACCATTCTCTCAAACTCTCCTTGGGTTCCATCCTGTCAGCCTCTGTCTGCCTCTCGCTCTCTGGAGAGCGCAGGAGACCGCTGTCCTCCGTCTCTCTGAGTGAGTCCTTTTGTGATGAAGAAACAGCAGAGATCATTGCCGGATCCATCCTGTTGTCCTCTCTCTGTGCAGACATTTTTGGCTGCTGTGTCTTTGCAGCAAAGTGAAGTGCTGCTCACACTACCAGTGCTGTGACTGGGGCCCCCATTCCCCCTATGGCCTGCCCCCAAGGGGTCTGCCTCCACTTTCTATCCTCCTCCGCCGTGCCTCTCCGGCCCGCTTCTGACAGTGCTGCCCAATATGGCTCCGGGAAGTAATTACTACCGGGTGAGCTCCTGGCCCCTGGAGCACTACTTGTCACAGCTGTCTGCCTGCTTTCCTCACCACCAGACATGTAGCTGGGGGGGGGATGGGCTTGCCCCCCATGGGCTTCTCTGGGTGGTCCACGAGAAGGCCTTACTGGTACGTGACATGGTGGCGTCCTTGTCCGCACCTGGGCCCTTGGCGCACTCTCTTTCCTTTTCAGTGCCCCTGGTTTCAGCCTTCAGTGCCGGGAAAGAAAGGGGAGTGTGCCAACAGCCCAGGCACCAAAGAGGATGCTGCCGCACCACAGACCATTCAGAGGTCGCAATAGACCTTCGCACCCATGTACTCGGCAGGCATTCCCACCTGTGCATTGAAGTCTCGTCACACTCGTGGCTGGGAGTGGAGTGCGTCGAGCCTGTCGGCTGCCTTCTGGGACTCTCTGGATCCAGGTAAACAACAACTCCCATTTGAAAAAGGGCAATCATTCCTCAATCCCTGCCTCTATGCACAGTTGGGCACATTGGCTCTATGTGCCAAGTTTGGTCCAGATCCAGCGTTGGCTTGGTTCAATGCCTATTATTATTAATATTATTATTATTAAACAGTTCTTCTACGTCAGTGTTTCCCAACCTTTTTTGAGCCGCGGCACACTTTTAACATTAAAAAAATCCGGGGGCACACCACCAACCAAAATGACACAAAATGACACTCTAACACAGTATAGAACGGCTGGGGGTTGGTGGCCTGCTGGGAGCATCTGCTGGGAGTGCCGAAGCTGGGGAGGGGGCGGAGCCAGGCTGCACCTCTCCCAGCAGCTGCTCCAGCCTTGAGGGGCAGTACCAAGCCAGCGGTGCCAGAGCCAGCACAATGCTGGCTTGGCACTGCCCCCTCAAGGCTGGAGCAGCTGCTGGGAGTGCCGAAGCCGAGGGAGGGGGCAGAGCCAGGCCGCACCATGCCCCGCCCCTTCCCTCCCCCCAGCTTCAGCTCTCCTGGGGGGAGGAAGGGGGGCAGAGCGCTTTTCTCGCGGCACAGCAGGAGGTCCGTCACGGCACACTAGTGTGCCACGGCACACTGGTTGAGAAAGACTGTTCTACGTTAAAATGAAGTTAGTTATGCTAAGGCTGGAAGCATGCTCCTGGCAGACCCAGGAAGTCAATGAGCGGCTCTTCTCCATCTTGGAAGACAAGGGAGTTGGGAGTGCGAGTGGAAGCAGATCACCGCCATCATTAAACATACATTTATATTATAGTTTATTACAATATATTATATTATGTTAAAATATATTAAATAATATAGTGATATGTAATACTGCAGTATATTGCTATATTATATAATATTATGATACAATATAACATTATATTATGGTATTTTATATTATATTACAATATAGTATAAAGTGGCATTCAGGCCTTCTTTGCCAAGACTCCGTTGTTGTAGATGAATCTTTGAGTACTGCTGAAAGCATGGAAGTTGAGGCTAGAAGGGCAAAATGGACAACTCGGGAGCAGGAGTCTGATGGGGAACAACAGAGGAAACTAATTCAGCAGATACTTAGTGATCCTACTGATGTAGATTCGTTTGTGGGCTTTTCAGGGGATGATGGGTCTGGTGATGAGGAGTCAACTATGGGAAGTGTGGGTGAGGATTCAGAGAGTGTGTCTAGTGATATGGATTGGACCAAAGTACGTGAGTTTGTGCGGAAACAATTAGTAGTGATACGTTTGGGGTTTTTGCTGGGGATGAGACTTGGGAGTACAGATGATCAGTCTACATCATGGGGAGATCTAAGTCCTGGCAGAAGGAGGTCTGCATTTGCATGGGTGGAGAGACATAGCTCTACACGTGAAGCTGTAAGTGCAGCTGATGGGGTGAATGATGGGGTGTTGGCTCATTCCAGTTCCGATGAGGATTTATGAATAAAGGAAGGGTTTGGATCTGGGGCTCCTTGCAGGCAAGGTGTTTCCGGTATTCCTGTGAATGGCCTTTTGGACTTGCTGTTGGCTGCTTCGTGTTGCTGTTTCGCTGTTGCTGTCTTCACTCCCGTTTGACCTGGATTGCTGTTTCGTTGCTGATGTCTTCTCCCTCGCTGTGACCCAGATTGCTGTATTGCTGTGGCTTCTCTCTCTCTCTCCTTGACGCCGCCGCGGTTTGGCTTGTGTTTGTGGTTTCTCTGTTCCTGACCATTGGCCTGCTTTGACGCTTCTTCGCTCTTCAGTTTCTCCTTCCATTTGATGACAACATCGGCGTGGACGACGAGTGCTTTTTCCTGTGTATTATTAATTTTGGGGTTTAATCCAGATTATAGAGAGATATAATCCAGATTATAGAGAGATATAATCCAGGTTTGGTTTATATGTACTCTTTTTGACCATTTCGTCATAGTTTTGCTTTAATTTGATTCTCACACTGAAGTTGAAGGGGTTTTTTGGCATTATTTTGACCATTTTTGAGTTGACTCTGCTGTTTTAATAAACTCTTTTCATTTACTATTTGGTCTGGCTCTTTAAGGCTCTCTGTATTGCGACATCCGTTCTCCTTCACTCTCATCCTCAAGTTCCAGATCCATCCCATTATCCCAGACAGCGGTCGCCACAGAGACCGTCCCACAATATCTCTCTCATCATTGCCACTGCTGTGTCTTTGCACAAGATGAAGTGCTGTCCACACTATCACTGTTGCAACTGGGGAGCCCCTCTGCCTCTGGTCCCGGCCCCAAAGGGCTCTACCTCTGCCGCCTTTCTGCCACTGCCATGCCTCTCTGGACCACTCTTGACAATGAACCAGAACCTCTCTCCAGGGAGCAACTACTGGCGGATATGCTCCCAGCCATTGGAGCGCTCTTCTCCGCTGCCGCCAGACTATCCGTCTCACCACCGCCATCCAGTGCCAGTGGCCAGGCCTCATTCTGCCCCTTGAGAGCTGGCTGCCCATCAGGCTGAAAGAAGAGCCACCTGGCCTATTGGCGCGTAGAGGAGGCCCCATCTACAAGCAACATCATGAGCAGCAGTACACAATAATGAAGAAAAGTCGGTGTGATATAGTGGCCCTGCGTGAAACAGAGCAGACGGCCTACCTCGCCCTCTTCCACTGCTTCCTCTTCTTTGAGTTCCCAGGACTGGAAGCACACTCCCGGTGGGCCCAGGAAGCAAAGGAACAGCTCTTCGCCCTCCTGGAAGCCGAGGTCCACTGGGAGTGTGAATAGAAGATCTCTGCCATAATGAAACGGGCCAAAGAAGAGGACACTGTGGAAGAAGGCAAGGAGGAGGAGGCCGGGGAGGAAGAGGAGCAGCACCAGCAGCCCTCACTCCCCCGCCTCGACACCATCCATCTCTTGGCACCACATCAGCCTCAGCCACCACCTTGCCAGCCTTCCTTCACTGCCCTGCAGTCTCGGCGCCACAGCCTCCATTACCAACAGAAAGGGCTGTTGTGGCGGATAGGCAAATGCAACAACAGCGACAGCAACATTCTTGTGGTGGCAGCACCAGCCAAGGCCTCTCTCCACTAGCAGTCATGGGGAAGGCATTTAGCACCAGGAAGATCCGATGACAGAATCTTGGGTGGTATTTTGACCGGTGTGAGGTTGGATTGCCTGTGGAAAAGGGACACCACTTGTGGCACTCTGATGAAGACACTCTTGGCTGCAGCACCACGAGAACCACATAGGCAATCACGAAAACAACATTCTCCCTTTCCTTGAGAATTATTTATTTTAAATTTTTAAAAACCACACACATGTTTTAATTTATCCCTTTTTTGAACTCACCACTGAGTAAAAAACAAAACAAAACAAAACCCAAAGTCTTGGTCACGGCAGAGTTTATACAGTTATGAGGTTAGGAATGTAGTTTTCTATGAAACCAAGGAAGGGTGAAACAGTGGCAAAAAGTTTGTGCAAAGTGCGCTTGAGTCGAAAGTCCAATGGGGAGAACCCATTAAAAATGCGGGTCTTTGGTGCAGTGCGCTGTTCCCTTTTCATCCGGGTTTGGTTCCCTTTCCTAATGATGAGGGTCTTAATTGACCCCGAGAAATGGCTCTGCTTCCTCTGGCCGCTGGGCCTCCTGGACTCCAGTTCCCATCATCCCAGATACAGAGACACCATCTGTGGCAGAAAGACAAGGCAGAACCATCAAGTCACATCCCAGCTAAAGAGAAAGAGCAATACTGCATTTCCTCGAGTCTCACGCACCATCAAATCTAATGCGCATCTGTTCCTGGTTTGAAAGTGTCATTTCCTGTTTAATTGTGCAGTCCTCACTTTGAAGATAGTTGTTCTACTCTGGAAACTTTGTTTATGTGGCACAAACTAGATTGAATTGGTTGAGACTCCATGATGAGATATTCATTGGAAAATTATAGCAAAATATGCTGCAGGATGTCCCTCCAGCAAAGACAAAGTTTTTGCAATTTAATAAACTTTTCCCATGGTTAGGTCTGTGTGCCAAGCTTGGTTCAGATATAACGTTGGCTGGGTTCAGGGCTCTCTGATTAAGGGTAAACTACAATTCCCAGATCCAAGGCCATTCAACCCCAAACCATGCCTTAGGCACAGTTGGGCCTGTGTGCCAAGTTAGGTAGAGATCCAATGTCGGCTGGGTTCAGTGCTTTCTGGATAAGGGTCAACTACAACTCTCAAAATTAAGGTCCATTTCCCCAAACCCCTGCAGTATGTTCAGTTGGTCAAGATGCTTCTCTGTGTCAAGTTTTGTCCCGGTCCGTTGTCGGTGGGGGTCAAAGTTTCTCTGGATGCAGGTGAACTATAACTTCCATGAAGGTCAACTTCCCCCAAACACCTCCAGTATGTTCTCTGGGTCATTGGGGGGGGGGGGGGTCTATGTGCCAAATTTGGTCCAGGTCCGTCATTCGTGGGGGTCACAGTGGGCTGTGGGGGCAAATAGGGCGAAGGTACTGTGTATCCCATCGTCTATGGTCCATCCTCCCCCAAACCAGACCAAAATGTATAGTGGGCCATGGGTCTGTGTGCCAAATTTGGTCCAGATCCGTCATTCGTGGAGGTTGCAGTGGTCTCTGGAACTGAGTGAAGATACTGAAAATACTTGTTTGCTGTGTGTCATAGGAATGGGTAGGAAAGGATTAAGTGAGAGGCAGTGGGTGGAGTGATGCAAATTTGGAGAGAAAAAGGAACCTTGGGATGTCCATTCTGGAGAAAAAAACAGACCATCTAGGATGAAAGCATTCCTTTGGTGGTTGGTGTTTGGGGAGGACATTAGCAGAGGTTGGGCTACACATGTTCATGACGCTTGCTATAACCTGCAACATCAGTGGAGGGAGTGCCTTTGGAGGCTTCTCAGCACTTGGAACTATAGCCTGCTTGTGGAGGCGGGAGGCTGTCTGTGTAAGAGGACACCTCCGCCACATACACACATTTTCACTATAATAATAGATTATGATGATGATGATTAGGAACCTGGTTGGGTGACTCACGTTCCTGCCGATGAGCCGGTTCACCGTCTTCATCAGGAAGGAGGATAGGAAGCCACTGATGTACATGATCAAAGGGATTGTGGCGATGTATCTCTGCGAGAAAAAGGAGAGGAAGAGGCATTGGGATGTGGGCTCCGAGGGCTCTCCTAGATATATGGATGGACAGACAGACAGACAGACAGATAGATAGATGTACGTTATAAGGGACCTCTTCAAAGAACTAAACCCTTAGATAGATATATGACGATGGATGGACGGACAGATAGCGATGGATGGATGGACAGACCGACACACAGAAAGATGAACTTCTCCAAGGGGCTGAATACTTCAGATAGATAGATAGATAGATAGATAGATAGATAGATAGATAGATAGATGACGATGGATGGATAGATGGATAAACAGCTAGACAGATAGATAGTGGATGGATGGATAAATGAACGCTGGCTTCACTGGACTTCTCCAAGGAGCTGAAACCTTCAGATAGATAGATAATGAAGAGAAATAGATAGATAGATAGATAGATAGATAGATAGATAGATAGATGGATGAACATTGGCTTTCATTGAGAGAGAGAGGGAGCGAGGGGGAGGGGGGGAGGGAGGGGGAGAGGGAGATGACTATGGATGGATGAATAGATAGATGGATGCTGGCTTTAAGGGAATTCTTTTTTTTTGTTAAATATTTTTTATTGAGGTTTCAACAAATATTGGGAGTATGGGGCTGGGGGGGAGGGAAGGGGGGGGGGAAGGTCAGGTGTCTGGGGAGGGGAGCTGAGGGTGGAGAGGGGGGGAAAAAGGGGGTTGTAGGATGAAGCCGGGATCTGGGTAGGATCGAGGGAAAGGTGGGTGCTGAGGGGAGACGTAACCGGGGAGGTGTAAGGGGGGGGGGAGTGAGGGCAGTCTCAAGGGGGACCCAATGTCCTGTCTCCTCCGCAGCTGTCTGGGTGTTTCTGGGTGGGTGTTCTCCTTTCCCGGTTGCCGGTTTTCTGCGGGTCTATGCTAGGCCCCACTCGGGTTTGCCTGATTGGAGGTTTCGTTTCGCCCGTCAGGCGTCGCCCCGGGTTTTAAAGTAGTCCTTAACTGGAGTCCAGTCGGTTCTTTTGGGTGAGTTACCCTCAGCCTCGTTCAGAAAGTAGGTAAGTTTGTTCATGTCCATAATTTCCCTGATCTTACTCAGCCATTCCTTGGTGCTGGGAATCTCTTCGTTTTTCCACTTTCTCGCGTAGACTATTCTAGCCGCCGTTGACAGATAGGGGAAAAGTCTTTCTGCATTTTCCTCTGGGAGTTCTTCCTCAGTCGTCAGGCCAAGCAGGTAGGATTCGGGTCTAAGTTCCATAGTTAAGCCCAGGATCTTTTGAGTGGTGTTGTGGATTTCTTTCCAAAAGTTCACCACGTTTTGACAGGACCACCACATGTGGTAGAAAGTCTTCGGCGTCGAGTATTTATGCCACAGCGGAATAGGTAACAGAAATATAGAAGTTTAATTCCCCATCGGCCCAATAAACTCCAGTCTCTGTTCGTGTGAATAATGACACTCTCATTCAATTCACAAGGTAAAAATATAACTTTGTATTGAATTGAATTTAACAATAACAAGCTAAGCATGGAAAAACAACAGCGATCACAGCTACCTTTCTAAACATCCTTTCCTCACAGATATTTAATCCCTACTGTCCTCTTCAACGGACAATTCCCAACTGTCAGATCCCAACTGTCATTTCTTAACTGACAAATCCCCAAGATTCCATTTATCAGTCCTGAGACAGCGCCATCTGGTGTCAAACATGTCACACTGCAGAAAATACATCTTGTGCTGACTCATGAATTGCTATTAAAAATGCAATAATCTGACACTCCTCCTTCATGAGCAACACAAGTACACACATTACTTATAATAACAATATCTTCTTACAAAATACATTTAATTTACAATTAGTCAATGATTTTGTAAACATATCAGCCATATTCTCATCTGACTGTACTTACACAGGATTAATAAAACCATCCTGTACTAACTTTCTAACATTTTGGTACCTTACCCCAATATATTTTGTTCTCTGCTTTAATCCTTCAGCATTTGATATTGCTATACAAGATTGAGAATCAGTAAATAAAAATATCTTATCTTCAAAACTTTGGAACTCGTTTACTAGAGCCTTTATCCACTCTAGTTCTGTACAACAGTCAGACAAAGCAGAAAATTCGGCTTCTGCCGTGGATAAACAAACGTGTGACTGTTTACTTAGATTTCCATGTCACTTGTATCCCATTAAAACTAATTAGATACCGGAACATGACAAGTTTTGTTCGTTGTCACCAAAACTTGCGTCTGCAAACCCCTTCATACTGCTTTCTTTTGGACAAATTTTTAGCTTTTTGTCACATGTTCCTTTCAAATATCTTAACACTCGCTTTTACAGCTTGCCAATCAGTCAACGTTGGTTCATTCACTCTCCTGCTTAGTACATTAGTGGCATAGGCGATGTCAGGCCTAGTCCATTTGCCAAATACAAGAGGCTCCCAACCACTGATCTATACAATGTTTGATTGTCAAACATTTCACCTCTATCAAGCTTTAAAAATCTGGTACCATTGAGTTGCTACTGTTTTACACAGAGTCAATCTTGTTCTCTCAAGTAACTCAAAAATTTTGTCTTTTGATCTAGACAAATATCTTTTTCAGTTCTAGTTACATTTATGCCTAAGTATTTCCGGACTTCTCCAAGATCTTTACAGTCATACTTGAGTTTAGTCCCTTAAAAACTTGTTCCACATCCCTTTTGGATGGTGCTAGTACTAAGAGATCATCGACAAACACCAAAACAAATGTTTGCTTTTTAGACTCTTTTCCTTTCTTATATAGACATGTATCTACACTGCTTCTTTCGAAGCCAAGACCCTTTAACTTTTCGTCTATACACTGGTTCCAGCATCTCGCTGCTTGCTTTAGCCCGTATAATGCCTTCCGTAGTCGATACACACCAGTTGGAGTATCTTTTTCAAAACCAGGTATTGCTCTCATATATACATTGTCAGTCAGCTCTGCGTTTAAATAAGCTGTGGCAATGTCAAAGTGCCTTATAACATACTTTCTTTGCACACCGATGCCTAAAGCAGTCCTAATTGTTTCAGGTCTAATCGTTGGAGCATACACCTCATCATAATTTTGATTGTAAATTTGACCAAAACCTTGTGCAACCAATCTTGCTTTGTACAATAATGAACCATCAACTTGTGTTTTCCTTTTAATACCCACTTGCAACCAATTACCTTTACATCTTTGGTTACATCTGCTTGTTCTAAAACATTTAACGAATGAAGTGAATCAAATTCCTTCTTCATTGCTTTTACCCAACAATCACGTTCATTTTTCGGTCACGCAATGCTTCAGCGTAAGAATTAGGATCTTTCCACTCTATACTTCCTATTTGCGTGACTTGGTACTTGGCTGGTGGAATTCCTTTAGTGATACGTGTGGATCTCCTAGGAATCTCATCCTTAGTCTCCTCCACATCCCTAATCTCCTCTTGACAATGTCCATCAACCTCTGTTACAGATTTGGACACTAAGTCAGAGTTTGTGGCGCAAAAATCATGAAAATTACTTTCTTCAGATTGTTCCTTGCTTTCTTCCACATTTGCCTCATCAAATACCTCTACAACTTCAGTTTCATTCTTTACTCTAGAAACACTTGGGGTTATGAACACTTCAGTGTTCGCATGAATTCTATCCCAATGAGTATTATTTTCGAACTTTACAGATCTGGAGACTGTGATCTTCCCTGGAGCTTTGCTGTATAGGAATTAAGACATTTGCATGCGCACCAAATACTTGAAAATGATCCACCTTTGGATGTCTTCCATAAAACAAATAAAATGGGATTTCATTTACACTTGAGGTCCATAACCTATTCAGCACGTAATTGGCAGTGTTAGCTGCTTCTGCCCAAAAACCTTTGGACATTTGTGCATCCTCAAGCATTGATTTTACCATGGTTTGAATTACACCTAAGCGACGCTCCGTAATTCCATTTTCTTTTGATACACACGGATTTGTTTTCCTATGCCAAATTCCTTTATCCTTAAAAAAATTCTTAAGTCTTTCATTCACAAATTCACCTCCTCTATCAGATTGAACTTCTTTAACAGTCAAATCAGGAAATTGGTTCTTCACAAAATTGTACCATTCAATAAATTTTTCATACACCTGAAATTTACCTTTCAGAGGATAAACGAAGCCAAATCGAGACCTATCATCTACTATTACTAGTAGAAATACATTCCCTCCAATACTCTTTGGAAAAGGTCCAGCTAGATCCATGTGCACTAACTGTAACTTAGTTGTTACTCTATCACCCTTTTGGCAACAGGATAAGCCTTTAACTTTGTTTTTTGTTACAGACAGCACACTCTAAATAATTTCTGCATTCTGGTATTTGAATGCCTACTAGCTGTGCAGTCTTTCTAATCATATTATAGTTCATGTGGCCAAACTTCCTGTGTAGCATGTGCAGACATCTGTCACCATGCAGAGGTTTCCCCTTCCAAACTCTGAATACTATTTGTAGACATTTTATTACTAGCATTCATTCTATAGAAACCATTTTGAAATTTTACTTCCTTATACATACCTGTATTTTTATTACTCATTTTACATAACTCCCCTTCAAACACAATGGATAAACCATGGTCTGCAAGTTGTTTCACCCCTAGAACATTGTGTTCTAGCTCAGGAACTAAATAAACATTGTCTAACTTTAGACTAAGTTGACCAATTTCAACTTCTCCCTTTGTTAAAACCTTGCACCTTTGACCATTGGCTAGACTCTCACACAACTTTGCATAGAACCAGATAAAGGTTCCTTCTCTGCTAACAATTTACTATCCTTAACAAAACTCTTTGCACTCCCAGAGTCAATAATCCAGGGTACCTGAGGAATAAAATCATTGTTACATTGTAAACTCATCAACAGACAGCCTGAATCAGAGTCTTTTCTTGAATTGTTGATCTGTTCTTTCTTGCTCTGTGCTGATTCACTCTTCTTAAACTTGTTCTTATGACATTGTCTAGCTTTGTGTCCTCTTTATTACAAATGTAACAGATGATGTCACACTGGATTGTCTCTTTCCTCTTCATATTGAAGCCTTTGTTGACCGTCTTCTCCGTTGAAAGTTGCTGGGCATTTCTTCTGTAACAAGCCCAGGTCTCCAGTCTAGTCGAAACTAAGTCGAAGTTGATGTCCTCTTCTTTCACAGATTGCATGGAGTCAATGAATGAGTTGTAGCTCTGCCCCAAACTGCTTAGTAGAATTAAGCCTCTCTGATCTTCTGTAAAATTGGTGCCCCTTGCTGCTAAATCATTAAATAGGCTCAGCATTTTACTCAAATGAGTCTCTCTGGCACAATCTTGCATTGACAGAAGCTTCAGTGAAAACAGTTCTCTGCTCAATAAAACTTTTGAGCCTCCAGTAGCCTGCTGATACAGCTTTTCAAGCCTTTTCCAACAGTCAGCGGCTGTTTCTTCCAGAGCTAAATATGTGAGGTTCCTATCGTCAACTGACAGGATGATGGTAGCCCTTGCCTTGCCATCTTTCAACCTTTCTGCATCAGAAATAGGTCGATGTGTTAAGCAGGATAACAGCTCCTCCTTTGCCAAAACTGCTTGCACTTTGGTAGCCCATATTAAATAATTTGAGCTGCCTCTGAGTTTTTCTAAATGATGCTGTGCTCCAAATAATGCCATCTTTCTTCACACTACAGATGCTCCTGGCAAAAATTCACTTCAGCTTTTTCTCTAACACTGAGGTAAACAGCGACTTCTGCTGCAATTTCTAGTGTTATTCAAAAACTTTTTCTATGAATTATGGGTTATGTAGTATCTCTGTGCCTCTGCAATTCTGGATTCTGTGTTCTGGGATCTGGGCCCATAACCTCTTCGGCGTCGAGTATTTATGCCACAGCGGAATAGGCAACAGAAATATAGAAGTTTAATTCCCCATCGGCCCAATAAACTCCAGTCTCTGTTCGTGTGAATAATGACACTCTCATTCAATTCACAAGGTAAAAATATAACTTTGTATTGAATTGAATTTAACAATAACAAGCTAAGCATGGAAAAACAACAGCGATCACAGCTACCTTTCTAAACATCCTTTCCTCACAGATATTTAATCCCTACTGTCCTCTTCAACGGACAATTCCCAACTGTCAGATCCCAACTGTCATTTCTTAACTGACAAATCCCCAAGATTCCATTTATCAGTCCTGAGACAGCGCCATCTGGTGTCAAACATGTCACACTGCAGAAAATACATCTTTTGCTGACTCATGAATTGCTATTAAAAATGCAATAATCTGACAGAAAGTGCCCGTTTGTGTGCCACATTTCCAGCACTTGTTTTGTGCATCATTGTACATGAGGCCTAATTTGTGTGGCGTGATACCAGCGGTTGAACATTTTATGCCAGTTCTCTTTGAGCTCCATTCCAGGCTTTTTCCCATTCAGGAAGTGTAATTGGCCGCACGATGTTCTTGGCCCATTTGATCATGCACTCCTTCACCACTTCTGTCTCGGTGGACCATTCCAACAATCTGGCATATAATTTGGTTATTTGCTTCTTGTGATTTCTTAATAGTGCCTTCCAGAAGCCTTCCTTCTAATCAAACCCCAAGAGTTCGTCCTTCTTGAAGCATTCCTTGATGTGACAATATTGGAGCCATGTCAGGTTTTTGAAGTTGGCTTGGATTTGCTCCGTTGATTTTAAGCCTCTTTTCCCCCCTATCTTGACGGTCAAGTCCTCGTAGGTGGGCCAGATATTCCATCCCAACAACCCTTTCTGGTTCGCTTCAAGGGGTGAGATCCAGAGAGGGGTGAGGCGGTAGAATCTCCCTCTGTAGCCCTGCCATATTCTCATGAAAGCAGCTCTCAGCGGATGTCTCCTAAGGCTCTTCCCCTCCTTTGACCGGTCGTACCATAAGAAGTTGTGCCAAACGGATTGTAGGTCAAAGTCTTCCAGTGCCAGCAACCCTTCTTTTTTTAGATCCATCCAATCCGCCAGAAAGGCTAGACCGCAGGCCTCAAAGTATAACTTCAGGTCCTGTAGGCCAAGTCCCCCCTCTGTCTTTTCCATCAATTAATATTGCATACTTAATCCTTGCTTTTTTCCCATTCCACACGAATTTTAGAATGTCCTTTTTCCAGCTGTCGAAGATTTGGTTTGATCTTATGACCGGGATGTTTTGGAACAGGTAGAGCAGTCTTAGCAGCACGTTCATTTTGATGGCCGCTATCCTTCCCATGAAAGAGAGTCCCGCATGTTTCCAGTTTTCTAGGTCTTTCTGTACTTTCTTCCATAGAATCTCAGTTGTTTTTCAACAGTTGAGAGTTCTGGGCTGACAAGTGAATCCCGAGGTACTTGATTGATTTCGAGACTTGGATGCCTGTCTGCTCTTCCAGCTGTTCTTGTCGGTTTTTGGGCATGTTTTTCGCTAGGATCTTTGTTTTGTTTTTGTTTATCTTCAGCCCTGCTATTCTGCCGAACTCTTCTATATCTGCTAACCACGACTGTATGTTGGTCACGGGTTCTTCAATGAAGCAGATCAAATCATCTGCGAAGGCTCTTACTTTAAATACATGTTTTCCTATCCTCGGGCTCTTCAGCGGTTTGCCCTGAGTTTCCTCAGCAGGATTTCTATTGAAAATATAAAGATCAGAGGGGAGAGGGGGCACCCCTGTCTTGTTCCTTTTTGGATAGGAAACCGATTGCACTTTGTAAATAGCCCCAATAGCGTTCAGGAAGCAGTCACCCATTCCCATTTCTGTCATTAGGAGTTGGAAGAAGCTCCAATTTAGGTTGTCGAAAGCCTTCTCCGCATCCAGGGCGAGGAAGGCCACTTCTTTTCTGGGGTGTGCCTAGTAGTATTCTATGAGATCCAGGACTGCTCTAACGTTGTCCTTGGTTTGCCTGCCAGGAAGGAAGCCATTCTGGTCTGTGCCTACCCAATCACTGAGCCAGATTTTCAGTCTTTCGGCCAAGATGCTGGCTAGGATTTTGTAGTCGTTGTTGAGTAAGGAAATAGGCCTATAGTTGGCCACATTGGTTTCATCAGACCCTTCTGTCAGCACTCTATTAAATATTTTCTTTAGGAAAGTGACTAGTTCGTTGGTTAGAGTCTTGTAAAACTTTGCAGTCAAGCCATCTGGCCCTGGCGCTTTGTTCGTGCCTAGGTTCTTGACCGCCTTCCTAATCTCTTCTTTCGAGATTTCTTTATTTAGGCTGGACCTGTAGTGGTCTGGGATTTTCCCTAGCTTCTGCTCTCTTAAGTAATGCAGGATGTCGTCTCTCCCCGTTCGTTCTTCTGCGTAGAGAGTGGCGAAGAACCTCTGGAATTCTTTCTTTATGTCCTCCTCCCTCGAGGTCAGCTTATCACCGCATCGAATTTTAGTGATAAATTCTGCTTGCCTTTTCTTCCGTATTCTCCTCGCCAGCCATCTGCCTGGTTTATTGGCGTTTTGGAAATTCCTTTGTTTCAAGAATTTCAGTTCTTTGGACATTTGCTCCAGTTCGAGGTGGTGCTTTTGTTGCTTCAGGGTGGTTAGGATACGGACCGCCTCTCGGTTCTTGGGGGATGCCTTCAGTTTCGTTTCTTCTAGCCTAATTTCCCCCTGTATCTCTTGCATCTTCTCCCTGCGACTTTTGTTCTTGGCTGCATTATGTTGGATGAGATGGCCTCTCAACACTGCTTTACATGCGTCCCAAATTGTCTCTGGTGACGCTTCCGTGTTGTCGTTGCGCTCAAAATAATCTTTTGTTATTGATTTATATTTTTGGACATCTTCCTCTTTTTTCAGAAGGTTGTTGTTTAGTCTCCATCTTCTTATAGGGAGTTTGTGGTTCATTGTCATCTCCTATGGGCAGTGGTCCGAGAGTTCCCTTGGTAATATGTCTATTCGTGAGACCTTCGTGACCAGGGAGTTGGATATCCAGACCATGTCGATTCTCGACCAGCTCTGATGTCTGTGGGAGTAAAATGTGTAATCTTTCTCGCTTTGATTGTGCGTGCGCCAGGCGTCCTGGAGCCCTAAATTGTCCCTGAGCTGTAAAAGCACCTGTGGGAGCATGCCGTTTGGGTTTGAGCTCAGCCCCAGCCTTTTTCTCCCCTCAAGGGATCTGTCCAGTCGTGGGTCCATTACACCATTGAAGTCTCCCATCATTATCAGGCTGTCGAAGATTTGTTCCTCAATATAGTTCTGGAGCTCCTTTGAGAATTTTGACTTAGGGCCGTTCGGGGCGTAGATGTTGCAGATCAACAGCTTCTGTAGGCCCACCTTGACCAATACACCTACCATTCTGCCCTCTTGATCATTAAAGACCAGATCAGCTGGATACTTTTCATTCACGTACACGGCTACTCCGTTCCTTTTCCCCTCAGCCAATGAATGGAAGAGATTGCCGATGCGTTTGTTCTCCAGGTGGTGGGCATGGGGCTTTTTAATGTGGACTTCCTGGAGTGCCACTATATCATATCTTTTTCTTTGTAGGAGGTTGAATAGTCTTTTCCTTTTGTGTGCAGAGTTTAACCCGTTGATGTTGTTTGATAGACATGACACCTGGGTTTGTAAGTCACTCATCTTGCATTTCTACTGTGTGGTCCAGCTCGCCATGTTCTTTATCCGCGTCGCGTGTGCCAGCCTCTTTGCCTTTGTCGTGGGGGTCTCGCCTGGATGCAGTCATCTCGTGTTCCGGGGAACTAAAGCGCCTTTTCTTCGAGGAATCATTTTGTCCTGTCCGCGTAGGTGGCCTTTGCTTGTGGTCTGCTTTTAGTTTTTCAAGAAAGTCTTTGGCCTTTTCGACGGTCGTTAGCCAATGTCTTTGGTCTCTGTACGTGACCATAACTCCTTCCGTCTTTTCCCACCTGAAGCGTATTCTTCTGTTCTTTAGCTCTTCCGTTAGGAAGAGGTAGTTCCTTCTTTTACTGATGGATGACGCGGTAAATTCTTTCAGTATGGTCACTCTACCTCCTTTGTATGTTGATTCCACCTCCTTTTTTCCGGAGGATCTCATCTCTAATTCTCCTTCTCTCAAAATGTACCACCACGTCCCGTGGTACTTTGTTCTTTTTTGCGAACGCCGTGGAAACCCGGAACACCCTATCGATCTCCTGGGCGATCTCGTTTTCTTCTTTCTGCAGAATGGTGGCTGTCAGTCTGTGGACTATTCTTTGTAGATCCTCTTTGGGTTCTTCCACTATGTTTCGAAAGCGGAGCCACGACTCTAGCTCGTTCTGTTTGAGCTTTTCCTGGATCTGTTCAAGCCTTGCACTTTTGGCTTCAATTCTTTCTAGCCTTGTCTGCATCTTTCCCTGGGAAATCGCAAGTTTTTCCTTGTCTTGTTTTATCTCCCTGATTTCCTCATGGATGTGGGACAGTTCTTTTGTCAGATCCGATTTTATACTTTGCAGCTGATCTTGCACTGTTTTGTGTTGCGATTCTTGCCTGTTTGCCACCAATTCCACCTTTTTCTGCGTTTGTTCTTGTCTTTCTGCTAATTTTTGTATTTCTCTCAGGATGTCCTTGAGCGTAGTTTCGTCAAGAGAGCGGTTGTCTTTTTGGGGTTCCTTTAATGTCTTTAGAGGTCCTCGGACTAGACATGGTTATGTCTTGATTGCTCCCTGTCCCACTCTGTTCTTTGCCTGGATGCACTGGGCGTTTGTTGGCAACCGGACTGTACCCGTCCCCGTAGGTGTTGGGGTAGGGCTTCAGTCCTTCAGGGAGGGTGCTTTGGTGCCTCTGTTTCTGCGGGCGTCTCCTTTCTCCCAGGGGCCCTGCGGGGGCAGAGTGTGTGAGGTGATTCTTGTGGGTTGGTTGGGTTTTGCGGGCTTGTCCTATTCTTGAAAGACCTGGGTGGGGTCTTCCTGGTTTTGTACGGGCAGTGTGGGGGGGATTGTTCCTCTATCTTATTAATTTTTCTTTATTGTTTCTTGTCTTCCTGTTGGTCTCCTCCCAGCTGCTTCTATTGCTTTGTCAGCCTCTGTTTTAGACCCCTCCCTTCCCTTTCTCAATTGTGGCCACCTTCAGCGCCTTGAGCCGCTCATTCCTTGCTTTCTGTTATCTTTCTCCCCTCCTAGGCTCTCTTCCGTTCCCCGGCCTTCCTCTTTGTGTTTCTTGGTGTCAGCTTACTCTTCTCCTCCCTGTTGCCTGTTGCAGAGGGGGCCTTGGGTGCTCCTGTTGCTCCCGCCCCCTGTCTCCCAATCAAGGACGTGCCACTTCCCCTGCTCAAAATGGCGCTCCTGCCAAAATTCCTTGTCTTCTTCCCTGGTCCCAGGTCTAGAAGAGCTTGTCCGCCATTTTAAGGCATCTGTTTTTTCCCCTTGATTCCCCCTTGATTGTCTTTTGTCTGGGGCAGTTGGGCGCGACCAGAGTGATCTTCCCAGGGGGTCGTTTGTGGTCTCGTTGTTGGGGTCGATCCCGGTTGTGGTAGGGTTCCTGTGGGGCTGCTGGGGGCCCAGTGAGGTGTAAGTGCTTCTCCCTTGTGACGCGAATGGCGCCTCCCGTTTGCGGAGGGAGCTGGTTCTCCCTGTACTTACGGCCGCTCCTGCTGGTCTTCTCTTTTTTTTTTCCTGCCCTCAGTCTGGTGTGGGGAGGGGGAGGCCGGGCTGGGCCGGCAGTGATTGCGGATCGCCGTCCGCTTCCCGCTCCCCGGCCCGCTTGCCACGGCGGCAGAGATCCGGGCTCGCTTGATCTCCCCCTCTTGAGGGGGGGGGATCTTTGGAGTCGGCGGAGCCCGCCCGGCAGCTTCGCGATCCCTTCGGACGCCTTCGCATCCGTGGGAGGGGGCGCAAATCGCCCTCCGGCCGAGGAGACAAGTGGCACTCCAAGGAGCCTCAGAGTGTCCGTCCTGCCGCCATCTTCGCCGGACCGGAAGTCTTTAAGGGATTTTTTAAAGGGGCTGAACCCTTAATATAGATACAGATTGATGGACGACAGTAGATGGATGATGGATAGATAGATAGATAGATAGATGTTGGTTATAAGGGAACCCTTCAGATAGATAAGATAGATGACGATCAATGAATGGATGGATGGATAGACACATAGATAGATAGATGACAATGAATGGATAGATAGGATGGCTGGAAGGGTGGAAGGATGGATGGATAGATGGATAGATAGACAGACAGACAGACAGGTAGATAGATATACAGGTAGGTAGGTAGGTAGGTAGGTAGAAAGAGACAGAGAGGTAGATAGATAGATAGATGGATAGATAGATGGATAGATAGATGGATAGACAGATGAATTTTGGCTTTAAGGGACTTCCCCAAGGGGCTGAACCCTTCAGATAGATGGATAGATAGATTACGATGGACGGATCAATAGATGGATGATGACTAGATTAATGTTGGCTATAGGGGATCTCTCCAAGGGGCTGAACCCTTCAGACAGACAGACAGACAGATGATGAAGGACGGACGGACAGACAGACAGACAGATGGTGGGGGATGGATAGATGGATAGATAGATGAATGTTGACTTAAAGGACGTCTCCAAGGGACTGAACCCTTCAGATAGACAAAAGGAAAGATGTATGACAGTAGATGGATGGATGGGTGGATATGTATATAGAGAAAAAGAGAGAGAGAGGTGAATGTGGGCTTTTAGGGACTTCTCCAAGGGATTGGACCCTCCAGGTCTGAATGTGGGTCTTCAGGGATCCTTTCAAGGGGCCTCGAAGCCGGCTTCAAAGGAGATCTCCAAGGCCGTGGCTCTTAGGGAGATCTCCTCAAACTCTTTCTCAAAACCCAGGCAGGATCCCCACCCAGGAAAGACTCACCTTTGGGAGCAGCAGCGAGTTGGTGAGGTACATGGCAATGTAGGTTTGCGAGAGGTTCACAATGAGCCGGGTGGCCATGTACAGCATCGCCACCTGGAAGGAGGGCAGAGTTAGGGAAATAATGGGGGGTGGGGCTTCAAATGAAGACTAGATGACCCTGCGGGTCCCTATAATATGTGTGTGTATAGGATTTTTGGACTCGCCTGGTAGAAAGCGGGCTCCAAGAGCCAGTGTTTCCAAAGCAGGACCCGGCGGAGAGGCTTCTTCCGATCCGGCGGCAAAAGCGGCGTCTCTTCTTCTGGATCCGGATGCCATTGGATCGGATGGGTTTTCTCTTTGGTCCCAATGTGGAAGAGGAAGGAAAAAATGGCACCCACACCGACAACAATCAGAGAGAGGTTCTGAAATGGAGAGAAAAAGGGAAAATACAGCTTATAATGCCAAAAAGTCCAGCTGAACAGTCACTGATTGTGCAGCATCATATGACGGTGAGTTCCAACAACCAACAGAGAAGGTACGTTTTCCTCCTCTTCCCCCTCCCCTTCAGTTACATCGTTACTTACCCGGAATACAGGGATATCGTGGCGCCCGAGGTCCTCGACGTGGTCCAAGTGTCTATCCTGGAAATGCAGGAGGAGCCAGGCCACCCCATAGACAGTGATGTTAGCCATGACAGTGAAGGCATATCTGGAAACAACAGAAAAGGAATGCCTAGCTTCAATGTAAGAACAACACTCCGCTTGCCAAGCGTTTAACTACAGGACTCGTAATTATTTACGTTTAATTATGGGGCTCCCCCAAGATACAGAGGAAAATTAATTTTCTTATTTAATTTTGAGGACCAGATGCCAAAGGGCCAGGAAAATCTTCGCAACTCTTTCTCAACCTAAAGTTTATTTTGGGTCATTTTCTAATGAAGAAATGCTCCCCTCTAGTGGAAGACATATTAATATATGTCTACATATGCATTACCTGTATTATCATCATTATTATTGCAATTATTATCCACTTCTCCCACGATATTTGGGACCCAAAGCAACTCACAATTTCTAATAATAATAATAATAATAATAATAATAATAATGACTATTATCCACTTCTCCCACAATATTGGGATCCAAAGCAACTCACAATTTCTAATAATAATAATAATAATAATAATGACTATTATCCATTTCTCCCACGATATTGGGATCCAAAGCAACTCACAATTTCTAATAATAATAATGACTATTATCCACTTCTCCCATGATATTGGGATCCAAAGCAGCTCACAATTTCTAATAATAATAATAATAATAATAACTATTATCCACTTCTCCCATGATATTGGGATCCAAAGCAACTCATGATTTTAAATAATAATAATACTGACTATTATTATCCACTTCTCCCACAATACTGGGATCCAAAGCAACTCACAACTTTAAATAATAATAATAATGGTAATAGTAATGCAGATATTATATTGTGTTTTAATTTATTTTAGTTAACTATTATAGGAGCTTTACGGATTTTTTTACTGCCCTGGAAAACACAAAAATGGCCCAGGATATCATGAAATACTTTTCACTTCCCAGAATCCGCCAGCCAGAATCATATAGGAAATAACAAGAGGAGGATGCTGGGAACTGTAGTCCAAAAAGAAAAGTTTTGAAAGTGGAGGTCAACCTGGATATAGGAACTAAAGATTTGGAAGGGTGATGTTTAACCCCGTTGCCAGATATGATAATTATTTTGGACAGGATTGTTCGCTAGACAATGCACTGATAGACACAGTTAGATACTGTTAGATACAGGTATGCATTGGCCTATTGTGCAAACTGTTTGAAAATAAAGTTCGAATGGACCTGTGATCACACACCTACTAAAGGGTTAAGTGATGTGTAACTAGCTAAAGAAGCTGAGTCACATCCATGTGACAGTCATAACAAGGGTTGCATCATTCACCTTTGTCTCTGGCTGATGATGAGCAAACAATGGGTATAAAAGAAGGCCGTCAGTGTGTGTTCTTACTCTTGCTATTATTCTCTTGCTTCTCAGCATACATCTGCTGCTGATATCTGTTACCTAGGTCACGAGTTTCTTAAGTCGCTCCTGACACAAATTGTGTTGTCCACTGAAGGTTTGGATGAAAACTGAGTCACAGAGTTTTCTTAAACAGTGAGCACTGCAAGTAAAACTCTGCTATCAACTGATAAAGACTCTGCTATGCACAGGGTGATTTTCAAAGCTTGCCCCTGAGACAATCAGTCCAGTGCAAAGTGTATTTAGGGAGGGCGTGATGGAGGAAGGGGGAAACTATATATCACGTGTGGACGTTGTAACTTAGAATGTTGAAGGGCTGAGCCTGGCCAATCAGAGTCCTTTATGCAAATACTCCCTCAGTGGCAACCAATCCCCTCTGTCTGGTGCCTTAGAACGTTTGAGTTCTGAGACTGGCCAATCAGAGTCCTTTATGCAAATACTCCCTCAGTGGCAACCAATCACGTTGTACCTGAAGGCCGTTAACTCCACTTTCTCATGTTCGTCGGAGGCGAGTTCGGGGATGAGCGAGAGGTGGGAGATCTGGGTGGCGGCCCAGCCGAACTGGAAGATGGCCACGAAGGGGAGGTAGTAGACCAGGGCTGCCCACTCGGGGGTGTTCTCCGCACAGCCGATGCATGGGTTGAAGATGAAGGGGAAGGAGAGCAGGACGCACACCGTCCCTGCAGAGCAGACCACAAGAGGGGAGGGGCACACACACATAGGAGCAGCCTTAGATGCTTGGAAGGTGCTTTGTCCAGCCAGTCAGGAGCATAGTAGACTCTCAGTTAACTGGAACTCATCTATTGATATTATAAATATGTATAAAAAAAATAAACCAGAACAGTAGGTTCTCAGTTAACCAGAACTCTCAAGCAGTCAGAAAAAAGGTGGAATAATCTATCTATATCTCTATCTATAAAGAGAGATTATAAATCAATACAGTGGAGTCTCAGTTAACTAGAAATCTCAAGCAACCAGAAAAAATATCTACTATCTATATCCATCCATACATCTATCTTATAAATTACTATAATAGATTCTTGGTTAACTGGAACTCTCAAGCAATCAGAAAAAGAAATTGCAAAATTATCTATCTATCTGTCTGTCCGTCTGTCTGTCTACCCATCTAATAAACATAATAAATGGAAATTGTGGTTTCTGTCCCCAAGCAGATGGTAGTTTCATCCATCTCAAATGGGGAAGCGAGAGCAGGAACAGAAACGCCTGCCCCAAATAGAAAGTCCTCAAAACTTTTTTTTAAAAGTTTCAACGACAATCGATAAAGTCAACGGATCCCCCATGATAAAAACAAGTCATGGAGATGACAGTTAACGGTTCGCAGCTCGTGAGACCTGGAAACTATGAATACCAATGAGGAGATGGGGATGTTCAGCCATGTTTCCATATTTGGAAGGAGATCCAGGAGTCATTTCGTTCTGGATTCCTATAGGGTCGAATGAGGTCAGACTACATGACCTCTAGGGGTATCCTTCGATTCTATTTCCTCTCTATCCAAATGTTGGGTCAGAATCAGGCAACGCTCTATTAAGATCCCATTGATTCCGGTTGACACAATAAAAGATGCTAGGTTTTGCAGTCCAAAACCACCCATGTAACTCACAACATCCCTGTAAGGCATGTTTCCATTATTATCATTATTATTATTATATTATTATTATATTATAGTATTACTAGCTGTACCCGGCACGCGTTGCTGTGCCCTATTTTGGAGATGCGAGGAAGTCTGAGTATGTAAGGGTTGGAGTTGTTGTTAGTTATGGTGTTGTTGGGGTCATGGCTGTGTCGTTGTGGGTTGTTCTGGTGGGTGGGATGTTGAAGTCCTGTGGAGTTGTTGTGTGGTGTTGCTGCCGTTCTGCATAGCTTGTGGATATACAATGTTTTTTGTCTTTCCGTCTGCTGTGTTGATGTAGAGGTTGATGCGTGTGTGGGTGGGGTACTTTGGAAGTGAGTGGAGGTACTTGAAATCGCATTATCCATGGGGTGTCCTCCTCTAATCTGCAGTCGGATGGAGTGTGGGTCATGGGGGGCATTGTTTGCCAAGTTTGGTCTTCATCGGTCTTGGTTCTGGGACACAGTGGTCTGTGGGGAATGATGGGTTTTGATGTAGTACAAATCCCATTATCCATGGAGGTACTTCAAGTCCCATAATCCATGGTCCACCCTCTTCCAAACTGTAGTAGAATGTAGCGTGGGTCTTAGGGGCTCTGTGTGCCAAGGTAGGTTACTGTAAATTCAGGCCATACACAATGTCCCATGAGCTGAGGCCTAGTCAGGAACAGCAAGTTAATGAAGCCTTACTATCAATTCAGGCCATACACAATGTCCAATGAGCTGAGGGCTAGTCGGGAGAATCAAGTTAATGAAGCCTTACTGTCAATTTTGGGTGTGGTCTGTGATTTATAGGGGTGTAAATTTTCTGTAGGAAGTGAATGGGGTGTTTGTGTTTGTGCCTCAGCCCTTTGCCTTATCCTCCTCTGACAGTTTATTATGGGTCAGAATGTTCATGTTGGCTGGCCAGTACAGGAGTTATGCAAATCCGCCCTTATTGTCAGCCAATCATGTTCTCAGAATGTAGAGGCTGGGAGAGTCATTGGCAGCCCCGGAGGATGCTGGGAAATGTAGTTTTTTTAACTCGTTGTTTTGGGGGCCTTTTAGGGTTTTTTGGGGGGGGGGGAGTTTCTTTGCTACAAACCTACCTTGTCTGAGGCCTATTTCTGTTGGCAAGTTTGGTGTCTCTGTGTTGTAAGGTTTCTCTGTTTGGGACGGTCGTTCCATGACGACTCTTCCTTTATATATATAGATTATATGTTATATTATTACTATTTTTATTATTATAGTATTATTATATATTTTAGTAGTAGTAGTAGTAGTACTAGTTGTATGCCATTGACCCCGGTTGGCATAGTAAAGGATGCTTAGTTTTGCAGTCCAAAAACACCCATGTGACTCCCAACGTCCCTGTAAAGCATATTTCCATTATTATTATTATTATTATTATTATTATTATTTCAAGAGTCATGTTTCCATATCTGGAAGCAGATCCAGAAGCCATTTCATTCTGAATTCCCACCAGATCGAATGAGGTCCGACCGTGGGCAGAACAGACTTTTCGAGGTATGGGCACAGTTGACGCACAAGCTTTAATTGTGCGAAAGCCCTCCTGGCCACCACCAACACCTGGGCTTCAAGCGGCAGTGCTGAATCCAGGAGGAGCCCCAGACTGCAGACCTGTGTCCTCAGGGGGAGTGTGACCCCATTGAGCACAGATTGCCTCCCTATATCCCAATCGGCCTCATGACCGAGCAGGACCTCTGTCATGTCTGGATTAAGCTTCAGCTTGTTAGCCTTCATCCAGTCTATCACGGCTGCCAGGCACTGGTTCAGAATCCAGGGAGCTTCCTTGGAATGAGGTGGAAGTGTGTAGTAGAGTAGTGTGCCATCTATGTACAGATGGCACCGAACTCCAAAACTCCAGATGACCTCATTCATTTAGATGTTAAATGCAGGACCGGGCTTTGGCCCAGCTGGGTAATCACCAGCAGCAATACATCTTAACAATCAAAAAGTTGGCAGTTCGAAGCCCAGGTTGGGGTGAGCACCCGACCTTCAGGTCAGCTTACTGTCCACCTAAGCCAGCGTTTCTCAACCTGGGGATCGGGACCCCTGGGGGGGGGGGTCGTGAGAGGAGTTTCAGAGGGGTCGACAAAGACCATCAGAAAACACGTATTTCTGATGGTCTTAGGAACCCCTTTGGCAGAGAAGGCTGAAGATCTCTCAGCCGATCCTTCTCTTCCTTCCCATCCTTGGCTGAGAGGGTTTTTTCTTTCTTTCTTTCTGCTGTTTTAGGTTCAATTTGTGTTGTACTTTGGGGGGGGGAGGGGGGTTGGCCTCATGTTAGCCGCCCCGAGTCCCCTTTGGGGAGATGGAGGCAGGTTATAAATAAAGATTATTATTATTATTATTATTATTATTATTATTAGTTGTGTGCTCCCTGTATGCTGCCCCAGTTATTAACCTGGCTGCCTCTCGTTGGACTATTTGAAGCTTCTGAACAGTCTTCAAAGGCAACCCCATGTAGAGTGCATTGCAGTAGTCTATCCTGGATGTACCGAGAGCATGTAGTAATGGTTCAGAACCTGAGTGGCTTCCTTGGCATTGGGTGGAAATGAGTAAGAGAGTTGGGTGTCACCTGCGTACAGATGGCACTGAACCCCAAAACTCTGGTGAGACTCAAATGTTTGCTTCTCATAATAATAATAATAATAATAATAATAATAATAATTCATGAATAACCTGGGGTTTACCTGAAAATGTTCAGGGGCAGTTTGAACCCTTAAACAGCCCCCTTGGCTATGGGCTTGTGCCTCTCCCAGCGGCAAAACACAAAATAGAACGAAATACGCAGGTTTCCTATTCAACGGAAGGATGCTTTCCTGTCCCTTTAATTCCCCAGAAAAGAGACTCTTTTGGGGATGATTCAGCGTCACATGATGATGCCTTGCCTCTTTCTGCAGAAAAAGGAACTTGCTGAATAAGGGAAAGCCAAGTCACGCGTGGCTCTGTTTTCGAATCCTCCTTCGAGATTATTTTTGTCCTTATCTGGCCTTTGCCGTTATCAGGGACTGACAGGCAGTCGAACAACGTCTTTTCTCGGGTTGAACAGACAAGCCTTGAAGGCATTGGGTCCTAAACCCACGTTGAGTGAATCCTACGCTGGGGAAATCTGACCATGCCATGTCATTTCTGCTTGTTTGAGAGCGGCTAATACAGTGTTTCTCAACCTTCCTAACCCCTTAGTACAGTTCCTCATGTTGTGGTGACCCCAACCATAACATTATTTTTGTTGCTACGGCATAACTGTAGTTTTCCTACTGTTATGAATCGTAATACAAATATCTGATACGCAGGGTGTATTTTCATTCACTGGACCAAATTTGGCACAAATATCGGATACGTCCAAATTTGAATACTGGTGGGGTTGGGAGCGGGGATTGATTTTGTCATTTGGGAGTTGTAGTTGCTGGGATCTATAGCTCACCCACAATCAAAGAGCATTCTGAACTCCACCAACGATAGAATTGAACCAAACTTGGCACAGAGAACTCCCATGACCAAAAGAAAATACTGGGAGGGTTTGGTGGGCATTGATCTTGAGTTTTGGAGTTGTAGTTCACCTACATCCAGAGAGCACTGTGGACTCAAACAAAGACAGATCTGGACAAAACTTGGCACGAATACTCAATATGCCCAAATGTGAACACTGGTGGAGTTTGGGCAAAATAGACTTTGACATTTGGGAGTTGTAGTTGCTGGGATTTATAATTCACCTACAATCAAAGAGCATTTTGAACTCCAACAATAGATTTGCGCCAAACTTCCCACACAGACCCTCCATGACCAAGAGAAAATACTGTGTTTCCTGATGGTCTTTGGCGACCCCTCTGACACCCCCTCGTGACGCCCCCAGAGGTCCTGACCCCCAGGTTGAGAAACACTGAGCTAATAGAAATAGGCCTAACACACACTATATCCCCCACTATTCCATCAACTCTGTATGGGCTTGATAGATGAACACTGAAATATTGAGAAAAATAAAGACAAACTTCATGTAACACAGTCTTATAGATGATGATGATGATGATAGCCCATATTAGTCATGTAACACAGTTTTATACGGGGATTTTATTTTTAAATTATTTTATTTTTATTATTATTTGATTATTTGCTGGTTGGCTGAGAGTTCCAGTTAACTGAGAGTCCACTGTGTTTGTATTTATAATACATTAATAATAATAATAATACTACACTTTATTTATATTCTGCTTTATCTCTCCGGTGGGAATCAGAGCTGATTACAATATACACGTATGAGGCAAACATTCAATGCCTTTTACACACAGCGAACAATGGTATACAATACAGACAAAGGTAAAGGCCTTCCCTCTTTTTCCATCTCTGGCACCTGGAGGTGATGCTCAATTCCGGCCATGGAGAGGTACGCTTGTTCCATTTTTCCATGTCGAGGAACCTGCTGTCCATAGACATCTCTGATCTTGTTGCCGGCATGCCAGCATGCCTGCATGGGACACCCTTTTACCTTCCCACCGAGGCAGTACCTATTGATCTATTTGCATTGCATGCTTTCGAACTGCTAGGTTCAAAAGTGCCAGGCTTTAGCACAGCTGGTTAATCACCAGCAGCAATAGATCATACCAATTGTAAGGTTGGCAGTCCGAAGCCCAAATCGGGATGAGCACCTGACTTTCAGTCCAGCTTACTGTCCACCTAAACAGTTTGAAAACAGCTGTGAGTAGAGAAATTAGACACCACTTAATCAGGGAGGTATTTTATGGCACCATAAAAGAAATACCAGAAAATGCCGGCGATCAAAGGAAAGAGGAAGTCTGTGATGAAGGCTCTTTGTCATAAAGGATGGTGCGACAGCACCCCCTGTGGCTGGAATCAAGCACAACCTCCAGGACGCTGAAGTTGAGGGGAGAAAGCCGACACAATACCTCTATCTGTTGTCTGTCCTGTCTGTTTAATGGCACTAAATGTTTACTGCGTATGTGTGTTCTGTGATTTGCCTTGAGCCCTTTTGGGGTGATAAGGGCGGAATATAAATGCTGTGTAAATAAATAAATAAATAAATAAATAAATAAATAGGTTGGCAGAAGCTAGAGCTGACAGTCGGGGGTTCACCCCGACTCGCGGCTTCTGGTCAGCAGGTTTCCTGTGCTACTGTAGCTCCTAACTCTAATTTGTAATTTGTTTTTAAAGTGTCAGGAAACTCCTTTGCATCTCAGTCAAGAAATCAAAGCAGGAATAATAATAATAATAATATTTATGGCACCATAAAAGAAATACCAGAATTATTATTATTCCTGCTTTGATTTCTTGACTGGGATTTCCTGACATTTTAAAAACAAATTATAAATTATTATTATTATTTTAAAAACAAATGAGAAATTACCATTATTACTATTATTACTATTATTATTATCTCATATCAGTCAACTTCTGCATGGTTCCATTTTTCTAATAGTTCTTGTTTTAGCCTTTTTGTATTTTAATGTATGTGCCTTAATGGTATTGATTGTATTTTATCTGGGTGTTTGAACCATAAGGAGCGGTGGATAGCAAATAAAATAATAATAATAATAATTATATATTATTATTATTATAATTTATCCTAAAAGGAACAGGAGAATGTGTTCTCCCTCAATGCTTTCCAATGAGTCAGGGAGGACATTGCTGGCTTCCGGAAAACAAAGGTCAGCGGCTACGTTTCATTGTTTTCCAAGCTGATTTCAAGCTTTTTTTGCTGAATCTCCAAACAGCAAACTCGGCAAAAAAAGCGAACTCTACATGAAATGCTGTTGACTCTGCTATCTGTTCTTCCATTGCAAAGCTAAAAAGCCGACTGGGGGAAAAGTCTCCATTGGGAGCCAGGATTGGCTATTTATTGACCGACTGATTGGAAAGCCAACGGAGAAAAGTGTTACAAGGCCATTCGGAATCACAACAGAAAAAAAATTACCTTCTAAACAAAATTGGGATTTAAATGTAACCATTACTATTACACTATGTAACAAAATTGGGAGAAAAATCTATTCCTGGTTTGACAGTGCTATTTCCTGTTTAATTGTAAGGTTCTTACTTTGAAAATCGTTCTGCTCCAGGAACTTCGTTTTTTGTGTGTGCCACAAACTATGTCGAATTGGTTGAGACTCATTGGAGAGCTAGAGCAAAACGTGTTGCATGATGTCCCTCCCGCAAGAACAAAGTTTCTGCAGTTGAATCAACTTTTCCCATGTTGATGACTAAGGCTTCCTTGTCTCACATGCCAGGCTGCCAAATGCCAAGCCTTCCTCTGCCACAATGCCAAGGCTGACCAACCAAACCCCAAGATATACCAAAGACCAAGACTTCCTTTGCCCCAAATGCCAAGATACTCAAAGCCAAATGCCTCTTTTGCCCCAGTGCCAAGACTTCCCAAATGCCAAATGCCCACACTTCCTTTGCTCCAATGCCCAGCCCTTCCAAATGCCAAGTGTTACTAAAGCTCCCAATCCCAATGCTAGGACTTACTAAATGCAAATACTAAGGCTTTCTTGTGTCCCATGCCAAGCTGCCCAATGCCAAATGTTTCCTTTGCCGCAGTGCCAAGACTTCCCAACCAAATGCTAAGTCTTCCCAAGTGCCAAGCGCCCAGTCTTCCTTGACCCAAATGCTAAGGCTTCCCAAACGACAAGTGCCAAGGCTTCTCAGTCCCAATGCCAGGACTTGCCGAATGCCAAGGTCAAATCGCCAGATGCCCCAAATGCCAAGTTCCCCAATGCAAAATCTTCCTTTGCTCCAGTGCTAAGACTTCCCAAATGCCAAGAGCTAAGACTTCCTAGTACCAAAGCCAGGACTCACTGTGTGCAAATATGAAGGCTTCCTTGTCTTCAACACCAAACCTTCCTCTGCCCCAAATGCCAAGTTCCCAATGCCAAATGCCTCCTTTGCCCCAAGGCCAAGATTTCCCAAGTGCTAAGTGCCCGGTCTTCATTGGCCCAAATGATGAGTCTTCCCAAATGCAAAGTGCCAAGACTTCTCAGTCCCAATGCCAGGACTTGCCGAATGCCAAGTCCAAATCACCACATGCCAAGGCTTCCTCAGCTCCAAACGCCAAGCTACCCAATGCCAAAGGCCTCCTCTGCCCCAATGACAAGGCTCATATGCCAAGACTTCTTCTGCCCTAAATGCCAAGTCGACAAATGTCTCCTTTGCCCCAGTGTTAAGATTTCCCTACTAAATCCCAAGCCCTCCCAAATGCCCAGTGCTACTAAGGCTTTCTAGTGCCAGTGGCAAGACTTACCGAATGCAAAGGCCAAGATGCCAAATGCCAAGCCTTCCCAAATGCTAAGATCTTCTAAGACTCCCTAGTCCAAATGACAGTGGTTCTCAACCTGTGGGTCCCCAGGTGTTTCCCAGCCAAAGAAAAGTAAAAACTTGGCTATGGAACCAAACATTTGGGCAGTAAACAGTCAGGGAGTATGTGCAATAGATATTTGGAATGGCCTTGGTGCAAAGGAGGCACCTGGCATTGGGCAACTTGGCATGTGAGACAAGAAAGCCTTCGTATTTGCATTCAGTGAGTCCTGCCAAGATGTACCGAATGCCAAGGCTTTCTCTGCCACAAATGCCACATTGCCCAATGCCCCCTTTGCCCCAAGGCCACAACTTCCCAAATGCCAATAGCCCAGTTTTCCTTTGCCCCAGTGCCCAGCCCTTCCAAATACCAAGTGCTAAGGCATTTGCAATCAGCATTTGCAGCAGGGCAAGGCTTGGCATTTGGCAATTTGGCCTTTGCATTCCACAAGTCCTGGCATTGGGACTGGGAAGTCTTCACACTGGGGCAAAGGAGGCATTTGGCATTGGGAAATTGGCATTTGGGGCAGAGGAAGGCTTGGTGTTGGAGACAAGGAAATCTTCGTATCTGCATTCAGTAAATCCTTGTTTTCGTAAAAGGAAGCAAAGGTAGCATTTGGAATTGGGGAACTTGGCACTAGGGGCAGAAGAAATCTTGGCACTTGGCGACTTGGCCTTTGCATTCGGCAAGTCCTGGCATTGGGACTGGGAAGCCATGGTGCTTGACATTTGGGAAGGCTTGGCATTTGGGCCAAGAAAGACTGGGTGCTTGGCATTGGGTAAGTCTTGGCCTTTGGTTGGGAAGTCTTAGCCTTGGGGCAAAGGAGGCACCTGGCATTGGGCAACTTGGCATGTGAAACAAGGAAGCCTCTGTATTTGCATTCAGAGAGTCCTGGCTTTGGGACTAGGAAGCCTTCGCATCTGGCATTTGGGAAGTCTGAGCACTAGGGCAAAGGAGGCCTTTGGCACTTGGCATGCGAGACAAGGAAGCCTTCGTATTTGCATTTAACATGTCCTGGCATTGGGATAGAAAGTCTTAGCACTCAGCATTTGAAAGGGCTGGGCATTTGGTAGAACTGGGAAATGGGGCACTGAGCCTTGTCATTGGGGCAAAGGACGCCTTTGGCATTGGTCAACATGGCATCTGAGGCAAGATTCCTCAGTATTTGCATTCAGCAAGTCCTGGCACTGGGAAGCCTTAGTACTGGGCATTTGGTAGGACTGGCAATTGGCGCACTGAGCCTTGTCATTGGGGCAAAGGAGGCCTTTGGCATTGGGTAGCTTGGCATTTGGGGCTGAGGAAGCCTTGGCATGTGGTGATTTGGCCTTGGCATTCGGCAAGTCCTGGCATTGGGATTGGGAAGTCTTGGCACTTAGCGTTTGGAAAGGCTCATCATTTGAGCCAATGAAGGCCGGGCACTTGGGAAGTGTTGGCCTTGGGGCAAAGGAGGCATTTTTGGGAACTTGGCACTTGGGGCAGAGGAAGGTTTGGTGTTGGAGACAAGGAAGCCTTCGTATTTGCAAAGTGCTATAGCAAGTCCTATCTTTGGTACTAGAAAGTCTTAGCACTTGGCATTTGAAAAGTCTTAACACTGGGGCAAAGGGAGCATTTGGCATGGGGGAACTTGGCATTTGGGGCAGAAGACCTGGCACCTGGCAATTTGGCCTTGGCATGCAGCAAGTCCTGGTTTTAGGACTGGGAAGCCTTGACAGTTGGTGTTTGGGAAGGCTGGGCATTTGGGCCAAGGAAGACTGGGCACTTGGCACTTGGGAAGTCTTAGGCTTTGGTTGGAAAGTCTTAACCTTGGGGCAAAGGAAGCATCTGGCATTGGGCAACTTGGCATGTGAGACAAGGAAGCCTTTGCATTTGCATTCAGTAAGTCCCGGCTTTGGTACTAGGAAGTCTTAGCACTTGGCACTTGCAAGGTCTTAGCACTAGAGCAAAGGGAGCATTTGGCATGTGGGAATTTGGCACTTGGGGCAGAAGAAGTCTTGGCACCTGGCAATTTGGCCTTGGCATTCGGCAAGTCCTGGCATTGGGACTGGGAAGTCTTGGCACTTAGCATTTGGGAAAGCTCGTCTTTTGGACCAATGAAGACTGGGCACTTGGGAAGTATGCGTGTTGGGGCAAAGGAGGCATTTGGCATTGGGAACTTGGCATTTGGGGCAGAGGAAGGTTTGGTGTTGGAGACAAGGAAGCCTTCGTATTTGCACACAGTGAGTCCTATCTTTAGCACTTGGCACTTGCAAAGTCTTAGCACTGGGGCAAAGGGGGCATTTGGCATGGGGGAACTTGCCACTTGGAAGAAGTCTTGGCACCTGGCAATTTGGCCTTGGCATTCGGCAAGTCCTGGCTTTGGGACTGGGAAGCCTTGAGAAGGCTGGGCACTTTGGCCAAAGAAGACTGGGCGCTTGGCACTTGGGAAGCCTTATAAGGCCTTTGGTTGGGAAGCCTTAGCCTTGGGGCAAAGGAGGCACCTAGCATTGGGCACCTTGGCATGTGAGAAGGCTGGGCATTTGGACCAAGGAAGACTGGGCGCTTGGCACTTGGGAAGTCTTAGCCTTCGGTTGGGAAGCCTTAGCCTTGGGGCAAAGGAGGCACCTAGCATTGGGCACCTTGGCATGTGAGAAGGCTGGGCAGTTGGGGAAGCTTGGGCGCTTGGCCTTTGGTTGGGAAGTCTTAGCCTTTGGGGTTGGGAAGCCTTAGCACCTTGGGGCAAAGGAGGCACCTAGCATTGGGCACCTTGGCACCTTGCATGTGAGAAGGCTGGGCTTGGGAACTCTTAGCCTTTGGTTGGGAAGCCTTAGCCTTGGGGCAAAGGAGGCACCTAGCATTGGGCACCTTGGCATGGAAGCTGGGCACTTGGGCCGCTTGGGCACTTGGGAACTCTTAGCCTTTGGTTGGGAAGCCTTAGCCTTGGGGCAAAGGAGGCACCTAGCATTGGGCACCTTGGCATGTGAGAAGGCTGGGCACTTGGGCCAAGGAAGCTTGGGCGCTTGGCACTTGGGAACTCTTAGCCTTTGGTTGGGAAGCCTTAGCCTTGGGGCAAAGGAGGCACCTAGCATTGGGCACCTTGGCATGTGAGAAGGCTGGGCACTTGGGCCAAGGAAGCTTGGGCGCATTGGCACCTTGGCATTGGGAACTCTTAGCCTTTTGGTTGGGAAGCCTTAGCCTTGGGGCAAAGGAGGCACCTAGCATTGGGCACCTTGGCATGTGAGAAGGCTGGGCACATTTGCTTGGCACTTGGGAACTCTTACTTAGCCTTGGGGCAAAGGAGGCACCTAGCATTGGGCACCTTGGCATTAGCCATTTTGGTTGGGAAGAACTCTTAGCCTTTGGTTGGGAAGGCAAAGGAGGCACCTAGCATTGGGCACCTTGGCATGTGAGAAGGCTGTGCACTTGGGCCAAGCAAGCTTGGGCGCTTGGCACTTGGGAACTCTTAGCCTTTGGTTGGGAAGCCTTAGCCTTGGGGCAAAGGAGGCACCTCTTGGGCACCTTGGCATTGGGCTGGGCACTTGGGCCAAGGAAGCTTGGGCGCTTGGCACTTGGGACTCTTAGCATCTGGCATTGGGCAACTTGGCATGTGAGACAAGGAAGCCTTCACATTTGCATTCAGTAAGTCCCGGCTTTGGTACTAGGAAGTCTTAGCACTTGGCACTTGCGAAGTCTTGGCACCGGGGCAAAGGAGGCATTTGGCATGGGGGAACTTGGCACTCGGGGCAGAAGAAGTCTTGGCACCTGGCAATTTGGCCTTAGCAATCGGCAAGTCCTGGCATTGGGACTGGGAAGCCTTGGCACTTGGCATGGGAGAAGGCTGGGCACTTGGGCCAAGGAAGCCTGGGCGCTTGGCACTTGGGAAGCCTTAGCCTTTGGTTGGGATGCCTTAGCCTTGGGGCACAGGAGGCACCGAGCATTGGGCACCTTGGCATGTGAGAAGGCTGGGCACTTGGGCCAAGGAAGTCCTAGCCCTGGGCGTTTGGGAAGGCCTGCCCTTGGGCCACTTGGCCCCTGGTTGGGAATCCTTCCCAGTGGGTCCTCCCGGGCCCCAATCCGAAAGGCGAGCAAGGCGCCTTGGCTGGAGAGTGACTCACCGGCGAGGTGCCAGGCCTTCCTCCTCCCGTAGCGCGCGCCCCCTCCGGCCTGGTCGGCCTCGTAGCCCACGAGCGGGGTGCAGAGCCCGTCGGCCACTTGCCCGGCCAGGAGGAGGAGGCCGGCGTGGCCGGTGCTGAGGCCCAGCACGGCGTGGAAGTAGACCAGCAGGTAGGTGAACCACATGGAGGCGCAGAGGTCGTTGAGGAAGTGTCCCACGGCGAAGCCCAGCCGGGAGAGGAAGGGCAGCGGGGCCCGGGGGTCGCCCATGGCCGGGGTGGCTGGGGGGAGCGCCGGGCACAGTCAAGCCCAGAGGCCGAGGCGTCCGGCGGCGCCTGCAACGCGCCCTCCCCGCCGTGCGTCAAAGCGCATCGCCTAGGGCGCCCGGGAAAGCCCTTCCCCGAAGAGGCGCCTTTGGGACGGGGCAGCCCGAGCGGAGGCGGGCCAGAGAAGTGTGCCGCTCAAGGGGAAGCTCTGCCCTGCCATGGGGCGCAAGGAGGGGCGGGCTCGACCCCGGGAAGCCCCCGTTCCGAGCCCGGGAAGCAGCTCCCCCCAGCCGCGCTCCAAGCCGACGCGCCCGCAGGGGAAGAAGCGGGCGGCGGAGGAGGAGGAAGAGACAAGCGAAGCCACGCCCAGGGGGAGGAGTTGGCCCGGTTTGGTCCTGGCCCCGCCCTCCCTCTCTCTGCACGCTGCTGTCCGGCTGCAACATCACCCCATTTGCCCCCCCCTCTCCCTAAAGCGGATTTTTTTGGGGGGGGGGGGGGGGAGAGTTCCAAAAGAAACCTTCCCCTTCCAGCCTGTCACCTTCCTTTTAGAAGATGACATTCATAACCTTTTGGAAAGACACCCTTTGTGATAGCGCCCCTGCCTTCAAGCTGGGATTTATAGTTCACCTACAATCAAAGAGCATTCTGAACTCCACCAACGATGGAATTGAACCAAACTTGGCACAGAGAACTCCCCTGACCAAAAGAAAATACTGGGAGGGTTTGGTGGGCATTGATCTTGAGTTTTGGACTTGTAGTTCACCTACATCCAGAGAGCACTGTGGACTCAAACAAAGACAGATCTGGACAAAACTTGGCACGAATACTCAATATGCCCAAATGTGAACACTGGTGGAGTTTGGGGGAAATAGACCTTGACATTTGGAAGTTGTAGTTGCTGGAGTTTATAGTTTACCTACAATCATTCTGAACCCCACCAATGATAGAATTGGGCCAAACTTCCCACACAGAACTTCAATGACCAACAGAAAATACTGTTTATTCTGATGGTCTTTGGTGACCACTCTGACACCCCCTCACGACCCCCCGCCAAGGGGGCCCAACCCCCAGGTTGAGAAACACTGCAATAGGGCCTCTGTGAGGAGAAGATGGGGAAATGCTGACAGGGGGTCAGGAAAGGGCAGAAGTACTTAATGCCTTCTTTGCCTCAGTCTTCGCACAAAAATAAAGCCGTCCTCAACCTCAGCAACATGGAATGGATGAAGGATGAGGGGAAATCCAACCCCAGAGGGAAACAAGTCATCCAGGCCTTTCTAAACAAATTCAAGTCCCCAAGTCCAGATCAACTGCATCTAAAACTATTGAAGGAACTGGTGGAAGTAATTTTGGAACCGCTGACAAGCATCTTTGAGAGTTCTTGGAGAACGGGAGACGCCCCAGCACATTGGAGGAGGTCAAATGTGGTCCCTATCTATCATCAATAAGAGGAAAAAGGACGATCCCAAACAATTACCAATGTCCGGTCAGCCTCACGTCAATACCGGGCAAAATTCGGGAAAAGATCATTAAAGAAGTGGTCTGCAAACTCTTAGAAAGGAATGCGGTCATCGCTAATAGTCAACATGGATTGATCAAAAACATGTCATTCCAAATTAATCTGATCTCTTTTTTGATAGAGTTACACGCTGTGTAGATGCAGGGAATGCCGTGGATGGAGCGTATCTGGATTCCAGAAAGGACTTCCTTCAACGAGGTCCCCCATGACCTTCTGGCATGGAAACTAGTCCCATGTGGGCTAGGCAAAGGTTTGGTGGATCTGAAATTGGTTAAGCGAACAAACCCAAAGGGTGATTCTCCCCAATCATCATCAGTCATCATCATCATCACCACCATCTTTATTTACACCCCGCCACCATCTTCCCAAAGGGGACTTGGGGCGGCTAACTTAAGGCCAAGCTTAGAATTACAGTACAACAAAATTGAATAAAATACAAACAGCAAATAATAACATCAAAATAAAATACATACAGTATAATAACAGAAAATGAAATAAATGGAATCACGCTGTGTCTGATTGTGGGCACCACAATTGAAGGGAGATGTTGATGATGGAGGATATGAATTTAGGGTGGTCTTGCCCTGGAGGGCTGAGGCCCTACGTTCCTCTAAAGCGAGGATTCTTTGATGGAAAACCTTGGCGAGCGATCCGAAGCGCTAAGAAAATCCCCTAAGTCCCCAAGAGAGTATCTCACCAAGATCCGGAAGTGTGCCAACGAGAGAGTTCCATCTCAGCTGAGAAAGGATGACAAGCCGCAAATTCCTGATGTGCGCAAAGCTTGACATGTTTTATTTCAATTTTTCCAGCATTTTTATACATTTCCAAAACAGTCAGTTTCAAATCTCCCACTCGCCCCTTTTTCCGCAGTTCGTCCTGATTGGATAGAACTTTCGCGCCAGCTGAGGGGCGGAATGCCGGCCGGCTTCCTGTAGCCAATGAGGAACCAGCGCCGGCTGCCTTTCAGCCAATGAGGGAATTTCCTCGCTTTGCTGTTGGACCAATGGGGGCGAGAGGCGGAAGGAGGAGAAGAAACAATGAGGTCGGAACTTTTGGTAATGGGATTATAACATGCAAATGAAGACCTGATTGGCAAGAGAGGACCCCTGTGGTCCTGCCATCGTACCACCTATTGTTTGGATTCTTGGAATAAATGTTTTCCTGATAGTTCCAGCAGTGTCCGGATTTGTCATGTCCTCCAGGTATGACATTCTGTAAGGTGTCTCATTAAAATGTGTGTGAGAGAAAATAATTTGTATTTTGGCCAAATCCTGAGTTTCGACCCTCAAGAGATGGCCTTTTTGGTAAACAATAATGTCTGTAAGGTGATCTACAATCCTCTGATAGGCGGAAATTCTCAGAAGTCAGAGTCTATAGATCTTTGTGATTTACCAGCTTTGTGGCCCTGAGACAGAACAGGAAAGAGCTGATCGCCACCTATTGTCCATGCAAATGGTTTGTGGGATTTTCCATGTTGAGTTATTTTGGTCAGCAGTTTGCGGCTTTGCTATTTTTCTAAAAAATATACATTCATTCATGAGGAGGGGCATGCAGGAAAGGTACAATGAAATTTAGGGAAAGGGGTATCATTCCTAGTTTTGTTTATCATGTATTTGTCCATTTTATCCATTTATTTCATGAAGAGAGTCCAGGGAAATATTGGGGGGAAAGTCCAGGCTTTGTGATCTATGCAAACGTTCCTCCTGGATGCAGGCCCAGATTAACACCTTTTTGCGCCCTAGGCCACACTTTGGAATTACGCCCCCAAACCAACCTCTACCGCACCCCCCCCACACACACACACACATCACTCAGACTCCCAGGGGAGGAGGGGAGAGGGGCAAGCAGGACAAGGCAGAAGGGGGAAGGAACGAAGGCACCAAGAGAGAGAGACAGAGAGAGAGACAGAGAGGGGGGGGCAGCCTCCTTCCTTCCCTCTTTTCCTTCTTTCCACTGCCCGCACTTTGCGCCCCAAAAGGAAAAAGGAGCAAGGAGAATCCTGGCCTAATTCCAAACCCTGCTTCTCCTTTTTCCCCGCAGGCGCCGAGCCCTTCTTCCCTCACTCACCTCTCGGCATGAAGGCTGCTGCGGGGCGGCAACTGTGCCGAGATTCAAGTCGCCTCTGCTTCCTCCACCGTATTCCTGGGGTGCCGCACATGTCCGGCAGCGGCCCCGGGGGCTTCCCTCCGCCTCCTCCTCTTCCTCCTTGCGCCCCCCTTCCTTGAGTCAAGGAAGGAGGGCACGAGGAGGAGGAGGAGGAAAGCCCCCGGGGTCACTGCCGGGCATGCGCGGCACCCCTTGTCAAGGAAGGAGAGTGCGAGCGCCTCTGCCTCCTCCGCCATGTTCCTGGGTGCCGCGCATGCCCGGCAGCGGCCCTGGGGGCTTCCCTCCACCTCCTCCTCCTCACACCCTCCTTCCTTGAGTCAAGGAAGGAGGGTGCGAGGAGGAGGATGCGGAGGGAAGCCCCCGGGGCACCCCTGGCCTTGTCAAGGAAGGAGGGCGCGAGCACCTCTGCCTCCTCCGCCATGTTCCTGGGTGCCGCGCATGCTCGGCAGCGGTCCTGGGGGCTTCCCTCCGCTGCCTCCTCCTCGCGCCCTCCTTCCTTGACAAGGGGGGCGGGGGCGAGGAGGGGCGCAATTCCCTCCTCCTCCGCCCCCTCGCAGCGCTCTCCCCCTGCCATCCCCCAAGAGAGAGAGAGAGAGTCATCTCCATGCGCGTTGCGTTTTTATTTCATCATATTTTTTTTGGTCCATGAACTGTGCCACCCTCGGCTTGCGCCCCTAGGCCATGGCTTAGGTTGACCTTATGGGTAATCCGGGCCTGCCTGGATGGGGACGGAAGAAGAGAGGCTTTGGTGGGTGAATTCATAGGTGCAAGCGTCCAAAATCACAGTTCATGAAAGTTGGGGGAAAATATCATTGGATTTGATATGCAAAAGGTCCTATGGTTTTTGACTATCTTTCACAGAACCCTGGGAAAGGGTGGGGTCACCTCGATATCATTGACAGGCTAGAATGTGTCCTGAGAGGGGTGACTCAAAGGATCAAGGGTCTGGAAAACAAGCCCTAAGAGGAGTGGCTTAAAGAGCTGGGCATGTTTAGCCAGCAGAAGAGAAGGCTGAGAGAAGACATGATGAAGGCCATGGATCAAGAGGTGAGAGGAAGTCATAGGGAGGAGGGAGCAGGCTTGTTTTCTGCTGCCCTGGAAAATAGGACATGGAACAATGGCTTCAAACTACAGGAAAGGAGATTCCACCTGAATATTAGGAAGAACTCTCTCCCCCCCCCCTCTCTCTGTCCTGTGTAATGAATGAATGTGTGAATGCATGGAGTAGAGCAGAAGAAAGAGGCCTAGAAAATCAACATGGAGTTCGCGCAATGCATGATATGGGTCGGACTTGGCAGACGAAGCGAGGAAACAGTAAGGCATAGCTGAATAACAATGGACAATGAGATGTGCAGCAAGCGTGTAAGGAGTGTGCAGGAGGTACCTCATAAGTCATATGGCCTGGAATGTGGATGTCTTGAACCCACAAGAACAGGACAGCATGTTCCTTAAAGAAGAAAGAGGGACTTTGGCTTTTAAATGCAGAGGACCCCAAGATTATGCACGCTTCCTGATCCGCGGCAACAGATCAGGAACTGTGCATCATCTTTGTCCGGAGAAGGCCTGTGTGTGAGTGCATGTGTGAATGTTTGGAATGTGTGCACAAGAGCTGATTCTGATGTGATTCTATGGTGACTGTATTTCAATAAATGTTACATGAATAGTGTTAAAACCAAATTTGGTCTCTAAAGTGTCTCATTGATCTAAACCAGTGTTTCCCAACCAGTGTGCCGTGGCACACTAATGTGCCGTGAGCGATCAGCAGGTGTGCCATGGGAAATTGGCACTCTTCTCCCTCCTAGCAGCTCTTTCTCCCTCTTTCCCTCCCCAAAGATCCTCCCCGAGGCAAAGGAAGGGCTCTGCCGAATGCCAGAAGCTCCACGTCGGTGAATTGGGCAGTGAGCGAACCTGGGAGCATTGGGAGGCTGAAGCATTCACAGGTTTCTAAGAAACAAATTGAGCCTCTCTGCTTGGAAATGCTTATTTTTTAAACTATTTTACTGGATTTTTGAGAGTTGCCCCCCCGGAACTTTTTATAACAGCTTCATGACATCTATAGTTATCTGGAAGCAAGTTTCACTCAGGGTGAAATTTCACAAGGGTCTGGAGAACAAGTCCTATGAGGAGCAGCTTGAAGAGCTGGGCATGTTTAGCCTGAAGAAGAGAAGGCTGAGAGAAGACATGATAGCCATGCATAATTATGTGAGAGGAAGTCATATCTATGCCGTGTTCATTGAAACAGGCCCAGGTTTCACACTGAGTGTATAAATACATTTAAAAACATATTAACCATATGTATTACTGTGTTAGAGAGTCATTTTGGTTGCTGGTGTGCCCCAGGATTTTGTAAATGTAAAAAATGTAAACAGAAGCTGGGTGGCCATCTGTTGGCCGGAGGGGGGGGGGGGGGCTTTGAATGGGATTTTCCTGCTTCTTGGCATAATGGGGTTGGACTGGATGACCCACAAGGTCTCTTCCAACTCTAGGATTCTATGATTTATAACATTTAGAAACATGCTTTCCACCTTTCCACCGAAATTCAGGGAAGCTCCCTGGGTCCTGGACCAGTGCCTGGCAGCCCTGATTGACTGGATGCGGGCCAAGAAGCGGAGCATTCAAATAGAAGATTTATTTATTATTTATTTACTATTTTTATATGCCACCCTTCTCAACCCCGAAGGGGACTCAGAGTGGCTTACAGCAAACAATAATACTGCCAGAGTGGCTTACAGTGTACATATAACAATATTGCCGGAGCGGCTTACAACAAACTAAAAAAACAACAATTTTTGTGACCCATTAAAGAAATGATTTTATCTCAGAAATGGTTATGGTACAAAAAATAGCTGGAAAATATTATACTGCACACAACAAACACAAATCTATGCCAAATATATATATATATATATATATATATATATATATACACACACACACACACACACACACACACACACACACACACAGTATATAGCATTTAATGTTTGCCTCAGATGTACAGTATGTGTTGTGATCCAACCAGAGTTCCCTTCCAGGTGAGAAAGGCAGAATATAAATACTGTTAGTAAGTAGATAGATAGATATGTAAGCCACTCTGAGTCCTTTTGGGGAGATGGTGGCAGGATATAAAAATAAAGTTGTTGTTGTTATTGTTGTTATTATTATTTCAGAGGAGAGCCAAAATTCTTTAGAGTACAATCTTCTCTTGTGGTATACAACCATATGTAATTATGCTGCCTGTTCAGGGGAGCATGCCTGTTCCATCAATGTTTGACATTTACACAAATGACCAGCCTCTGTCAGAAGGGACAGAGAGTTTAATCTATGCTGACGATCGTGCCATCACCACTCAAGCAGGGAATTTTGAAATGATTGAACAGAAGCTCTCCGAAGCTTTAGGTGCTCTTACTGCCTATTACAGGGAAAACCAGCTGATTCCTAACCCATCTAAAATGCAGACATGCACTTTTCATCTTAAGAACAGACAAGCATCTCGAGCTCTGAGGATGACCTGGGAAGGAATCCCACTGGAGCATTGCAGCACACCAACATACCTGGGAGCCCATTGGGACCGTGCTCTGACCTGCAAGAAACACTGCTTCAATATCAAGCAAAAAGTAGGTGTGAGAACTAACATTATATGAAAGCGGACTGGCACAACATGGGGATCACAACTAGACACAGTGAAGACACCTGCTCTTGCACTTGGCTACCCTGCTGCTGAATACGTATGCCCAGTGTGGAATACATATCACCAAGTTAAAACAGTGATGTGGCTCTTAATGAGACATGCCACATTATCACAGGATGTCTACACCCAACACTGTTGGAGAAATTATACTGTTTAGCTGGTATTGCACCACCTGGCATCCGCTGGGAAGTAGCAGCCAACAATGAAATGACCAAGGCAGTGACATCTCCTGCCCATCCTTTGTTCGGATATCAGCCAGCAAGCCAATGCCTTGAATCAAGAAATAGCTTTCTAAGATCTAAAGGAACACCTCAGCAAGCAGGAGTCCAAAAGTGGCAGGCAAAAACCCGGAACCTCAATCAGTGGCTGAGACTGGATGGGAAACTCCCTCCTGAGCACACAGAAGATTGGGTGACTTAGTAAGAAATGGGACTCTAAAGTGGAGTCCACAACATGCGAGTGTGAAGGAGAGTAAACCACAGACTACTGACTACAATGCAGCCTGAGCTCTGCACATGCACAATGCAGGACAACACCAGAGGCTCTCCAAGTGGCCAGCCACTGGTCAAAGGACATTTAATATAACACCAAGTTTTTAAACTTTGTGCTTTCCAAATGCATTACAATTGTACCCTTGGTTCGCTTCTGATACGATAAATAAATACATTGTGCAAGCCAATGGTTACAACAACAACAACAATTTTATTTCTATCCTGTCACCATCTCCCAAAAGTGACCAGAGACGGCTTACTAAACAACACATAACAGTGTCTTAAAAACACATAAAATACATCAATCAACATTTGTTACGATATCATTATAATTTGCATAGGACAACTTTTACGATGCAACTCAATTTAAAGTAATAGAAATGCAGCAACAGCTTTGAACCTCCCAGCCCCAAAGCAAGTTAAAAGCATCGTTAAAGTGCCAGAATCAGTTTGAGTCATTTGAATAACCTGTTCTCTTTGATCTCTTAGATAAGCAGAGATTTTGCCAGGGCATAAAAACAGCAGAGCTTCAGAAGTGTTTTGCAGTGCTCAAAAAATATATATAAAAGGTAATGGTTTCCCCTTGACATTAAGTCTAGTTGGGGGGGGGAGTTGAGGGTGGTGTTTATCTCAATTTCTAAAATGAAGAGCCGGCATTGTCCGTAGACACCTCCGATGTTATGTGGCCAGCATGGCTGCATGGAGCGCCATTACTTTCCTGCAGGAGCAGTCCCTATTGATCTACTCACATCTGCATGTTTTCGAACTGCTAGGTTGGCAGAAGCTGGGGCTAACAGCGGGAATTCACCCCGCTCTCCGGATTTGAACCACCGACCTTTCAGTCAGCAAGTTCAGCAGCTCAGCGGTTTAACCCACTGTGCCAACAGGGTTTTTATGGGGTTATACTCTCCCATTAAAAAATTGTTTTATATCATGCACTCAAGAGACAAAAATGACGCAAACTTGGGTCTCAAGGGGGTTTTCAGAGGGCTCACCAAAGACCATCAGAAAACACATATTTCGGTTGGTCTTAGGAACTCCTTTGGCAGAGAAGGCTGAAGAACTCTCCGCCTGTCCTCCTCATCCTTTTTGGAAACAGACGGCGAATCCTCCCACCAAAGCCCTCCTCATGCTCTGATTGGCAGACCGCCCAGCCAGCCTCTCATTCAAGGTATGCTTCTGAGTCTCCAACCAGGGAGGGGAGAGCAGGCGTGCTTGGCACATAGCATCATGGTGCACGAGGGAGAGTGCACAAGGCTGGAGGAAGGCTCGTAAGTCCCTTCAAGGCAGGGGAAAGCGCTGGTGCGATATGGGACTGAGAGTGGCCCAGCAGCATCAGGAGGAGGAGAAGCAGCTTAAGTAATGCGTAACACTATCTACTCGGAAAAAAGTCAGTCTTTCCTTTTGTTTTTTTTTATTAATGCTCCCATTAGAAAATGCATAAGGACTGCAACTCTCAAAATCATGGGTCGATCCTTCCCAAATCCCACCAGTATTCACAGTTGGCCATGCTGGGTCTGTGTGCCAAGTTTGGTCCAGATCCATCATTGTTTGAGTCCACAGTGCTCTCTGGATGTAGGTGAACTACAATTCCAAAACTCAAGGTCAATGCCCACCAAACCTTTCCAGTGTTTTCTGTTGGTCACAGGAGTCCTGTGTGTGTGCCAAGTTTGGTTCAATTCTATCGTTGGTGGAGTTGAGAATGCACTTTGATTGTAAGTGAACTATAAATCCAAACAACTACAACTCTCAAATGACAAAATCAATCCCCTCCATCCCCACCAGTAGAATTAGTCTAGAAGAATGGCACCGATTTGGAGGCGATCCGTTGACCCGCGGATATAGGGGGCCCGGGACGCTGGAAAAACATTCCAGGCAACATTGGGTAGCTTCTTTGTCTTGCCAGGGGCATGGATCCACGGGCGGCCGACTGCCAGTGCTGGTATCCGCTTAACGGAACTCGGTATCCGCACTTCAGGTTTTGCTATCCGTGGTCCGGATCTCACTATCCGCGGTCAAATTGTTCTATTTCAGAAGGGCCCTGAGTCCATACTGCCATGATATTCCAGTTCAAATCAGAAAAAGTGGGATTTTATTCAGCTGGTTGGAAGAGGCCTCAGTATGGAGAGAAAAAGCGGGATGTAAATGAACATAATAATAAATAATAATACCTCCCCACCCCAATCTAGGGTTTATTCCAGTTCTTCACTTCTGCTGCATCATCGACATTGAAGATTTCAATGCACCTTGAAGCCCCTTAAATTGCTCTGACTCAATGCTGTGGATGCTGGGAGTTGTAGTTTGGGGAGAAACTACTGAGGTTATATACAGGGCAGGACTGCCCCAACTTTGGTCCTCCCTCCAGGTGTTTTGGACTTCAACTCCCACAGTGATTATATTATTATTATATTATCTTTAATATATTATCATATTATATTATATTACATTACTATACTATATTATATTATATAGGTTATTATTATTACTGGCTGTGGAGGAAAGCAAACCACAGAACACCTACTACAATGCAACCTGAGCCCTGCCATATGTACAATGGAGGACCTTCTTATGGCCAGCTAGTGGTTAAAGAACATCTAATATAATGCTAAGTTTTAAAACTTTGTTTTTGTTTTTAAATACATTGCAATTGTACCCTTGGTTCACTTCTGATATGATATATAAATAAAAACATTACTAGCTGTTAGGAATTGTGGGAGTTTAAGTGCAAACCAACTGGATAGAGGGCCAAAGTTGGTCCAGGCCTGCCTTATGGGGTGACCTTACAAAACTACAACTCCCAGGATCTCAATGCATAGGATCCCCGCTTTCCCAAAAAAAATTAAATTGTTGTTATTAATTTTTATTATTATTATTACATTTATTAGTAATTATTATTAGATTTTATTAAATTATTACTAATCATTTATTAATGTTATTTATTATCACTATTATTTATTATCATTTATTATTATTATAATTTATTATTTTTATTGAAGGCTTTCATGGCCACAATATCACTGGGGTGTTGGGCATTTTCTCCTGACATTTCGCCTGGATCTGTGGCTACTGGCATCTTCAGAGGATTATTATTATTAATATTTTTTTTATAATTTATTGCAGTATGTAACATGGTTTTTGTTCCTGGGTTATCAATGTCCTTTCCTAATTGGTTCCCTCATCAGAACAAAGTGTATTAAACTGCAAAAACCTTGCTTTGGCGGAAGGGACGTCATACAAGTACAGTATGTGTATTGGGTCGTTTTAATGAGGATTTGGGGGGGGAAACGACCGCATTTGGCCAAGAAAAAAGTTCTTTTGCACGAGGACAATGCAAGAGTGCACACATGTGCACTCTTGCATTGTCCTGAATTGGGATACGAATTGCTCCCTCATTGGCCCTATTCTCCGGATTTAGCCAGACTATTTCTTGTTTCCAAACCTGAAGAAATGGCTCGGCGGAAAGAGATTTGACTCCAACAATGAAATCATCTCACAAACAAATACCTATTTTGATGACTTCGACAAATCTTATTTTTTGGAAAATATTTTTAAAAATGGAGAAACGTTGGACAAAGTGTATAGAGCTCAAAGGAGACGACGTTGAAAAATAAAATGATTTTTTTATCCAAAAACCTGTGTTTCATTCAAAAAGTCACAGACTTATTGACCCGTCCTTGTATCGAAACAAAAGGAAACCTTTTAGTGGCCAGCGCTCTTTTATTGATAACCCCTTCAGCTTTCAAAAAGCACCCCGAAATCTAACTCTTTCACCCCAAAAACTAACTGATTGATTTATTTGTGTGTTTCTAAACACAAAGTAAGTGCCTTAATGGGAAAAGTCATTATCTGGAGTTGGGGGAATCCAAGCACTGGCTGGCTTTTCCTCATCCCGACTCTTTGCCCTTTCCTCACATCGTGGTCAGTTTCTCCTCGGTCACTTTGGCCTCTGAAGACGGTCCTTCTTCGGCTACATCCAGCGCAAGGTTGTCATAGAGGTTTCTTGGAGTTTGCCTGTTGGGAGGAAAAGCCAGAGGGAGATAAACACAAACAAACAACCAATATCCACAGCTGTATTTTTCAAATTTCCCTTGATTGTTGCCCCACCTTCCTCCTGGGATAGAGTCTCAAAGTGATGATGGAGCATTAGTTGGGAAGTGTTAGGTTTTTCAAACCAATTTCCCCCAGTTCTCCCCATAAAACTGATATGTTACTGTGAGAGCTCCGCTATCCCGTATCTAAAATACTCAGGACTTGAAGGGTTTTGTTTGCGTTATTTTTATATCCTGCCACCATCTCCCCGAAGGGACTCAGGATTGCTTACACACGGCACAAAGTGTCTAAAACAGGGGTGGGCAATTATTTTTTCCAAGGGGCCACACGAGAGCCAAAAAATATTATGGAGGGCCGCACCTAAAGGCGGAACTACATTCTAATCTACATAATTTATTTATTTATTTATTTACTATATATTACACATCAGTAATATTAATATATTAATATATCAAGAAATATTAATATATTATTAGTATTAATATCATAATTATTATAGTATATATATAGACATTATAATATATTGAAATTATAATATAATATAACATTATATTACTTATTATATTACAAAATTATTATAAAATAATAATAAAAACCACTAAAATTAAATTAAATTCAAGAAGACAAGGTGCGAACCAAGATGAAGGCTGACATCCTCAAGAGAGGAAGGATCCCAAGATGGAATGGCCCAATGGACCCAGCCCAGAGGATGGCAAAGCAGACCCAGCCACCGCCGCAGCAGAGGAGAGCAGAGCAGCAGGCGATCGGAGGCTGCAAGCCTCCGCCCGCTCTCGTCCCCAGCAGTTCCCCAGCTGATTGACCCGAGGTGCCACTGCCGCCATCCCATCGCGGGCTCTGTGGGGCCTGTGTCAGCAGACAGGCCGGAGGAGAGGTGGCTTTGGAGTGCCTGCCATCCCTGGAGGCAATCCAGGCCTGCAGGGGGGAGCAGTCGGCGATCTGAGGCGGCTGGATGCCCTGGTGACCCGGAAGACAATCAAGTCTTCCGGGTCGCCACAGCGATCGGCCCCCACAGGTCGCCGGGTGCTTTCCCTGCGGGCCTGGATCGCCTCCAGGAATGGCAAGCGCTCCGGGGCCACCGCTACTCCGGGATGGCAGGCCCCACCGAGCCCGCGATGGGATGGCGGCAGCGGCACCCCTTCTCTTGGCCCCACACCCCCAACGTCCTTCTCCCAGGCCAGACAGAATCGGCTGCTGGGGCTGATCTGGCCCGCGGGCCATGGGTTGCCCATCCCTGGTCTAAAAACAAAAACAAAATATAAAATCAACACAGTTTTTTCCTATATGTCAGGAGCAGAACTGGTGGGGACGAGGGACAGGGCCTTTTCTGTGGTGGCCCCCCGGCTGTGGAATTCCCTCCCAAATGAAATTAGATCTGCCCCCTCCTTACTGACTTTTAGGAAGCGGATGAAAATGTGGCTGTGCAATGAGGCCTTCGCAGAATGAAGGAGGAGATTGCGAATCGACTAAAGTCGCTAACCACTAGATTCAGACCGAATATATGGATTGAGTTGGACTCGATTTTACTTTGGCGAAAGGCTTTTAAAATGTATTTATTGTATTGTAATTAATAATTTTATTATAGTAAATTTATGATGTTTTATAGATTTTAAATGTTAGCATTGAATATTTGCAGTTTGCCGGTCTGAGTCCCTCTTCGGAGGTGAGATGGCCGGGCTATAAAAGTTTTAAATAAATAAATAAATAAATAAATAAATAAACTTGAGAAACTGCAAGTTGCTTCTGGGGTGAGAGAATTGGCCGCCTGCAAGGATGTTGCCCAGGTTTTCCTAGTTTCCAACACACCTCACAACCTTTGAGGATGCCTGCCGTAGATGCAGGCAAAATGCTTCTGGAACATGACCAGACAGCCTGGAAAACACACAACGTCAACAACTCAGTGATTCTGGCCCAGAAAGCTTTCAACAATACGTTGAGCATCTCTACATCTCCACCGAGAAGGCCCCGCCCCCTCTCGTACCCACCAGCTGCGCTTGAGACGGAGGTGGGACCGAGAGGAGGGCCTTCCCAGCAGATATTAGAGCCCGCACAGGTTCATATGAGGAAGTGCGGTCACGAAGACAGGCAGGTCCCGAATTGTGTAGGGCTTTATAGATGATATCCTGCACTTTGAATAGGGCCCGTGGAGTAGAGGTGTTGTGTGCTCCCTATAGCTAGACCTAGTTAGTAACCTGGCTGCCAGCCTTTGCACTAACTGTAGTTTCCTAGTTGTCCCCAAAGGCAGCCCCACGTAGAGTACATTACAGTAGTCCATTCTGGATGTAACTAAGATATGGACCACCAAGTCAGGCTTTTTGAGATATGGTCGCAGATGGCGCAAAAGCTTTATCTGTGCAAAGAAGGACCTCACTCCTTCCAGGAGCCACTGGAGAAAAAACCCTTGTCTGTTTGAAGCAAGTGTGGGTGTTGCAATGAGCAAGCTTGAATAGCATTGAGTAGCCATGAAGCTGCAAAGTCAATCAGTGAGGGCATCTGCATAGAGGTAGTGAAGCAAGTGTGGTGAAATAGACAAGGGTCCTTTCTCGCACCCTGTACATTATTCCACAGATATATATATGCACTCCACTTGCCTCCCTGCCAACAGAACCTATGAAGATGTCATTAGCCACAGATGCATGCGAAATGCCAGGAGAGAATGCTACTGGAACATGGCCATCCAACCCGAAAAACTTACAGCAACCCAGTGATTCTGGCCATTAAAGCCTTTGAAAACATATATTTATTTGGATTGTGGTAAAACAATATTTTCATAGAGGTATCCTCTGCAAGTTATTAGTAATCTGTGGTGAAATTACAACGCTCAGGATGCCATACCATTGAAACATGGTAATTATTTATTTTGCGGTGTAGATGCACTGTAGATGGGATGAAAATAATAGGAGGAAACGACTTTGCTGGATGGCCAGCATCTCTAAGAGCTGCCAAAGGGATGAATTATCATTATTGTTATTATTATATTTATTTATTTCCTGCTTTTTCTCTCCCAAAACAGACTCGGCCGTATTCTTACCTGAGTTCAACGTCTGCGTCCACTCTATCTTCTTTTTCATCTTTCCTGAAAAGCAAGCCAAATGTTCACAAATGCATTACAGCGAGATCTCGGCATTTGGGTTTGGGACCCAAATCTGTGCGTGCTGAAGCCTCGTTATACACAATTTTGATAGTAAACTAGTGGCATAAACCGAGCATTGTGGTCCCCAAAATACAGTAAAGATCCCCATATGTTGTTGAGAGGCCCTTTGGAGTGAGTGGGATCGTTATGGCCTATCACCTTGAGATTTGCCCAGGGTTGACCAAAAGGGACAAAGGAAAGAGACTCACGTCTTGTTGGCGAAGAAGATCCGGTTGATGAGTGACGCCACAAAGATCACCCCGAGGAAACCCACAACGGCTGACAGGCCCACAAGCCAGGGCTGAAGGGAGTTTGAGCCATCAGTGGTTCCGGTGACCTCTGGTGAAGATGAAAGCAGAAGGTGGGACGACAGCTTCCCTCGATCCGGGCACTATCCTTCTATTGTTTCAGCCCAGAATCATGTTGGCCATATCACTTTTGACTCGTGCTCGGGCTGTATGGCCATATTCCAGTAGCATTCTCTCCTAACGTTTTGCCTGCATCTGTAACTGGCATCTTCAGAAGGTCTGTTGGCAGTGAGGCAAGCGGAGTGTAGATATACCTATGGAATAATGTCCAGGCTGGGAAAAAGAACCCTTGTCTGTTTCAAGCAAGTGTGAATGTTACAATGAGCAAACTTGAATAGCACTGAGTAGCCTTGCAGCTGCAAAGTCAATCAGTGAGGATCTCTGCATGGAGGTAGTGAAGCAAGTGGAGTGTATATATTTTGTAGCTTCATGGCTGCTCAGTGCTATTCAAGTATGCTAATTGCAAGAGACACACTTGCTTCAAACAGACAAGGGTTCTTTCTTCCACCCTGGACATCATTCCATAGGGATATATACACTCCTTTTGCCTCACTACCTCTATGCAGATGCCCTCACTGATTGACTTTGCAGCTTTGTGGCTACTCAATGCTATTCAAGCTTGCTCATTGCAACATCCACACTTGCTATAATCCGACAAAGGTTCTTTCTCCTACTCTGGACATCATTCCACAGGGATATATACACTCAATTTGCTTCCCTACCTCTGTGCACATACCCTCACTGATTGACTTTGCAGCTGCAAGACTACTCAATGCTATTCAAGCTTGCTAATTGCAACATTCACACTTGCTTCAAACAGACAAGGGTTTTTTCTCCCACCCTGGACATTATTCCACAGGGATATATAGACTCCACTTGCTTCACTGCCTCTACCTTCACTGATTGACTTTCCAGCTTCGTGGCTACTCAATGCTATTCAAGCTTGCTCATTGAAACAGCCACACTTGCATTAAAGAGACAAGTGTCAGGCCTCAGCCAGAGCAGTTAAATAAACAGCTTGACTTTGGCTGCCATGGCAACAAGGAGGCAGCAGAGTGGGATGGGCCTAAGTCTGGGAGGAGGGAGGGAGTTTACCAGAAGGGGTTTTCACTGAGCGTTTTGGCGGGAAAGCTCAGATTCCTCTTTGCTCTGCCTGGAGTGTGGATCTAAATAAACCGTGTCCTTTGGAAGAATCCTTTGTGAGCGTACTTTATTTAACAGTCCTATCCAGGACCTGACAGACAAGTGTTCTTTCTCCCACCCTGGACATCATTGCACAGAGATACATACCCGCACTCCACTTGCCTCATTTCCAACAGACCTCTAAACATAACTCTGAAGATGTCATTGCACTGCAGTGGCTCCTGGAAGGTACAATGCCCACAAGACCCATTCCGGTGAATGTTACAATGAGCAAACTTGAATAGCATTGAGTAGCCTTGCAGCTGCAAAGTCGATCAGTAAGGACCTCTGCTTGGAGGTAGTGAAGCAAGTGGCGTGTACATATTTTGTAGCTTCTAGGCTGCTCAATGCTATTCAAGTATGCTAATTGCAACAGTCACACTTGCTTCAAACAGACAAGGGTTCTTTCTCCCACCCTGGGCATTATCCCAGATACACACACACACACACACACACACACCATTTGCTTCACAACCTCTGCAGATACTCACACGGATTGACTTTTCAGTTTCATGGCTACTCAATGCTATTCTGCCTCTACGTTCCACCTTGTAGCCTAAGATCCGCCGGGGATGCCTTGCTCTCGGTCCCACCAGCTTCGCAAACATGGCTGTTGGGGACAAGGGACAGGGCCTTCACGGTGGTGACCCCCCGCCTATGGAGCTCGCTCCTCAGCGAAATCAGATCGGCATCCTCCCTCCTTTCTTTCAGAAGAAAAACAAAAGACGTGGTTGTGAAACCAGGCGTTTGGCTAATGGATATGAACTTTGAATCTGATCTTGTGATGGTTGTAATGGAAAAGGCTTTATGATTGTGTAACTAATGTTGTTTTAATCTACGGCACTTGTATGTTTTTATCTTCTTATTATATTGTATTTTATTGCGGCATCCAATCGTTGCCATTGTTAGCCGCTCTGAGTCCCCCTGCGGGGGTGAGAAGAGCGGGGTAAAAATGATATAAATAAATAAATAAAAATATTCAAGCTTGCTCATTGTAACATACACACTTGCTTTATACAGACGGGACATTATTCAACAGATAGCTATATATCTATGTATACACTTGCTTCACTAGCTCTACACAGAGATCCTCACTGATTAACTTGGCAGCTGCAAGTCTACTCAATGCTATCTCAGCTTGCTCATTGCAATATTCACTCTTGCTTCGGGATATATACACACCACTTACCTCATTTCCGGAAGACCTCTGAAGATGCCATTAGCCACAGAGGCAAGTGAAATGTTAGGAGAGAATGCTGCTGGAACAGGGCCATACAGCCCAAAAAGTCACAGCAACCCATACTATTGGAATGGCATTGGCCTTTTTGGCTGCCACATCTCACTGTTGGCTCACCTTGAGGTTAGTTAGGGTCTATCAAGACTCCTAGATGCCTTTCCCGTGGACTTTCCCTTCGCCAAAGTATTGACCTCTGGACTGAATGGTCTTTGAACACATCCATGGCATCATTCCTCCCCAGACATCTGTTCCCTTCTAATGTATAGCATTTCCATACCTTGACCGTATGAACCAGGAGCAAAAAGGAGGAATGTCACGAGCAGAATTGCACGCAAAGCCGACTCCATTATGGTTCTCTACTCCACTGCTTTCCTTTGGGCGACAAATGGATGTGGATTCCTCTTTTATCGCCGTCGTCGTCGACTCTGGACTCGGACTCAAAGGGCAGCAGATAAAATCCTGCCAATCTGGTTCCTTCATGAGCCTGATATTGAGCCGTTTCGCCTTTGTGCCTGGCAACAAAGTTTGTAACCATCTTGGAAAGCAGAGTGTATAAATGAGTCACCTCGGGGAGATAGAGCGGGTTATAAATAAAGTATAATTATAATAAATCTCATCCACCTGACAGTGCATCTATGCTGTTGAATTAATGCAGAAGTTTAACTGCCACGGCTTAATGTGATTTGACCCTAAGAGTTATCGTTTAGTGAGATATTGCCCCTTCTCTGCGTGTGGAATTACTGCAATTTGGGAGAGACCGTGGATAGGAAGGAAACTAATTTAAAATGTGCCCCCCAAAAGCTAAATACACGTTGGAGAACTAACAATCATGCATGCACGCTAAATCAGTGTTTCCCAACCAGTGTGCCGTGGCACACTAGTGTGCCGTGAGCGATCATCAGGTGTGCCGTGGGAAATTGGAACCTCCAAGACCCTTTCTTCCCCCTCCTGCCAAACACTTTTTCTTCTCCACTCGGGCTCCCTTCTTCCCAGCCTCGCTCTGCTCGCTTTGCCTCGCTTCGCTAACGCTGCCGCCATTTTGATCCGAGGGGGCAGCGTGAGCGTGTTCAGGAGGTGAGGGGGGAGGAAGACGTGGGGTGAGTCTGCGCAATAGCGCCCGCATGGGTCACGTCTTCCTCCCTCTCCCCTCCCCTCCGGAAGAAAAACTTTGGCCCTCCAACTCCCACTACTCCTAGCAGCCTCAGGCCCCTTTCCTCCCCCCCCCTCAGCCACTTAAGCAGGAAAGGGCCTCAGGCTGTTAGGAATGGTGGGAGTTGAAGTCCAAAGCACCCAGAGGGCCAAAGTTTTCCCATGCCTGTTTTAGGGACCTTAAAGTGGTGAGCCTCCTTCCAACGTTGTGATTCTGGATAGAAAACAAACAACAACATAACATAATATTGTTTGAGTCCACAGTGCTCTCTGGGTGTAGGTGAACTACAACTTCCAAAATTAAGGTCAATTCCCAAGCAAACCCTTTCAGTACTTTCTGTTGGTAATGAGAGTTTAATATGCCAAGTTTGGTTCAATTCCATTGTTGCAAGAGTTCAGGATGCTCTTTGATTGTGTGTTAACTATAAATCACAGAAACTGTAACTCCCAAATGTCAAGGTCTATTTTCCCCAAACTCCATCTGTGTTCACATTTGGGCATATTGAGTATTCATGCCAAGTTTGGTCCTGATCCAACATTGTTTGAGTCCACAGTGCTCTCTGGATGTCGGTGAACCACAACTCCAAAACTCAAGGTTAATGCCCACCATACCCCTCCAGTATTTTCTGTTGGTCTATTTTGACATTGCTCCCATTTTCAACCACATATCTGTGTGAGATGAGCTTCTTTAGCTTGACTGCGATAAAAACTAAACACAGAGAGAGAGACTGACAGCTGTTGAGCAAGACCTTTGTGTGTGTCTTTCTGCCATTCCTGCCAGGATATCTATGTTGTGTTCATCGAAACCGGCCCAGTATGTGTGGGAGAAAGAACCTTTGTCTGTTAGAAGCAAGTGTGGATGTTGCAATGAGCAAGCTTGAATAGCGTTGAGTAGCCATGAAGCTGGAAAGTCAATCAGTGAGGGTCTCTGCTAGGGTTGCCACTTTTTGATATAAGAAATAAGGGACATTTACGGGATTTTTCACAAAAGGGACACTTCATTAAAAACTTGAAACTCAAACGTTAGTTATAGTTTTATTAACAGAATAAGATAATGATTGAAACCCACAAAAAGAAACTGACTTACACCCTCTTAAGAGTACATGGTATGTTTCTGCATGTTTTGTCATGCAGAAAAAACATTATTAGAAATACCTTATTTTCTCCATCTGTATTTAGCACTAGACTTTGCTGACTTTAAAAGTGCACTGTCTAAACATTAAAATAAAATAAACTTTATAAGACAGTACATCTTAATTATTATGATGTCAATAGTTAATGGTATAGTGTAGTATGGGATACACAGCTAGGCCTATTTTAAGAGTAACTCTCAAGCAACCAGAAACGATCTTTATCCAACATGATCTAACATTCCCCTTGGGTAACGGTTAATTGAGTCTACCATACTTTGAAAAAGTCCTATATCGCCTCTTCCTTCCAATGGGGACGCAGGCAGGTACACACTCGCAAGCGAGCGACTGTCAGCCTGCCCTGCGAGTAGGAATCCCCGGGCAGGCATTGCCGTGGAAACCGCAGCACGCGCATTCTTCTGGTCCACTCCGCCCAGTCCTGTCCTGTCAGTCAATAATAAGGGACAGGGCCTGAAAAAACGGGACACAAATTTTAGGGCCAAAATAAGGGACGTCCTTTAGAATAAGGGACATATGGCAACCCTAGTCTCTGCATAGAGGTAGTGAAGCAAGTGATGTATGTATGTGTGTGTCTCCCCATGGAATAATGCCCAGGGTGGGAGAAAGAACCTTTGTCTGTTAGAAGCAAGTGTGGATGTTGCAATGAGCAAGCTTGAATAGCATTGAGTAGACATGAAGCTGCAGTCAATCAGTGAGAGTATCTGCATAGAGGAAGCCTACCTGTTGTTGCTTGGAGGGGTTAACTGGCACTTGGTTGTTTGCTATCTGGAGTTCCCCTGTTTCTGAGTGTTTTCCCCCCCCCCCCCATCTTGGTAACCACATTCTGTTCATTAAAACACCAGACTCAAGGCAGTAAAAAAAGGAACACCACTCAGAAACAGGGGAACTCCAGACAGCAAATAACCAAGTGCTAGTGAACACCACCGAAACAGAGGTGCCTCCAAGCAATAATCTATTTGTCTTTGCATTGAGTTTGTTGTATTTGGGTTTCCTTTCAGTTTCCCCATCTGGACCCAGGAAATCCAGGCAAGAGGCGAGGAAGGTGGCCGCCTCCACTCTCCTCTGCCATTAAGAATAGATCCTCTCCTTGCCAATCCAAGGGGATTTCGGTGGATCCCATTTCATTTCGGTCTCGTTCTCCATCCTCTTCCGGGGGCCTCTTTTCTTCCACTTTGGGGCCGAAAGCCCAGTCTGGGAAGAGAGGGTGTCGAGGAAATCCCATTATTATCATTATAATCATCATCCCCATCATCATCATCACAATAATAAAAAGCATAGAGGCTGCCACAGTACAAACCACAGCTCCCAGGATCCCGAAGCGTTACAACAGGGTCAAACTGCATTTATTCTCCAACATTTGTAGTTGCACCCAGAGATTGTATTTTAATATTTTGTTGTATCCCAAAGATCCTCGGGGAGGAATAATAATAATAATAATAGAGTGTTGTGTGGTTTCTGGGTTGAATGCTAATAATAAGATAGATATTTATTATTTTATTTTTGTATCAGAAGCGAACCAAGGGTACAATAAAATAATATCTATATTATTTATATTACATAAATATATATTATTTATTTATTTATTATTTCAATTTAATGGATCGCCCTTCCCGAAGCTCAGGGCGATTCACAGCATATAAAACACACAGATTTAAAACATCACAAGACCTCATAAAAACAATTAAAAATCCCAACCCCTTGCAATCCCATAAAACCATAACGAATCAGAACACAGCTGATTCATACAAGACAACAATAGTACGGCAGGGTGGCAGATGGAGTCAGGCACCGGTCAAGCTCCAAATGCCTGCCTGAATAGCCAGGTCTTGCAGGACCTGCGGAAGGCCATTAGATCCTGCAGGGCTCACGTCTCCGCCAGCAGCGAATTCCATAGAACCGGCGCAGCCACCGAAAACGCTCTCTGCGGCTTGCTAGAGAGTCTACAGTTTCAGACCCGGGACCTCCAGCATGTTATACCCCTCTGAGCGCAGTGATCTTCTGGGTACATATGGGGTAAGCCGCTCCCTCAAGTACACTGGCCCCAAACCATGTAAGGCCTTGAAAGTCAAGACTAACACCTTGAAGGAGACCTGGAATTCAATTGGCAACCAGTGCAGCTCGCACAGGAGAGGTGTTACATGGGCAGATCTTGTGGCTCCCAACAGCAGACGAGCTGCCGCGTTCTGCACCAGTTTGAGTTTCTGGATCGCCGACAAAGGTAGGCCAATGTACAGCGCGTTACAGTAATCGAGCCTCGAGATGACCGTGGCTTGGATCACCGTGGCCAGGTCACGGCGGGAGAGATAGGGAGCCAGGCGTTTCGCTTGCCACAGGTGGTAAAAGGCTGTCTTGCAGGCAAAAGCAATGTGTGCCTCCATAGACAGCTGGGGGTCCAGCCGGACCCCCAGGCTCTTAATTGAAGACTGCGGGCGTAGTGCCACGCCGTCAAGTGTCGGCAGCTGGATCTCCCCCCCCCCCGGGCGGCCCAGCCACAGGATCTCCGTCTTCACCGGATTCACCTTCAACTTACTGGCTCGCAGCCATCCAGTTAGGCTTCTAGGCAGAGTTGGAAATTATCGGATACAGATTCTGTCCCAGCATCCATCCTCAGAACGAGCTGGGTGTCATCAGCGTACTGGTGACATTCCAGCCCAAAACTCCGCACCAATTGGGCGAGTGGTCGCATGTAGATGTTAAATAACAGCGGGGAGAGGATGGCCCCCTGAGGGACTCCGCAATATAAGGGGGAGCCCTCGGAGACCACCCCTCCCCACTTCTCTCGCTGCAGGCGGTTTTGGAGGAAGGAGGACAGCCAGTTGAGAGCTGTCCCCCTCACCCCTGCCACCGCCAGGTGGTGTGTCAAAAGTTGATAATCGACAGTATCAAACGCTGCCGTGAGGTCCAATAACACGAGCAGCGCCGATCCGCCTCGATCCAACTGGCAATGGAGTAGTTCTGTGATGGAGACCAGGATGGTCTCTGTCCCATGCCCAGAACGGAAGCCGGACTGGAAGGGGTCTAGCCAGGTTGCATCATCCAGGAACGCCTGCAGCTGCTCCATTGCTGCCCTCTCAATTACCTTGCCCAGGTACGGCAAATTGGACACTGGGTGGTAATTGGAGGGGGCCGCGGGATCTAACCCTGGCTTCTTCAGCAATGGAGTTACCACCGCCTCTTTTAACTCCTCTGGGAAAGCTCCTTGCTAATTAGATAATATCATAATTATAGTATATTATTACCACATACAATAATATAGATAAAAAAGGCGATGAGGAAGAAATAATAGCACTTAAATTGCATGAATCATAAAATGATACAGACCTAGAGATTGTATTTTAATCTGTGTTGTATCTCACCTTAAACTTTGGGGAGGGTAAGACTATTACTACTACTACTACTAACTACTATAATAATAATAGTAATGGTGGAGGAGGAAAAAGAAGGCAAGATATAAAGTTATGAAATTATCATCCATATCATCCTAATGAAGTTGTAAATCTGGTCATCGATGAAGAGAAAGAGAAGGAAAAGAAGGAAACTTCCTTCACTTCCTCTATGTAGAGAGACCCTCACATATTGACTTTGCAGCTTCATGGCCACTCAATGCTATTCAAGCTCGCTCATTGCAACATTCACACTAGTTTGAAACACTTTCTCCGACCCTCGACATCATTCCATAGGGGGATACATACACACACACACACACTCCACTTGCCTCCCTGCCAACAGAATATCTGAAGATGCCATTAGCCACAGATGCAGGGGAAACGCCAGGAGAGAATGCTACTGGAACAGAGCAACCCAGAGAAAAAGAGTCATCACCCCCATCCTCCTCCTCACTCCCTCACCAGCAAAGTCGTGGACCAGGTCGTCAATAAGGTGCCCCACGATGGCGTAAGCCACGCCGAAGACAATGAGGACCGCCATCACCAAGTACAAGGCATACCGCGGGAGGCGGATAGAGTCCAAGGATGGAGGCCGGTATTCCGTAAAGGCGGCGCTCTCTTCCGCCTCTTCTCCAGGGAGCTCCATTGCAATGCCGGTGGGAAATTAACCGGGGATGGAGGCCGATACTGGGATGCAAACATCCACCATCAAGGTGCAGGAAGACAAAACCCAGAGCTTCCTCTCTGCCCCCAACATATGCCAAGCTGGACTGGCTCGGCTCTATTAATGGGTTTAGAACAAACAAAAATGAAAAAAAATGGAGTTAAGAGGATTGAGGGCAAAAGCACTTTGGCGGGACAGAAAGCAAGCTTTGCCGGCCAAACTGATCCCAGATGTTGTTTGCCAAGAATTAAAGAAACTGAGAGCTCAAGCCGGGCAAAGCCATTTGCAAGGTCGCAAACGGGCTTTTTTTATTCCTCTTTCGGAAAGCCTTCCAAATCCTCATTTGTGTATTTGAGAGGCTGTCGTTTGCCATACGGAGTGTGACTTTCTGAATATTTTGGGGGAGACGTTTACGGCCCCAAATCTCACGAATTCCACTCCCAAAGAGGTGGTACGAGGTAATAATAGTAATAAGCATAATCATAATGTGTTGTTGAAGGCTTTCGTAGCTGGAATCACTGGGTTGCTGTGAGTTTTTCAGGCTGTATGTTAAGCAGTGTTCTCTCCTGACGTTTCGCCTTCATACGTTATATTTAGTTATTCTCTGTTGTTCGGGCTTGGCTCCATGTAAGCCGCCCTGAGTCCCCGTTGGGGGAGATGGTGGCGGATATAAATAAAGATTATTATTATTATTATATGTTGATAATGCCATCTTCAGCGGTCTGTTGCAAGTGAAGCAAGTGGAGTTGCTTGCCTCATTTCCAACAGCCTTCTGAGTAAACCTCTGAGGATGCCAACCACAGATGCAGGCAAAACGTTAGGAGAGAATGGCACTGGAACATGGCCATATGGCCCGAAAAACTCACAGCAACCCAATAATATTAATAGGAATAATGCCTGATTTTAATGCATCTCAGGAGACAAATTAAGGTGTCACGTGGAAAAGAACAACAAGAAGCTAGCTCCGCAACAGGAATAATTTCAGGGGCTCCTCCATATAAGTCAGTGTTTCCCAACCTTTTTTGAGCCGCGGCACACTTTTTACATTTACAAAATCCTGGGGCACACCACCAACCAAAATGACACAAAATGACACTCTAACACAGTCATACATACAGTAAATATGTTTTTAAATGTATTTATACATTCAGTGTGAGACCTGGGCCTGTTTCGATGAACACAACATAGATATCTTGGCAGGAATGGCAGAAAGATACAAACTTCCCACACAGAACTCCCATAACCAAGAGAAAATACTATAAGAGTTTGGTGGGCATTGACCTTGTGTTTTGGAGTTGTAGTTCACCTATATCCAGAGAGCACTGTGGACTCAAACAATGTTGGATCAGGACCAAACTTGGCATGAATACTCAATATGCCCAAATGTGAACACCGATGGAGTTTGGGGAAAATAGACCTTGACATTTGGGAGTTGCAGTTTCTGGGATTTATAGTTAGCACACAATTAAAGAGCATCCTGAACTCTTACAACAACGGAATTGAACCAAACTTGGCACATTGAACTCTCATTACCAACATAAAGTACTGAAAGGGTTTGCTTGGGAATTGACCTTGAGTTTGGAAGTTGTAGTTCACCTACAGCCAGAGAGCACTGTGGACTCAAACAATGTTATGTTAAGTTGTTGTTTGTTTTCTATCCAGAATCACAATGTTGGAAGGAGGCTCACCACGTTAAGGTCCCTAAAACAGGCACGGGAAAACTTCGGCCCTCTGGGTGCTTTGGACTTCAACTCCCACCATTCCTAACAGCCTGAGGCCCTTTCCTGCTTAAGTGGCTGAGGGGGGGGGAAGGGGCCTGAGGCTGCTAGGAATGGTGGGAGTTGGAGTCCAAAACACCTGGAAGGTCCAAGTTTGCCCATCCCAGCTTTCGACAGAGACCTCTTCCTCCCCCTTCCCCTTTGCGCCCTTTCTTCCCTCTCCTGCTGAACACTTACTTTTTCTTCTACACTGCCGCTTCTGCCACCATTTTGATCCGAGGGGGCAACATGAGCGTGTTCAGGAGGGGAGGGGGGAGGGAGGCGTGATCCGTGTGGGCGCTACTGCGCAGACTCGCCCCAGAGCAAAGCAAGAAAAAGCGAGCAGAGCGAGGCTGGAAAGAAGGGAGCCGCAGTGGAGAAGAAAACTTGTTCGGCCGGACAGGGAAGAAAGGGTATTGGAGGTTCCAATTTCCCACGGCACACCTGATGATCGCTCACGGCACACCTGATGATCGCTCACGGCACACTGGTTGGGAAACACTGATATAAGTGACTGAAAGGGGTAACTCAAATCAATGGAGGGGAATACCAACTCCTCTTAAAAGATGGCACTCTATCTTGTGCCAAAAGCAAACGTTAAAGCATGCGATGGCTCATTTCAGCTCAGAAATTGGGATGCGATGCCCTGTAAACAGAACGAGAGAAACTCAAGAAAATCGGCAAGTAGCGGTTTTAATTTTTCCCCATTGCCTTCTTTCCCTGCTTAACACGGAAAACAGCTTTCGGCAAAATAAACCCCTCCTGGAAGAACGAGTAGCTGAGCAAGCTTTGTAAACTGTAAGCATTTGCAAGGGGAAGCTCTTGAGATATTGCTGGTGTTCACCCATAGCGGAATACAGATGAAACTCCCCATAGGCATCTATTGGAATATTGCCCCTGAGGTTACTACTTGTCCATAGCTAAAAATAGATGAAATTCCTCATTGCAGACGATGGACATATTGCACCTTAAGATCTTATTTCCCCATAGTGGCATATCAATGAATTTCCCCATTACCAACTATTGAGATATTGTTCTCAAAGCCCATGATCGCATTCAGAAATCTCCCATTTTCTTACAGAAAGGCAAGGAGCTTTTCTCGGAGAGTCCGCAAAAGTGACCAGACTGGACGATAATACTTGGAAGCCCACCATGGAAGTCCATAAAAGGGATGTTGCCAAACTCTACAAAAGTTTTGTTTTTCATGGCTACCATCACCAAAACGGAGTTCTTGGACCCTCAATGCCACCAGGCCCCTTCACCAAGAGAAAGGTAATAACTTAAAAGAGAACATGAAGACTGTGGAGTATAGGATGTTTTAAAAGTGTGGAAAGGGGCGGGCCCAGTGCTCAGTCTGAGGCTTTGAGCTGGACAAGTGCGTCGGCGTACTGGAACTCATTGGCGTTGTTCTCGTGCTCGTACATGTCGAGGGCCACCTCGCAGCTCTCGCGCACCACCTGCTCGGCGTCCTTGGCATGGTCCCGCAAGGCGGCCAGACAGGAGGCCTTGGCAATGGCGCCCAGGGCCTCGGCGCACTCGTGGCGCACCATGGGGCTCTCGGTAGGGTTCTCCAAAGAGGCCACAAGCTGCGGGACGGCCGCCTCATGCTGCAGCTGTCCCAGGACGTATGCAACTTCGTGGCGGAAGAGGGCGCTCCCGCACCGGAGGCCTGCAGGGAAAGAGCGGGGAGTGTCACCATTGCATTGAGTGAAGTTGATGGGATACAAAATATAAAAAAGAAACATCTATAGCAGGGCTGCCCAGGAAGTCAATCGCGCTCGACCGGTCGATCCTAGCCGGATGGGGCGCTTCTCAGAGGGGGCTAGGCCACACCAAGCCCCGCCCCCTCCCCCGGCACTCCCAGCAGCTTCTCCAGGCTTGAGGAGGGCAGGGCCAAGCCAGCCTTGTGCTAGCTATGCCACCACTGGCTTGGCACTGCCATCCTCAAGCCTGGAGAAGCTGCTGGTAGAGCGGAAGTCAGAGGGGGCGGAGCCAGGCCGCCCCAAGCCCCCGCCCCCTCCCCTCTGGCTTTGGAACTCCCAGCAGCTTCTCCAGGCTTGAGGAGAGCAGGGCCAAGCCAGCCTTGTGCTAGCTATGCCACCATTGGCTTGGCATTGCCATCCTCAAGCCTGGAGAAGCTGCTGGGAGCTCCAAAGCCAGAGGGAGGGGGGGCTTGGGGCGAGCCTGGCTCCGCCCCTCTGACTTCCGCTCTACCAGCAGCTTCTCCAGGCTTGAGGATGGCAATGCCAAGCCAGTGGTGGCATAGCTAGCACAAGGCTGGCTTGGCATTGCCATTCTCAAGCCTGGAGAAGCTGCTGGTAGAGCGGAAGCCAGGGGGGGCGGAGCCAGGCCGCACCAAGCCCCACCCCTCCCCTCTCCAGCCTTGAGGAGGTAGGTAGATCTTTCTGACTTGGTTTTATTATAAGTAGCTCGCATGCTGAAAAAGTGTGGGCACCCCTGATCTATAGATACCCAAATACATCTAATATAAGTAGGTGGAGCTGCGGCACAATGGGTTAAACTGCTGAAGTGCAGAGCTTGCTGAGCGGCTGAACTTGCAAAAACCATGAAGACATGAATAAAGATCCAAAAATCCAGAAACTAGAAATTAAAACAGGTATAACATGACAGGATGCAAAATCCCGGAGCTTGAAACTTGAAACAGGGATTACACAAAGAGGACCCAAAAAATCCAAAGGCGGAACACTGGAAAGATACTCACTCTTGGAAAGCAACGTTATTCTCACCACAACGCTTCCTGGAAGAGACCCACTTAAAGCCTGAATTCCCACTCATGATCTCACGTCTTGCACACCCACACTGCTTTTGCTTATGGGAAAATCTAGCCTGCCTTTGTTTTGCACCCTCTTGCCAATATCTCAACATTTCTGATCTCACAAACTCTTCCTCCTCCCCATTCCTCCCAGGAGCAAACTCCCGACGGATTCTCATGGGAAAATCTTTCACTTTCTCTGACATCCTGAGAACTAGCAGGCAATTCATTAACACATCTTCCCATGCCACTTCCATCCCCCCAAACCGCCTTCTGAGATCCCACAAAATCCCCTTCCTCATCCTCTGAGCCCTCTGAATCATTGTAAGCCACAACACTCATCTGATTATCTGGATCTATTTCATTCTGGTTCCAGGCCTGGCTATGGGACAGAGATGGCATTGGTCACCTTGGTGGATTGATCTACTAAGAGAGCTAGACAGGGGTACAGGGAGCGTACAACTCCTCTGTTGCACCAGCTCCACTGGCTGACAATTAGCTTCCGAGCACAATTCAAAGTGCTGGTATTGACCTACAAAACATATTCTTCCCTATGAACCATCAAGGCAGTCAAGATCTTCTGGAGGGGCCCTGCTCTCAGTCCCACCTCATTCACAATCGCGGCCGGTGGGGACAAGAGACAGGGCCTTTTCTGTGGTGGCCCCTCGGCTGTGGAACTCCCGCCCAACTGAGATCAGATCTGCCCCCTCACTCCTGACCTTCAGGAAGCTATTGAAATCCTGGATCTGGAAAGAAGCATTCCCGGAACAATGGCTGAGTTTAATAATAGACTAAGTCATCGATTATGTATGCGGACCGAAATTGGACATGATTTTTATCTTGGCGATCTGGTGTATGTGTATTTTTATACATTTTAATCTACTTGTATTTAATCTTTTATTGTTTAATGATGTTTTAAATTGTAATTTGGCATTGAAACCTTGTTGTTAACCGGAGCTACAACTGGCTGAGAGATCAGTAACCATATTACTGACTGGAGTGCCATTCAGGAAGAGAACGACTTCCATGTTGTGGCAGCTCCACTGGCTGCTGGTCTGCTTCCGAGATAAATACAAAGTGCCGGTTGATACCTATAAAGTCCTAAATGGCTCGGGCTTTATAGGTAACCACATCTCCGTATACAAACTAGTATGAGCACTGCAGTCTGCGGAGGGGGCCCTGCTTTCAGTCGCAACCCCATCTCAAGCACGGTTGGTGGGAATGAGAGAGAGAGGGCCTTTTCTGTGACCACCCCCCCCCCCGGTCTCTGGCACTCCCTCCCTAAGGAAATAAAACCAGCCCCCATCCTCCTATCCTTAAAAAAACTCATTTATGCACCTTAGCATCTGGAGAGGAGGAAGACTATTACACCTTTATATATATCCTCGCTTAGGTATTGGACGCCTACTTCAGCCTATGGAAATTGTGTGCGATGGGTTATGTTTATTTAAGTTCAATTATGCATTTATTGTTTAGTTTTAAAAGTTTATTTTGAGATTGTTTTATCCACTGTTTCAATTTCAGCACTGAATGTTCGCCATGTTGTTACTTTTGTTGGAAACCGCCCTGAGTCCCCTCGGGGAAATGGGGTAAAAATAAAGTATATTATTATTATTACACTCTGCGCAAGGCTCACCCTCTGCCAAGGCCAAGACAGCTGTTTCTCCCCCCAGGTTGCGGAGTGCAAACATGGCCTGGTAGCGCTCAAACAATGGCCGTGACTCCTCCAGCAGCACCTGCCTCAGTTTCCCCACATCCGCTTCCTCGGACGGGGGCGCCGGGTCCACGGAGTGGTACGGCCCTGCAATGAGCCCACCTCTGTGTGCCTGCAGCCACTCCATCCGCTTCACAGCCAACTGACACGTCTCTGCGACCTAAGGAGAATGGGAAACGGGTGCCTTTGCTCATACAAACTTGGAACAGATATGGGTCAATTTTTGGATGCAGGGCTACAAAAATAAAAATAACTAGCTTCGGTCCCTGGCATTGTCACAGTTATTTGAAATAGTCAGTTTTTTAATTGTACAAAAGGCATATGGTTGTGGGTGAACTACAACTCCCATCATGCCAGGTTAACCCCCTGAAACTCCAACAGTACCCGAAGTCTGTTATGTTGGGCATGTTTGCTCTAGATCCGTGGTTCTCACCCTGTGGGCCTACAACTCCCAGAAATCCCAGCCAGTTTACCAGCTGTTGGGATTTCTGGGAGTTGAAGGCCAAAACATCTGGGGACCCACAAGTTGAGAACCACTGCTCTAGATGCATCTTAGGTGGGGTTCAGTGTGCTCTCTGGCTGTAGGGTAAACTACAACTCTCACTATGGTCAGTCAGTCCCCTCAAACCCCTCCAGGTTGAGTTAGTCATGGGGGTTCTGTGTGCCAAGTGTGGTCCAGGTCCATCATCGGTGGAGGTTACAGATTTTCTGGTTGTGGGTGAACTACAACTCCCAGAAAGGAAGGTCAATTCCCCACAAACCCCTCCATTAATCAAATTTAGGCATATCAGGTCTCAAGTTTGGTCCAAATCCATCGGTGTTTGGGTTCACAGTACTCTCTGGATGTAGGTGAACTACAACTCCCCCAAATCCAGGTGAATTTTCCCCAAATACCTCCAGTATTGTTTGCTGATCATGCAGGCTGTGTGTGCCAAGTTTGGTCCAATTCCATCTTTGGTGGAGTTCAGAGTGCTCACTGATTGCAGGTGACCTATAAATCCCAGTACCTACAACTCCCAAATGTCTCAGTCAATTCCTCTCAAAACCCAACAGTATTCAAAAGTGGGCATATCAGGTATGTATGGCAAGTTTGGTCCAGATCCATCATTGTTTGGGTTCATAGTCCACTCTGGATGCAGGTGAACTACAGCTCCTATAAATCCCTCCAAAGACCTCCAGTATTTTTCTTGGTCATGGGGCTTCTGTGTGCCAAGTTTGTTCCACGTCCATCATTGGAGTTCAGAGTGCAGTTCTTAGATTGCAGGTGAACTATACACCCCAGTACCTACAACTCCTATAAATCATGGTGAATTCTCCCCAAACCTCTCTAGCATGTTCTGTTGCTGATCAATTCCTCTGTTTGCTGTGTGCCATAGAAATGAATAGGAAAGGGTTACGGGAGAGGAAGTGGGCAGGGCCATGCAAATTCCACACCAATGGAGAGAGTCAGAAACACTGGGATGTCTGTGGTGGAGGAAACACATAAAATCTAGGATGAAATTGTCCTAAGCCTTCACTTGGGTAGTGGGCAGTGTGTTGTGTGGGGAGGACATTGGCAGGGCTCTTGGACATGTTCATGTCGCTCATTATAACCTGCAGTGTCATTGGAGGGAGGGCCTTTGGTGTCTCCTGAGTAATAGGAGCTATAGCTGTTTATGGAAGTGCGAACCTGTCTGTGTAAGTGGACACCCCAGCCACATATATACATACATATTTTCACTTTTATTATGGATATAGGAATAGGAATAGTTATATAGACAAATACAATTGAGTATAGGACTCATGTGTCTTGGCTGTATAAGCAAAATGATACATTTAAATGCTAGAGAATAAGCCCTATGAGGAGCGGCTTAAAGAGCTGGGCATGTTTAGCCTGCAGAAGAGAAGGCTGAGAGGAGACATGATGAGGGACATGGATAAATATATGAGGGGAAGTCATAGGGAGGAGGGAGAAAGCTTGTTTTCTGCTGCCCTGGAGACTAGGACGTGGAACAATGGCTTCAAACTACAAGAAAGGAGATTCCACCTGAACATTACGAAAAATTCCCTAACTGTGAGAGCTGTTCAACAGTGGAACCTTCTGCCCCAGAGGCTCCTTCTTTGGAGACTTTTATGCAGAGGCTGGATGGCCATCTGCCGGGCGTGTTTTGAATGTGATTTTCCTGCTTCTTGGCAGAATGGGGTTGGACTGGATGGCCCACAAGGTCTCTTCCAACTCTAGGATTCTATGAACCTGTACAATAATTACTGTACCTCAATTACGGGATCATCCGAATACTGCTTTAAGATGTCCAGGACTTTGGGGTTCCCAATAGCTCCCAATGCCTCCCCTATTTAAAAAAACAAAAACAGCAACAATTCAGCAATGAAAGAAATGCCTGGCAAGTCTTATACATAGAAATAATCAATACAGTAATAGTAACCATTGCTTTTGGCCTTTTAATCAAGAGATAAAAGCAGGATGTAAATAAATACAAAAATACTGCATTTAAATATATTAAAAGAACCCACTTGTGATTCTAAGATGCACCCCATTTTAAGAGATTATTTATTTACGTTATTTCTATCTGGCCCATATCAGGCGACTCAGATGGTTATATGAGGGGATATGTATATCTTAGAATTGAAATAAAAATACATTAATAATAACCATTGGTTTTGTCATCTTAATCAAGAGATAAAAGCAGGGTGTAAATAAATATAAAATTAATAAGCAGTTTTTTGGTATTTCACCTGTAAAAGACAATAAGTATTATTATTATCTGTTAAAAAGTCATTATTATATGGATAGAATATTATGTTATATGGCTATATTATTAATTTTATATATAGTATGGATATGTTACTATTATAATGCTATATGATATATTAATATGTTATAATAATATGATAGTACTATAATGTTATATGGATGTGATATTAATATTATAACACTATATAAATATTAATATTATGTTATAATTATATGATATTAATGTTATATGGATATAAAATATTATAACGTTATATGGATATGAATAATATTATGTCATATAGCTATAATATAATAACTATATGGGTATTAATATGTTTTATGGATATAAATATTATAATGTTATATGGATATACTGTATTATGTTACATGAATATAACATTAATATTATAACTTTATATTGATATATATTATAACATTATATTGATATATGTATTATATTATATGGATATAACATTAATATGACATTATATTGATATATATTATAACATTATATGGCTATAATATCATTATTATAACATATGGATTTTCATATTATATTGTTATACGGATACATATTATACTGTTATGTGAATATAATATTAATGTTATAGTGTTATAACAATATATTAACCCTTTAAGAGTTATGATGAACCACCCCGGGCCTTGGAAGTTGAGCTCAACTAAGGAAACCATGGGACTCTTTGCGTAGGCGGATTTCCGCCATGCTCGACGCTCCCCGCCTCTACTCACCGGCTTCATGGCGGACCATGGCTTCTTGGCGCCGGTCTTGGAGGACGGCAACGAGGATGGGGAGGGCACGCTCGTCCTGCATCTGCCCCAGGCAATAGGCCAGCTCATGCTTGAGGAGCGCAGAGTCATCCACAAAGGCCTTGCCGATCCACTCAATGGCTGTGGGCCCTCCCACATTGCGGAGGGTGAACAGTGCTCGGAAGCGGGCCGCTAGTGGTCGCCGGGGGTTCGCCAGCACCTGCCCGATTTGCTCGACTTCCTGTTCTGTCACCATGGTGGATGGACCGACTGAGCCGACTCCCCAAGCTAGAAAGAAAAGGAGACAGTGAACATGTGAACATGACATACTTTTTTTGTGGGATCTCGGAGTCTGGGTAGACCTTAAGCTGAACATGAGCTAAGTGTGTGACATGGCAGCAGAATAAGGTCAATGCAATTCAAAGCCAAATCAATAGGGGTATAGTGTCTAGACTAAAAGAAGTTGTAATCCTTGTGAAAGGGATTTAGGAGTGTTCTCGAAGGCTTTCATGGCCGGAATCATTGGGTTGCTGTGAGTTTTTCGGGCTTGATGGCCATGTTCCAGAAGCATTCTCTTCTGACGGTTCACCTGCATCTGTGGCAAGCATCCTCAAAGGTTCTGCTGGCAGTGAGACAAGTGGAGGGTATATATCCCTGTGGAATAATGTCCAGGGTAGGAGAAAACTCCCATCTATTGTAATTAGCAAGCCTGAATGGCACTGAGTAGCGTTGCAGCTGAAAAATCAATCAGTGAGGGTATCCACAGAGGTAGTGAAGCAAGTGGAGTGTATATATCCATGTGGAACCATGTCCAGGGTGGTAGAAAGAACCCATGTCTGTTGAAGCAATGTTGCCATTGGCGAGCTTGATTACGATTGAGTAGCCTTGCAGCTGCAAAGTCAATCAGGGAGGGTCTCTGCATAGAGGTAGTGAAGTAATTGGTGTGTATATATATCCCTGTAGAATAATGTCCAGGGTGGGAGAAAGAACCCTTGTCTATTTGAAGCAAGTGTGAATGTTGCAATTAGCCAGCCAGATTAGCATTGTTAATAGTAATAAAATATTAACAAAATAATAATAAATAAAAATATTAAGAAACTAATAATAATTTCGTACTCGCCTCTCCTTGTGGCAGGTTACAACATAATAAAAACAATCAACATTGTAAAAATTCTATAAATGCACATAATAAAACCTATTTCTATATTATTATTATTATTATGAATCCCTGTGAGGACCAGCTTAGAGAACATGGAGAAAAGAAAGAAGAAGAGACTGCATCTAAATGTTTGCTCATTGTGTTTAACTATCCCAAGAAGCCTATTATTCCATTATGAGAGAGGAGAAATGACAGTTTTGGGAAGCGAATGTATCTGAGATGAAGCGTTTGGGAAGCCGCTCCTTAGCTGCCTTTCCCAAAATACTGCAGCAAAACCGGAAAAAGCACCCTCCCTTCCCTATTATTTGTAGAGTTCCTAGCCTACTTTTCTCTCATAATGAAGCTCAAGTCAATACAAATTGTAAATTAAAATTGGGATTGCAGAAGCAAGTCCTAACGCTGATTAAATCCTTCTTATTTATTATTATTTATTCTCTTTAATCTGTCTTGGCAAGGCTCTGACTTTTCTTTCAACTATTAATGTTATTGATAAAATATTAACCCTTTAACAGTTACTATTATTAGCTGTTAAAAGGTCATTATATTGCTGTAATATTAAAATATTATACAAATATAATAGCCCTTTAGCAATTATTAGTAACTGTTAAAGGGTCAATATTATATTGATATAATATTATATTGATATAATATTACCCCTTAACAGTTAAATATTATTACTAGCTGTGGTGGCACAGCGGGTTAAACTGCTGAGCTGCTGAACTTGCTGACCAAAAGGTTGGCAGTTCAAATCAGAGGAGCGAGATGAGCTCCCGCTGTTAGTCTTAACGACTGCCTATCTAGCAGTTAGAAAGCACGCAAATGGGACGACAGTGTTCCCTCACTTATTGCGGGGGTTCCGTTCCAGGATCACCCGTGGTATGTGAAAATACGCGACATAGAGACGTTGTATTTATTTTTAAAATTTTACATTATTTCAGCAAGGGAGGCAGGCCTTCCCTGCCATGCCTCGGGCCGCTGGGGAAATCCCAGACAGAGAAGACCTCACAAGCTAGTCTAGGAAAACTGTGAAACAGCAAGTCTGCAGTAAGTGAACCGCGAGGCACTGAGGGAACACTATAGAGTAGGGGTGCTCACAATTTTTCAGCATGCGAGCTACTTATAAAACAACCAAGTCAAAATGATCTACCTACCCACTACTCAGAGAGCCATAAAAGCAAAATATTTGGAAATTTATTTCAGTAAGAGCCATATAATATATTTTAAGACTGAATTCAACTAAATGTGAGTATAATAAGCCCCTAAATTTATTCATAATAATAATGATGATAATAATATTCATTCAGCCTCTGCTAACAACAACAACAACAAGTTCCTAGAGTAGAAGGAGACCTCCAAGGGCCATCCAGTCTAACCTCCTTCTGCCATAAGGGAAAAACACAATCAAAGCATTCCTCACAGATGGCCATTCAGCCTCTGATAATAACAACAACAACAACGGGTTCCTAGAATAGGAGAAGACCTCCAAGGGCCATCCAGTCCAACCTCCTTATGCACCTGAGCGGCTTTGGGAGCCTGCAGGGCAGGACTGAGCCTTCCTCCCGCCCTGCCTGCGATCTACCAGGATGCCCTACGCCAGTGTTTTTCAACCTTTTTTGAGCCGCGGCACATTTTTTACATTTACAAAATCTTGGGGCACACCACCAACCAAAATGAGACAAAATGACACTCTAACACAGTAATACATATAGTTAATCTGTTTTTAAATGTATTTATACACTCAGTGTGAAACCTGGGTCTGTTTCGATGAACATCATAGATATCCTGGCAGGAATGGCAGAAAGACACACATGAAGGTCTTGCTCAACAGTTGGGAGTTATAGTTCACCCGCAATCAAAGAGCATTCTGAACTCCACCAATGATGGAATGGAATCAAACTTCCCACACAGAACTACCATAACCAAGAGAAAATACTATAAGAGTTTGGTGGGCATTGACCTTGAGTTTTGGAGTTGTAGTTCACCTATATCCAGAGAGCACTGTGGAGGGGAGGGAGGAAGACATGGGGCGAGTCTGCGCAGTAGCGCCCGCACAGGTCACCTCTTCTCCCTCCTGCAGAAGCGACAGCGTGAGCAAAGCAAGCAGAGTGAGGCTGGGAAGAAGGGAGCCCGAGTGGAGAAGAAAAAGTGTTCGGCAGGAGGGGGAAGAAAGGATATTGGAGGTTCCAATTTCCCATGGCACACCTGATGATCGCTTACGGCACACTGGTTGGGAAACACTGCCCTACGCGATCTACCAGTAGATCGCGATCTACCTAATGAGCAGCCCTGCTGTAGAGCAATAGGTACTGCTCTGGCAGGAAGGCAACGGCACTCCATGCAGTCATGCTGGCCACATGACCTTGGAAATGTCTACAGACAATGCAGGCTCTTCAGCTTACAAATGGAGATGAGCACCACCACCCCCCAGAGTCAGACGCTAGTAACCTTAATGTCAGGGGAATCCTTTATCTTTACCTGTTATATGGTCAATAGTATATTGGTGCCATGTTAAAAACCACAGTATTATATTGATATAACATTATTCAAATATCATATCAATATATTAATAAAATAGTATATTGATATAATATTAACTCCTTAGCTCCATCATTAGGTCATCTAGACTGGGTGCTTTACCAGTTTTGCATTGCTTAATAGCTTATCTGAGTTCTTTCACATTTTGGGGGAGATGACAACAGGTGGGTTTCAAGTTCTGGCGTCCTGTTGATTTTCACCTTTGCTGCAGTTGGTTTTCCCATTCTGAATTAGCTGGTGTGCTTTCTGGTCAGGTGTTACGTTTGCATGTCCACAGTCGACTAGAGGATCATTATCCAGACGCCAGGCTCTATGTGGAGTTTCAGAGCAGAAAAAGTAGATGGAGGAGGCAAAATAATGGTCTACCTCAAGGTAGCATTCTTGCATCGATCTTGTTTAACAGCTTTACTAATGATCAGCCACAGCCACCACACACAAAGAGCTTTATATTTGCTGATGGCTTTGGCCTAACAACACAAGCAAAAAAACCCCTTTGAAACAGTTGAAAACCAACTTCCGAATACCCTAAAAGAGCTCTCCAGCTACTGCAAAGATAACCTCCTGAAGCCTAACCCTGCCAAGACACAAGGGTATGCTTTCCACCTAAGCAACCTAAGGTTACCTGGGAAGACCAAGAGCCCAAACACTTTTCCCACCCTAAATATGAGGGTGGGTCAATAAGACAGTGGCTTTTTGAATGAAACACAGGTTTTTGGATAAAAAATCATTTTATTTTTCAACATAGTCTCCTTTGAGCTCTATACACTTTGTCCAACGTTTCTCCAATTTTTTTTATCCCTTCCAAAAAATAAGATTAGAACATAAGAAGAGCCATGCTGAATCGGGCCTCAGCCCATCTAGTCCAGCATTCTGTGTCACACAGTGGCCCACCAGTTGTACACGGGGATCTCTAGCAGAAAGGAGGGCAAAACCCTCACCTGCTCCCGACCCCCCACAACCAGTACCCGGGGAAAATCCTGCCTGCCTCCATCAACACAGAGGTGGCACTTGGATGTCCATTTGTCGAGGTCATCAACATAGGTATTTGTTTGTGAGATGATTTCATTATTGGAGTCAAATCTTGTTTCGCCAAGCCATTTCTTCAGGTTTGGAAACAAGAAATAGGCATTCGGGGCTAAATCCGGAGAATAGGGCAGATGAGGGAGCAATCTGTATCCCAATTAATGGACTGTTGCCATGGAAACTGCACATGTGTGCACCCTTGCAATGTCCTGGTGCAAAAGAACTTTTTTCTTGGCCAAATGCGGTCGGTTTTTCCCCAAAATCATCATTAAATCAACCCAATAAGTTGGCATAATATTCGCCATTGTTTTACCCTTTTGAAGGTAGTCAATGTGGATTATACCGCGTGCATCCCAAAAAACGGTCACCATGACTTTATTGGCTGACAAACCCACCTTGGCCTTCTTTGGCGCCGATTCCCCCCAGAAACTCACTGTTTTGACTGCTGTTTGGTCTCTGGTGTGTTGTGGTGGATCCACGTTTTGTCCATGGTTAAGAAACGGCGCAAAAACTCATCCATATTGCGATTGAACAACGCCAAACACTCCTGTGAAATTGTCACACGATTGCGTTTGTGGTCGATTGTGACCAAATGCGGCACCCATCTTAATGTGCTTAATGAGCACACAAAATTCACTTTTTTCCATTTTCTTCTCAAATCACATGGTAGCCTGCTATCAATGGCTGTCAAACACAAACTAAATGACGCAGCTTGTTCAAATTTAGACAGGAGCCAACTGACAGATGCCTGTTGACAGGAGAAGTGTTGCCCTTTCAGTTAAGAGGCGGGAAATTCAAAAAGTCACGGAATTACTGACCCGCTCTCATATCTTGGTGTCACCTTAGACTGAACGCTAACATTTAGGAACACTGTGCGAACACCAAGTACAAAGTAGCTGCATGCAAGAACATCCTGCAAAAACGTACTGGCAGCACATGGGGTACAGACCCAAAATTGATAAGAACATCAACCCTGGCCTTGCCTTACTCAACTGCTGAGTCTGCCTGCCCTGTTTGGCACACATCTGCCCATGCAAAGCAGGTGAACATAACACTGAACAAAACATGCAGAATAATCATAGGATGTCTCAAACCCACACCTGTTGATAGACTCTATAAGCTAGATGGCATTGCCCCTCCTGATGTGCAACTGGAAGTTGCTGCCAACTGTGAGAGAACTAAGGCTGAACACTGTAAAAGCCATCCACTGCATGGCTCTCAGCCTCATCCCAGTAGACTCAAATCAAGAAAAAGCTTCATGAGAACCACCACTTCTCCAAAAGTTCCTCCAGCAACAGTAAGCGTATCCCACTGGCCAGCTAAACCAGGCAACTCCAACTGGATGGCCCCCCACAAGGGTCTTCCTCCAGAGGCAAACCAAGAATGGGTAACTTGGAAGTCTCTGAACAGACTCAGACGCGGAGTGGGCAGAGCAAAAGACAACCTGGCAAAATGGCACTGCCTAGAAGAATCCTCTACCTTGTGCAATTGTGGAGCAGAATAAACAACTCAACATCTGTATGCTTGTCCACAATGCCCTGCCTCAAACACAGAGGAAGAACTGCTTAAAGCTAGAGACAACGCAGTCACTGTAGCCTGGTTTTGGTAAAAAATTATTTAGCCGCTTGTGCTCCCTCCATTTTATCAGTTTTAAACTTATTTATTTATGTAATGCTTTTGACATAAAATAAAATAAATAAACCCCTTAGCAATTATTATTATTATTACTAGCTGTTAAGGGTCAATATTATATTGGTGATATATTAATATAATAATAATATCAAGTCACTTCTGGTGTGAGAGAATTGGCCGTTTGCAAGAACATTGCCCTGTGGATGCCTGGATGTTTCGATGTTTTACCATCCTTGTGAAAGGCTTTTCTCATGTCCCCGCATGGGGAGCTGGAGCTGACAGAGGGAGCTCGTCCGTGCTCTCCCTGGATTCAAACCTCCTACCTGTCGGTCTTCAGTCCTGCCAGCACAAGAGTTTAACCCACTGCGCCACTGGGGACTCCTAATATTATATTGATATAATATCATTATAATATTATATTGAAATATTAACCCCTTAGCAATTATTATTGTTGTTATAATTACTAGTGGTTAAAGGGTCAATATCATATTGAAATTATAATATGATATGATATTGATATTATATTATTTTATTGATACACTATTAACCTTTTAGCAGTTTAGTACAAGCTGTTAAACAATTATCAATATTATATTGGTGATATATTCATATTATTGTATTTATAGAATATTACATTAATCTATTGCTTATATATTACGCTATATTGCTAAAAGGTTAATACATTGATATAATATTATTAATGAAAAACCAATGAAAAATGAACTGGACACAGCTCCCACTCTGGAAGAGACCCTTGAGGCCATGCAGAAGATAAAAAATGGCAAGGCAGCCGGGATCGATGGAATCCCACCTGAAGCTTGGAGGTCATGTACTTCATGCTAAACTCCATGAGCTCCTTGTGTGTTGCTGGGAAAAAGGTGAACTGCCATCAGATCTCCGAGATGCAGTTATCATCACCCTGTATAAGAAAAAAGGAACAAAATCCTATTGCTCAAACTATCGAGGTATAACTCTGCTCTCCATTGCTGGAAAAATCCTTGCAAGGATACTCCTGAACAGATAAGTTCCTGCTATTGCAGAAGAACTTCTCCCTGAAAGCCAATGCGGCTTCAGAGCTAAAAGGAGCACCACAGATATGGTATTTGCCCTTAGACAACTGCAAGAGAAATGTCGAGAGCAGAACACAGGATTCTATGTAAGATTTGTCGACATCACCAAAGCCTTCGACACTGTGAGCAGAAAAGGTCTGTGGCAGATCCTGGAATGACTAGGATGTCCCCCCAAATTCCTCAAAATGATTATCCTGCTGCATGAGGGCCAGCACGGTCAAGTCAGATACGGCGATGCTCCCTCGGAGCCCTTTCTGATAACGAATGGAGTGAAACAAGGTTGTGTTTTTGCACCAACACTATTTACAACCTTCTTCAGCATGATGCTCCAAAGGGCTACGGCAGACCTCGAAGAAGAAGACGGCATATATATACGCTATTGTACTGATGGCAGCTTGTTCAACTTAAGCCTTCTGAGGGCTCGCACTAAGACTCTAAACTATCTAGTCCGTGAGTTGCTTTTTGCAGACGATGCTGCCCTTGTCGCCCATTCAGAAGCAGCCCTGCAGCGCCTAACATCTTGCTTTGCAGCAGCTGCAGAACTGTTTGGGCTGGAAGTCAGCCTGAAGAAAACGGAAGTTCTCTACTAGCCCGCACCACAGGAAGAACACAATCACCCCCACATCAGCATAGGCACATCTGTGCTTAAGTTTGTTCAGCAGTTCGCCTACCTGGGAAGCATCATCTCTTCACATGCCAAGATTGATAAAGAGATAGATCACAGATTATCAAAGAAGGCTTCACAAAAGAGTCTGGAGCAACAAGCACCTGAGGCAAAGCACCAAAGTCAGTGTGTACAGAGCTATCGTACTGTCTATTCTCCTATATGGGTCTGAAACATGGGTCACCTACCGCCAACACCTACGACTCCTCAAACGCTTTCATCAGCACTGTCTTCGCACAATCCTAAATATACACTGGACTGACTATGTGACTAATGTTGCTGTCCTTGAGCAAGCCGGGATCACCAGCATTGAGGCCATGCTATTGAGAACACAGCTGCGCTGGGCACGTCTCTAGGATGGAGGACCACCGCCTCCCAAAGTGAATTCTCCACGGGCCAGCGCAAGAGAGGTGCCCCCAAAAAGAGATATAAGGACTCCCTGAAACAACATCTCAGGCTCGGCCAGATTGATCACCAACAATGGTCCACCCTGCCCTCACATCGGGAGGCATGGAGACACACTATCGACAATGCTGCGGCCTCTTTTGAGAAGACATGGGTTTCGAAGAGAAACGACAGCGCAGAAAAAACCGCAACTTGGAAACAACATCACCCAAGGAGACTTTCTGCTGTGCTTTCTGCAACCGGACTTGCCTATCTCAGAGTGGCCTTTTTAGTTATCAACGCGCTTGCAAAAAGTGTGGGATGAGTCCTTCCTAAGAATCTTCGTTCGCGAAGTAATGCCAGAGAGATATATTACCCTATATTGCTAAAAGGTTAATATATTGATATATTATATTGATAATATAATGAGCCTTTATGAATTATTATTAATAGCTGTCATATATAGTCGAAGAAGTGAAGAAAAGTACTTTTTCAACTTACCCCAACTTGAGTAGCCTTTGCGCCTGCGCACTCGCCGCTTGTTGGATGGGAGAAACCAAATGGATGGATGAGGGAACTTCAGGAACTTTTGCGCCTGCGCACTCGCCGCTTGTTGGATGGGAGAAACCAAATGGATGGATGAGGGAACTTCAGGAACATTTGCGCCTGCGCACTCGACGCTTGTTAGATGGGAGAAACCAAATGGATGGATGAGGGAACTTCAGGAACATTTGCGCCTGCGCATTCGACGCCTGTTGGATGGGAGAAACCAAATGGATTCAGGAACAGGAACATTTGCGCCTGCGCATTCGACGCCTGTTGGATGGGAGAAACCAAATGGATGGATGAGAGAACTTCAACAACTTTTACGCCTGCGCACTTGCCGCCTGTTGGATGGGAGAAACCAAATGGATGGATGGGGGAACTTCAGCAGCCTCTGCGCCTGCGCACTCGCCGCCTGTTGGATGGGAGAAACCAAATGGATGGATGAGGGACTTCAGCAGCCTCTGCGCCTGCGCACTCGCCGCCCGCTGGACGGAGGAAACCAAACCGTTGGATGAGGGACGTCAGCAGTCTTTGAGCATGCGCACTCGCCACCTGCTGTCACGTTGGACGGAAGAAACCAAATGGATGTAGGGGTGTTTGTGTTATAATATATGCCTGAATAGAAGCCACCCCCTTCCCCCCCCTTCCCCTCCTACCTCCTCCTCCTCTTCACGAATACAGAACGAGAAGAACTAGAATATTTCAGGACGGGCGCCTGCTAAATGGCGCGTTGTTCTAATTTCTCTCCGAATGGACGAGGCCGCTATGAGAGCGCGAGGCTTTTGGCGCGCATGCGTGGCTGGGTACTTGACGCTACGTCAGTGGCCCCGCCCCCTGCGTCGATGACAACTGACGCATGTTGTCACTTTCAAATTGCAGTTGCAAAGGGGAAAGTGAAAGTGACACTCAAGCCAACGGGGCAGCTATTCCTAAGATCTAGATTATAGAAATATGCTTATATTTTATGATCATATATAGTCACTCATATAATAGTAATATATATGTATATATAGCATAATTATATATTATGTTCATGTGTAAATATATCAGTTGCTTTGAGTGGACCTGATGGGATCCCTGCTGAAATCTTTAAAGAGGGAGGACCTGAGCTGACACAGCAGCTCCACCGTTATCCGAATGCCCGACCACCGTCTCCCAAAGCAGTTGCTCTACTCCGAACTCAAGAACGGAAAACGTTGGAGGATAGGAAAAGAGATTGAAAGATGGGCTCAAAGCCAACCTTAAAAACTGTGGCATTGACATTGAGAACTGGGAAGCCCTGGCCCCTGAGTGCTCCAGCTGGAGGTCAGCTGTGACCAGCAGTGCTGTAGAATTTGAAGAGGAGGGCGAGAGAGAAACGTGCCAAGAGGAAGGCGTGTCAAGCCAACCTCGTCCGGGACCGCCTTCCATCTGGAAACCAATGCCCTCACTGCGGGAGAACATGCAGGTCAAGAATAGGGCTCCATAGCCACGAGGGATCGCCTCACTTATAGTGACAAGCATATATATATATATATATATATATATATATATATAATTTATTATTTGGACTTGTACGCCGCCACTCCCTGAGGGCTCGGAGCGGCTCACAATCACATAAAAACACAACAGGAGTAAAACAACATGTTAAATTAGACTAAAAAGTAAGGTTTTCCAGCTTAGCAATCAAAGGCTAGCCAGAAAAGGTGGGTCTTGCAGGCCTTGAGGAAAGATGGTAAATCCCGCAAGGCTCGCACATCACTTGGAAGGGTATTTCAGATTGATGGCGCTACTACGGAAAAGGCTCTGCGCCGGGTCAATGTAAGATGGATAACTTTAAAGGATGACACTTCAAGGAGGTTCAGTTGTTCAGAATGAAGTGACCTCTGGGGTTGATAGGGGAAGAGACGGTCCCTCAGATACAATGGCCCCAGACCATGCAAGGCCTTGAAAGTTAACACCATCACCTTGAAGGTGATCCGGTGCTCGACTGGAAGCCAGTGGAGCTGCTGGAGGATGGGTGTTATGTGACACCTCACTGGAGTCCCAGTGAGAAGTCGTGCAGCGGCATTCTGGATGAGCTTAAGTTTCCGGATCACTGACAAGGGCAGGCCAATGTAAAGGGCGTTACAGTAGTCCAGTCTCGAGATGACCGTGGCTTGGAGCGCTGTGGCCAGTGCTCTATGTATATAGATTTTTATTTATCGTATCTGGAGCGAACCAAGGGTACAGTTGTAAAGTATTTATAAACACAACGTTTTAAAACTTGGCATTATGCTAAGTGTCGTTTGACCAGAAGCTGGCCACGTGGAATGCCTCTGGTGTCTCTGTGAGAAGGTCCTTCATTGTGCATGAGGCAGGGATCAGACCGCATTGTAGTAAGTGGTTTGTGGTTTGCTCTTCTCCACACTCACATGTCGTGGACTCCGCCTCATAGCTCCATTTCTTAAGGTTGGCTCTGCATCTCGTGGTGCCAGTGATGTGGAGATATTGGAAATAGAGATATGTATACATATATTCTATGCATATGAGAAGCACTGAAATGTAAGAAAAATCAGGTTCTCTCTGTATTAGAAAGCCAAGCTGAGAGGACAAAAAGGACGCTGAAAGATCTGTGTCCAAGGCACAGGCAAGAGGGGGTGAACATTCCAGGGGGATATAAGAACAGCCTGGCACAGACAGATAGAGGTAAAGAAGTGGTGCTCCCTCCCTCCCCCGACAGGTCAAAATAGGCCCCTTGATGAATCTGTGTAAGATGAATCCTAGTATCTTTAACTTGCTGTAAGCTGAATGCTGAGACATGCCATGTGCATGTAGCAATATATAATTTGATATTTCTATGATGCTAAAGTGACGTAGTGATGATGTTAATGTATGTAGGAGCATGTTTCTTTGTTTGCCTGCATTTGAAGATGTGTAAAAGGGAAAGTCAAAGCCTTTATTCTCACTCTGGTTTGCTTTTGGAGGAGATTCCACACCCGAAAATAAATAAAACCATACTTTTCTGCCTCAAGAAAGGATCACTTTTGGTATTATCTCTCCTATCAGCCACAACACCTCAGTGCAGCCTGTTCAGCGCCTTCCAAGTTGCCCAGTCTTCTGTGTGACCAGGAGGGAGTTTCTCATCCAATCTCAGCCACTGATTGAGGTTCCGTGGTTTCGCCTGCCACGTTTGGACTTTCGCTTGTTGAGGTGTTCCTGCAAGTACCTCTGTCAGTCTTAGGAAGCTGTTTCTTGATTTAAGCCGTTGGCATGCTGGCTGATACCCAAACAGAGGATGGGCCGGAGATGTCACACCAGAAGTGACTTGCAGCATATACATTGATAACTACTGTTTACAATATATTTCTAAATGTAATATACAGACACATACTATATACAGCTTCCACCATTCCATAGTGTTGAGCTATAGCAGTGGTTCCCAACCTGTGGTCCGTGGACCACCGATGGTCCACAAGAACTAAAATATGGTCTGCGGCCTCACCGTTACGACATCGTTGCAACAAGAGTGACTGGTCTCGTGAAACCCTCCTATAGAGCCAAGGCTTATTAAATATGATTTTTCTGTGAACGAGCAGATGGTGTCTACTGGATGGCATATGTTCTGTATCAGAAACTAGAGCTGATGTGGTCTGTCCAATGCAAATTTTCTGAATCAGCACTCCAAATAAGCAAATCAAATCTAAAGTTGACCAAAAACTGATTTGTAACCCTTTTGGTACTAATGTTGGAGAGTGGTCCCTGGTCAAAAAAAGCTTCGGAACCACTTAGCTATAGCAATTAAGGGTGTGTCAAACAACATTCAGACCACAGTGTAGATTAATATTATTACTAATATATATATACTAGCTTGGTGACCCGGCGGTGCTCGGGTCATTTGAGAAGTGCAGCAGGATGTAGAGTGGGTCATTGGGGGGTTCCTGTGTGCCAAGTTTGGTCTTGATCCATCAGTATTGAGAGTTACAGTGGTATCATGAAATTACTGAAGGTACTGGAAGTCCCATCTGTGGTCCAACCTCCCCCAAATTGCAGTAGGATGTATATTGGGTCATGGGGGCTCTGTGCGCCAAATTTGATCTGTATTGGTGAATGGATGAGGGTTGTATTGTTTTTAGGAAGTGAGTGAAGGTACTTCAAGTCCCATCATCCGTGGTCCATCTCACACAGAACTGCACCAGGATGTTGATGGGTCATGAGGGCTCTGTGTGCCAGGTTTGGTGTTGATCAGTGATTGGATTAGGTTTGCAGCAGCCTTGGAAAGTGAGGGAAGGTACTGCAAGTCCCATCATCCATGGTCTGCCCTCCAAACTGCAGCAGGATGTAGAGTGGGTCATGGGGGCTCTGTGTGCCAGGTTTGGTGTTGATCAGTGATTGGATTAGGTTTGCAGCAGTCTTGGAAAGTGAGGGATGGTACTGCAAGTCCCATCATCCATGGTCTTCCCTCCTCCAAACAGCAGCAGGATGTAGAGTGGGTCATGGGGGCTCTGTGTGCCAAGTTTGATATTTATCGGTCTTTGTTAGGGGCCACAATGGTCTTTGGGAAGTAAAGCGCTTGGAAGTACTACAAATCCCATAATCCGTGGTCCATCTTTCCCAAACTGCACCAGGACGTAAAGGGCATCATGGGGGTTATGTGTGCCAAGTTTGGTTCAGGTCCGGCTGAGGCCTAGTCAGGAGAATCAAGTTGAGGGAGCCTTACTGTCAATTCAGGCTGAGGGCTAGTTTTTAAAATCAGCTGAAGGAAGCCTTTTTATAAAGAACTCTGTCTGGCACCTTTGAGATTTGGGATGTTGGAATGCTGGCCTATCCATGGCCCAGCCTCCCTCAAACTGCACCAAGGCGTAAAGTGGGTCTTGGGGGTTCTGTGTGCCAAGTTTGGTTTTGTTGTCTCATTGTTGGGGGCTGCAAAGTGTTTTGGACTTAAACTCCCACCATGCCTGACTGGCTCAGGCCTTTTCCTTACCTCCCTCTGGCTCTTTTGAGTCTCGGAATGTTCGTGGTGGGTGGCCAATGGGAGTTGTTTATGCAAATAACCCCACAGTGGGAGCCAATCCGAAAGCTGCCACATTTCCTTCCGCTCTTCCGCCCTCCGGACACATACATACATACATACATACATACATACAAACATTCCGGTATAGAGATAGAGATGTGTGTGTATGTACATATGTATATATATATATCCGTTTATTGATTAGTCCACTAACCATATCAATAAAAAACAAAGACACACCAATCACTGCCAAAACTAATAAAACTGTACACCTGTGTATATATACGCTGAACCTATAATGCGGTTTAGCACATTGAACAGCATTATAAGACCCTATAAATGGCATTATAGGGTCCCTACGCTGACCCTGTAATGCAGTTTGGTGCATTGAATGGCATTATAGGACCCTACGCTGACCCTAGAATGCAATTTCAAGCTACAATTATACGGTAATGGAGACGAGGCTTTCGATTTTGGGCTACTTCCTCCAACTTCTGGAGATGAACAAAAACAAAAGAGTCTGCAAACCGAGTCATCCTTTATTCCTTTTTTTAAATTTTATTTATTTTTTGGTCATGTCAATTAATAAAATATTTGTATAGAGCCCCATTTTTTTTTCAAAATAGTGCAAAACATCTCACTGGTCATGCATCCATTGTTGGTGAAACGGTCGCTCAGTCCACTTCAGGGAAGGAAACATTATGTACAGAACAGACGACACGAAGACGCACTCGGTCTAAAATCTCGGCCTTGTCTTCCCCAACTTCCTTTGAACGGATTGATTTGATTCCCATCCCATATTGGTAATTTTTTGACCACATGCCAAACATAAAAGTATTACAGGGGAAAGTTCGTTAAGACAGAATAATCTCCCAATCAGGAACGGTTGAGATCCTTCTCCCTTCCTTGTCTTTATTTTCTCTTTTCAAAGAAACGTTTCAACCAATGATTGGGTTTGTGTGTGTAAACATTCAACTCAACGTCTGACACTTTGGTCCCAGGCAAATTGTATGGAAATATAGAGACATAAATATATAGATATATATATATGTTTAAAAACTGGAAACGGCCAGAGGAAGGATCCTGTTGTTTGGAAGAAGCAAACCCCATAAAGGATCCTCGGAAGGAGCAAAAGGATCCATTGGAAACGTCCATTGGCTTAACAGTCATTTCTCCCTCTGGTCCAGGTGCTTTTCTTGCAATAGCATCAGTAACCAATACAATCCCAGGATTTGGGGGGGGGGGGGAAGCTCGTTGGTGGGATCCTTGCCTTGCATAGGTCCAACATCTGATCCTTGGGCTCTTCAAAATAAAATAAGATAGCAGGAAGGGATGGGGAAAACCTCCTTTTCCGCCTGAGATTTTGGGACAGAATAAGCAGATCTTATGAAGAAAGGTGGAGGTAATGGGTTGGGATACTCAATGCCTTGGGGTTCGGGGTTTGAATTCTTCTGCAGCTCTTATGTATTTTCTTTGACCCCGTTTCCACTACAGAACCACAGCACTACGATTGCCTGTTAACTGCTATGGTTTGGTCCTGTGGAATCTTGGGTTATGGAGTTCATGGAAATTCAGCGCCAAACTACAAATCCCAGCATCCTGCAGGCAGCAACCATGGCAGTTAGAGGAACCATCTATCTATAGATATAAAAGTTGACATATGTATGTATATTTGTCTGCGCATTTGTACCACTAAGGCTAAGTGAAGTGTCCCTCTGTGATGTCATTGGATTGGTGAAGTGGAAGGGAGGAAAGAGCCACAAAGGGAGCCATGTCACCATGGAAATGTTGTGAGGTAGGCCTTTTCAGAGCTGGAGAAGTGAGAAAGTAGGCCTTTTCAGAGTTGGAGAAGAGAGGAAGTAAATCTTAGAGCTGGAGAATGGAAGTAGGCCTCTTTAGAGCTGGAGAATGGAGAAGGTAGATTGTAGAGCTGGAGAAGGGAGAAACTAGGCATTTTCAGAGCTGGAGAAGAAAGTAGGCCTTTTCAGAGCCAGATAAGGGAGAAAGTAGATTTTTTTTCCTCAGGGCTGGAGAAGGGAGAAAGTAGGCCTTTTCAGAGTTGGAGAAGGGAGAAAGATGGGCAGTGGTCCCAATGATAGATACTCGGGAAATGCCAAGTATATATGGTAGTAGTGCCATAATTGTGTAGCAGGAAAGAATCTTTGGTGGCATTCCTCCTTCCCCTCTGGGCAGTTATCATATTTTTCAAAGTCTCCAAGTTGGTTGCTTTCCAGTTACTGTAAACAAACCAAAATGTCAAAATCCACCCAAGCTTTCTTGTGGCTGTTGTGGTTGTATTTTTCTCCCTATTTCTTAGAAGGGCCACCCTTTCCCTTGCTCGCGTCTTCCCTCTCGTGGCTTGGAGGAGAAAAGGCATGTGTGAAATTTGGCAATGCATGATGGAAAGGCCTGGGAGGGGATAATCCTTGGCAGTGGGAGCGAGGCTCCCAAATAAAGGGGCGGGGAAAGGATGAAGGGTGGTTTGGAGAACTCTATGGCTTCAACATGGCTGTATAAAAAAGGGAAGGGGTGAGGGCAGACCCTTCGAGCAGATTGTTGGAGGGAGGGAAGGGTTGGACGGTAGACCAGAGAGAAAGGGCCTTAGCTGGTGCTGCCCTCCTCGGCCGAGCGCGTGTCCGATTTCAGCTTGACAAATTCTTTGGCCACCTCGTCGTTGTTCCGCTGGGAAAGGATGCGCAGCACCGTTAGGCCCGTGTCGTCCATGTGGATGCGCCGGCCCATGGGTAGCCAGCAGGCACAGCTCCCACGTTGCATGATGTCCTTCAGCTGCAGTATGGCGATGCCCACCGTCCGGTCTTCCCGGGCAAAGCAATAATCCTTGACGCAGACCTGGAGCTCATAGCATTCAGGACCCGTCTCGGTCCCCAGGGTGCTGTGGGGAGCGACAGGGAAAGAAGTACAATATTAGACACAGAAGCTCAGCAGAATTGGGTTGGGCACTGTCAAGCGCTCTGCTAAAAGCTGGGGTGCCTTCACCGCTATACTGATGTGAGAGCTCAACCTGAATCTACTAGCATGAGAGCTGAGCTTGGATCTACTAATGTGAGAGCTGAACCTGGATCTCTAGTGCATTTGGAGGAGTTCTTCAAAATGCTATGTCTATTCACATCCGGATTTCAGTGCCTTGGCGACTGTTAAGGTGAGGATGCATTTGCTGCTCTACTAAGATGAGTCCTGAATACTAAGATGAGACCTACTAGCTCTTCAAGGTAATTAATCCATGCGCATCTGGATGTCAGTACCTTGAGGACTCTTACTGAGTTGGGAATACATTGGCTGTTCTACTAAGATTAGAGCTGAATCTGGATCTCCAACGTATTTGAAGCTCTCCAGTTTGGTAACAAAAAGATTACTCACAACGTGATGCTTTCATTGTATTTTGGGGACCAGCTGTTATTTTTGGACTTTGTGGCAAACTTCCTCTTCTTGTCACTCAGGTGCGGCCCAATGATGTTGACTTCAACGAAGGGCCGGAAAATGCCAGATGTTTGCCATTTCAGGTCATTGGCGGCCACCACTGGTGGGAGAAAGACCATGATTCCAAATTGGAGGACTTCTTAAAGTATACACTGTGATTAGATATCACTCCAGCTACCATAACACTTCACAATAGTCCTGCAGGGTCAGTGTTGGCTTTGCCTCTTTGGGCCTTTTCCATTGTCCAGAAGCCCAGAAGATGAGAAGATTAGGAGAGGGACTTCTATACATATACAGAATAGCCAACAAGAGGCAATAGAGTCCCTTGCTCTAAAGATTTTGGGCTTACCTTTGACCGTTACTTTGTGCTCTCCCGTCCCAGGGTGGGTGATCAACTCTACATGGATGGAGACTTCGCCAACCGGGTCGTCCACTCCGGATCCTGCACAGCAAAGCAGCGGTAAGGAGGTATAGAACAGACATTAGCCTTCTATCTAGCCTTTGCCCAGAGGCACAACATGTGTTGGCTTGCACATCCCATCATTTCTGGCCAGGGACGGTCCAGGGTGGCTGGGTATGATGGGAGGTGTAATCCAAAAGCCTCTTAGAAGATGACCCCACCCCCAACATGATGATGGGCTCAGGTCATTTTCTCACTCTTTTGATTACTGAGTGCCTGCAAATCTTTCACTTTTTAGGAAAGGAATGTTCCCACAAAACAATGATTTCTCATTGTCTTCCCATGCAAGAAAATGTGAATCTGCTTTCTTCTGCAGTGAGTTTTGGTGACCTGAGCCAAACAACGATGTAAACCATGCCTATATGCGTAACGCCGACCCTTGTTAATAGTGCTGTCCCATTCTGTAACTTCTCCCACACAAGGTCCCCAAAGCCTGGTACCGATGTATCATTCAAACAGGCACCCTCCACGGAGGAGTTCCACATGCAGCAAAGGCAAACAGAAGGGCAAAGGGGAGGTAGGGAGCCAAACGGACCCACTTGCTTGGAGGGAGGTGTTGGATGGCCCTGAAGAGGTGCCAGTCCAAACTGGGAGTCGTCAAAATGCAACGGGGAGGAGAGGAAAAGGTGAGACGGAACATCAATTACTTTGGGTACCTTTCCAGGTATAGAGAACTGGTTATAGGGGGTAATCGCTTTGGAAGGTGTTGCTTTTCCTATCCATTGTAAAGCATAAACTCTAAAGCATCAGACTTTTTGTACTGTGGAATGTGTGTATTTAATGCTAAAAGTGTAATTTGCATAAATCCATCTTAACAAAAACAAGCTTAAAACAGGAAACGGACATATAACAAACCCAGGAAAGGAACTATATTAAAGGGTTATTGACTGATGCAAACAAGGTGGCTGATACAATCAGATAGCTGATGCAATCATATAGTTGATGCAATCTCATGGAAGGCAACCCAAAGTAAGTGTTATCTCCCAGAATATTAGCCTAATTAGAAGAGATGACTATTCCCATAAGTGACTGCAACAAATGATCTCATTGGGCAGAGAAAGGCCAGGAAAGATGTAAAACTAGCGGTATACTCCATCTTCTTCTACATTATAGTAAAATGGGAAGGAAAGGGAAGGAGGAAGAGGGTGAAGCCTTTGATGACTACCTGGATCTACAGACTTTCTCCCTGCATGCTCCTCCTGCTGCATGCTTTGGTCTCCCCCTGCCATTAAAAAGTAGCGGAGCCGCCCCCAGCATTGCCCCGATTCCTGAGCCGCATGCAAAGACTCGTCCGATCCGGAAACCAAGAGGCTTTGAACAAACCAACACCCCTGAGTGCCAATGGCACAGGATACATAGTGCCAACCCCCATGAAGTCACTTCCAATTCCTCCTCCATTGGTTGGTAGGCTAATGCAGGAACAGGGGGGAGGGGGGGGTCCATTCTAATGCAGGGAGGGAGAGCTGGAGGAGAAAATCAGCACCCGGTACAGGGCTAGTTTCAATGGGAAGGGGAAAGGGTTAGGGCCAGTCACAAAGTGGTCACCCCCTCCATAGATCTAAGTGTATGGCAGCTCCCACCTCCATTGAGTGGTGAATCAATTCCATATTTTAGCCTTAACAGAGTTATGTGATAGGGCTGTGCAATCAATGAAAAAATGTTTCAATACTCCTTACGAAATTGGAGAGGGGTGCAGATAGTTTTTGAACGTGTTTCCGAAATTATGGATCTAAAGATTTTGGTAACTATAATGAAGTATTGAATTTTTCGTTACTTTTTTGTTGAGTAATTGAGCAATGAAGCTTGCTATAATTGTACCGCACATTTTCCACTGTTAGCCCTCCAAGTTTTAGAATGTTACACTCATCCACTAATTTTGGGGGAATTTTTGCTATATTTTTTTTGCAAACAATATATTTTTTAAAAAATATTCAGGGTTCCTTTTCTTTCTTGTTTTTAGAGCTATTGTGATGAAACTCAGTATAATTGTACCACAACTTTTCCACTGTTAGCCCACCAAGTTTTAGAATGTTACATTCGTCCACTAATTTTGGGGAGAATTTTGAATTTTTTACAAACAATATTTTTTTAAAAAAACAAAACAAGAGTAATCTACTTGAATTTTATATACAATGCACAAGATAACCACAGCACGTATCCTTGGAAGTTTCAGAAAGATTCACATATCTACTGATTTTGGGGGAGTGTTGAAAACATTTATTTCTCCACCCCACCCCACCCCCGGCAAGCCGCAACAGCACTCCCCTTGAATGCCTGCCTAACAGTGTGTCTATATGACAATTAACCACAGAACATCAACTTAGTACATATTTATACTATTACTTCCTTACTTTAGTCCTCTTTATAGATTCAATATTTTTATTTATTATTATTAGACTGACTCTAAATGGCTGGGGATTTCTGATGCTGAGCACTGCATTCTGGGAACTGTAGTTTAGGTCAGGGCCTTCTGCATTCTCTGCCACAAGAGGCTTCGTCTTCCCAAACTACATTTCCCAGAATTCTGTGTTCCCCATCTCCCACCCAGCTGCCCTTCCTTATGGCGACTGGCAAGAAAAAGCAGCCTGGGTCTTCCATTTCAACATTAGCAACGCTTAAATGCTTATACTGAAAATTAAACTTCCTTTGGGAGGCGTCCGAATGTTACAGAATCTTAATGAAAATGATTGGAGAGTATTTGAATTCTTAAATTTTTCTCCCTCCTTTTCTGCATGTTTCTTAGTAGCGATTCATTTGCACGAATCTAACAAATTACTAACGACTTATGAGGACTAACGATAAGTGTTGCACAGCCCTACTATCCGAAGTAGTGAATATTGCTAAAGACTGGGTTCAGGACTTTCGGGAGCTCCCTTAAATTGAAACCAGGATTGGGTGCCACCAGGCCCCACTCTCTAGACGAGGCCTGGGCAAAGTTGGGCCTACCAGGAGTTTTGGACTCCAACTCCCAGCATTCCTAGCAGCCTCAGGCCCTTTCCTCAGCCGCTTGCCGGCTGAGGGGAAAAGGAAGGGGCCTGAGGCTGCTAGGAATGCTGGGGGTTGGAGTCCAAAACTCCTGGTAGGCCCAACTTTGCCCAGCCCTGCTCTAGACACTGTCCCTTTCAGCTCCCAATCCAGGATCCAGTTCCGGGACTTTCACTAGCCCTGGCCGGGGCAATGGGTTTTGGGATAGGTGCGTTCGAGGCAAGGAAGGAGTGTCAAGGGGACGGATGGTGCAAGACGTACCCTTTTCGGGATATGTTTCTTCACTAAGAGTAAACCTAACACCTTTTCCACCATGAACTAATGATGGAAAAATAATGGAAGGGAAGGGAAAGAAAAGAAAGAAAGAGCAAGAAGGAAGGTCGAGAGAAAAGGAGCGAAAAGAAGAAGAAGAGAAAGGAATAAGGGGGGAAAGAGTAAGGTTAAATGAGGGTGAAAGGGGGCGAAAGAATGAACGTGCCAAAGGAGGTATGGAAAGAGGCAAAAGACCGGAGAGAGAAAGAAAAGGAAGATCAGAACAAACATTGGCTTGGAGATGCAGCTGGAGAATTCAAAAGAGAGGTTAGAAAAATCCAGATCAAGATCTAGTGCCTTTATGGTACAGTACGAGCCCATATCTGCAGTTTTGTTTATCCACTCCCAACAAAATGTCTCCCCTTTAAGCATTTTCTAGGTCCTTCAGCATTACTCTATAACAGTGATTTTCAACCTTTTTTGAGCCGCGGCACATTTTTTACATTTACAAAATCCTGGGGCACACCACCAACCAAAATGACACAAAACGACACTCTGTCATTTTACTAACTGTCACCCCCGTGATGCCGCTGCTTCCGTCAAACCCCCTCCTGCCCCCCCCGGAGGCCCACGCACAGGAGGCCTGTCACCATCCCACGGGGGAGGGCTGCGCTGAGTGGCCGAAGCGCACGCGGGCTCGGCTGAGCAGGACAAATAGGAATTGAGCACACGGGGTGGCTCCGAGCCTCGGAACAAACTGCGGTGGAAGCTTGCAGTCGTCGCCACCCCAAGCTCTCCTTCCCAAAGGGGTTCAGCCCCCCCAGGAGTGCCCCCTGCGCGTCCCTTCGGCTTCCCTGCTGTCGCCTTGGGACAGATCGGGAAGGAACCAGGCTGGGCTGTGGAGCTGCGCATCCTGGCCTCTGTTCTGCTCTGCAGCGAACCCGGAGCCCAGCCAGGAGATGAGGGGTTGCTCCCCTTCCCCGGTGTGGAGGGGCTAGAGGGCAAAAAACCTCGCCTTGAGCCTCCGGGAGCGGGGTTGGACGGGGGCAGCTCCCGTGGATTCCTCCCTCTCCTCCTCCTTGCTGCCAGAGGGGAGGAGGGCAGAAGAGTACCCAGGAGCCAGGAAGCAGGAGGAGCCGCAGCCCGGCCAGGTAGCCCTTGGCGCGCAGAGGGAGGGAAGGAAGGGAAGGAGAGAGAGAGAGGAGGGAGGAAAGTTCTGGACGCCGATGGCTCTCCCTGACTGCAGCCAGCCAGGCTGGCATTGCTGCTTCAGCCAGGAAAGCCTCATTTCCGCTGCCTGAAGTTTCCTGCTAGGCTCTCTCTCTCTCTCTCTTTACCCTGTAATCTCCCACGGCACACCTGATGATCGCTTACGGCACACTAGTGTGCCACGGCACACCAGTTGGGAAACACTGCTCTATAATATCCTTTGTTGGAATTAGACATATTAGGAAAAAGAAACAAAATCATCAAGAGGTTAAAGATGATGTTTCAGTGAATGCCTAGAAGGCAGAGTAAGACACCTGTGGGTAAAACAGTATTTTCTGAAGGTGTCAACAGCTGATAAGCGTTTGGCTATAAATCAGGAAGTGTTTTTTTTCTCTGTGGTCGTTGACTTCTTGCTGAGACTACTGCTTGAGTAAGTAAATAAAGATTTGAACCGCCTAGCTGGGCTGAAAGCAGAGTAATACAGCATGCTTTTATTGAGGGAGAGAAAGAGCAGGAGCCTGCTTGTAAACTGAGGGATAGGAGGGGAAATCCGGAAATCCAGTCCCACCTGTTTTTTGTGGGACACCTCCTTGCACCCACATCCTTGGACCAAAAGTCTTGTGTTTCAATAGAGCTTGCTATGGGCCATACTTTTGCTAGAGGACCCAAGCCAACCCAAGACTAAGTCTCCGAGGAGGCAATTCAGCCGTCCAAAGGATATGATTCCGACCATCCCAATTATGCATACCTTGAGCATTTTGCGTCTGGACGAAAGTTTTGATGAGCAGATCGGTGGCCTGTGTGTAGAGTGAAAGGGCATACCGCAGGGACTGCAAGTCCGGGCTTTTCTCCAGAAAGGTTTTCTTGAGCCCAACCCCTCCAGCATGGAAATATTGCTAGACGGAAAAGGGAGAAATAGGGGAAACTGATCAAAATCATACCATTCTCTGGGCTCAGCAGAAGCTCCGAGGCACCGTAGTCCCTTTCAACAAAGTACGATTGGCCCTGGTTTGATTATTCACAGATCTGACTGACACATCATCTCCAGGAATCAATAGGTCTGAGTTTTGAGTTTTCCAGGCTGTCTGGCCATGTTCCAGAAGCATTCTCTCCTGACATTTCACCCACATCTATGGCAAGCATCCTCAGAGGTTATGAGGTCTGTTGGAAACTAGGCAAGTGAGGTTGATATATCTGTGGAATAATGTCCAGGGAAGGAGAACTCTTGGCTGTTGGAGGCAAGTGTAAATGTTGGCCAGCTTGATTAGCATTGAATAGTTTTGCAATTTATAGTCTCACTCTATTCTGTGTTGCCCAGACCTCACCTGGAATAATACTGAGTCCAGTTCTGGCAGCAAAATTCAAGAGAAGCTGAAATGTGTTGAGAGAATGGTGGCCAAAATAGTCCAAGGTATGGGAAACTACAAATTCCTACGACAGACCCCAACCCTATGATTAGCCTACCTTGATGGTGTCCAAGGCTAGCTCCACAACTGCGCACTGTTTGGGGGTCAAACTCTTGGCTTCCTCACGCACCATGTGGTCCTAGAAGGAACAAAGCATGGATTGTTAGGTAGATAGTACACTGTTAGATAGAAATGCATTGACTCTAATTCCAATTTGCATTACCAGTTGAAAAATACAGTTCTAATGAACATGTGGTCGCACTCTTCCACTGAAGGGTTAAGAAGGAGGTGATGTGGAATTTCAGGGACAGGCTAAAGAAGCTGAGTCATGACCATATGACAGGCATGACAAAGACTACATCATTCACTGTTGTCCCTATTTGATGACGAGAAGCAATGAGTATAAAAGTAGGCAGTAAGCATGTGCACGCTCTCTTGCCATGATTCTTGCTTCTCACTGTTGTTGATATCTGTCATGAGTATATCTCTGTATATACCGAGATGAGATCAGGGGATCCTGATTTGTGTGTACATAAAGCAATATGTCAAGATTATAGCCTCTACTGTGAGTTTTGGATGAAAACCAGAGTCAAAAGTGTTTTCTTAAAACAGTGAGCAGCACAAGGTCACAGGCTGTGCAGTAAAAACTCTGCTGACTACTGATAAAAGACTCTGCAATGTTTGGGTTGATTTTTCATATCTTGCCTCTGAGACAATCAGTCCAGGGAGGGCGTGGTCAGAAGGAAAACTATAAATCATGCACCTATCCTGCCAGTTTTCCCAACAGCGATACCCTTTCCTCATTAAATGGGCACAGCAATCTTTCAATCTTTATAGTCAAAAGTAGTCATTGCTAGACAGAATCATATCGACTTAACAGCAGCTAAGAATAATTTTTCATGACCCTCAAGAAAGCATATCCCCTAATGGTAGCTTTAAATTCTGTAACTTACAAAGGCACCTCAATTTACTAGAAATGAATCCTCTTTTTCAGCTACTTTTAAAATACCTGTTTTCAGCGCTGAAATGTCTGAAATGACCATCCAAAGAGTAGAACCTCTCACCTTGAGTTTCGAAAGCTGGCCAAGTTCTTTGGCCGCATTGAAAATCATCTGTGTGCCCTGTAGCGGGGAAGAAAGAGGGGGGGAGGAAAAAAAGGGGAAAAAAAGAAAAAGGGAAGAACAAAAAGGAACGAGTGTTTGTAGTTCGGGAAACTGATTCACAGAATTAGTTTGCAGCTTAGGAACGTGATGATGGATTTTGGTCAAGAATAATACACAAAACTGTCGCTCCCAGGTTGGCCTCATTCACTCTTCGTTCTCAATTTCTGGGATGCATTTGTTGCAGAGTTTTTGCAGGAAACACAACCCTCACCGAGAACCAGATTTGCCCCTTTCTTTGTGGCTGAGAGAGTGTGACCCCCTAAAGGGAGAGGGACAAGTCCAAGGGAACCCAATGGGTTTCCACTCCTAGCCTGGCATTCAAATCAATAATAATCTATCTTCTATACACATAATAAAAGCAAAAAACGGTGTGTATGCGTGTGGCTGGCAGGCTCCCACTTCCACAAATAGCTATAGTTCTGACTACGTAGGAGACACCAAAGGCCCTCCCGCCATAAACATGTCCAAGAACGCTGCCAATGTCCTCCACAAATGCCATACTGCCCACCACCCTCACGAAAGCTTTCATTTGGGGACAATTCCATCCTAGATTGTACGTTTTTCCTCCACCACAGACATCCTAGTGTTTCTGACTCTCTCCATTGGTGTGGAATTTGCATGACCCCGCCCACTGCTTCTCCCTTAGCTCTTTCCTATTCTTTTCTATGGCACACAGCAAACAGAGGAATTGATCAGCAACTCAACATGTTAAAGAGGTTTGGGAAGAATTCACCATGTTTTATAGGAGTTGTAAGTACTGGGATGCATAGTTCACCTGCAACTTGGCACACAGAAGCTCCATGTTGATCTTTGGAAGGATTTATAGGAGCTGTACTTCACCTATATCCAGAGCACTCTATAAACCCAAACAATGATGGATATGGACCACAATTGGCATGCATAGGCAATGTGCTCTCATTTGAATACTGATGGGTTTTGAGGGGAATTGGTCTGGGCATTTTGGAGTAGGTACTGGAGTGTATAGTTCACCTGCAATCAAAGAGCACTCTGAACTCCACCAAAGATGGAATTGGACCAAACTTGGCACACAGAGCCCTCATGACCAGCAAAAAATACTGGAGGTCTTTGGGGAAAATTCCCCTTGATTTGGGGGAGTTGTAGTTCACCTACATCCAGAGAGCACTGTGAACCCAAAACGCCGATGGATCTGGACCACACTTGGCACACATACCTGATATGACAAAACTTGATTACTGGAGGGATTTGGGGGGAACAAACCTTGCTTTCTGGGAGTTGTAGTTCACCCACAACCAGGAAAACTGTGACCTCCACCGATGACGGACCTGGACCAAACTTGGCACACAGAAGCTCCATTACTAACTCAACCTACTGGAGGGGTTTGAGGTGACTGACTTACCATAATGGGAATTGTAGTTTACCCTACAGCCAGAGAGCACACTGAACTCCACTGATGATGCATCTAGAGCAAACCTGCCCAACATAACGCATTTTACGTGCTGATGGAGTTTTTGGGTTTAATAATAATAATAATAATCTTTATATATACCCCGCCACCATCTCCCCAATGGGGACTCAAGGCGGCTTACAACAAATTACAATAAAATATAAATCAAAAACATCAACAACACAATACAAATACAAACATATAAATAAAAGAACGATATGCAAATACAGTATTTAAAATCACAAATGACAAAGTGGGCCGCATGTACAAGATAAAATGTTAAAAACTCAGGGTGAGATAACAGGAAGGAGAACTCGTGTAGACATGGGTTGTGAGAGGCCTTCATATGGGGGGTGGGGAGTGTACTCCGGAGACAGAAGCATTGAAGAGAGCAATAGTATACGGTTAGGTGGCTACTCTCCAAAGGCACAGCGGAAAAGCCAGGTTTTAATGTGTTTTTTTTAAAGGTTTCTAAACTGGGGGCTTTCCTAATCTCTCTGGGCAATGAGTTCCAGAGTCGGGGGGGCCACAGAGGAGAAGACTCTCTCCCTTGTGCCCACCAGACGAGCCTGTGAGACTAGCAGGGGCGAAAGGAGGGCCTGGCATGATGGGAGTTGTAGTTCACCCACAACCTTATGCATTTTGTACAATTAATAAATTGACTTTTTCCAAATAACCCAGGCAACGCCGGACACCCAAGATGATGATGATGATAACAACAATAGGTGTGAGTTCCCAATATGCCACACTTCAAGGCCAGACATATTTGAAACTCTCCTTTAGAATGTCTCCATGGCAACGCTATTGTCCTCCTAGAATGTTTCCATGGCAACCTTCTAGCCCAATTCGATTTATCACCTCTCATTCTGACATAGCCTTTCTACCTATACACTTCCCTCTTGTGGTTGCTTCTGAGATTGCATGCATACATGCCTATTTATTAATTTTTGGTGTCCTTTCCCCAAACTGGGTAGATTTTTTAATTGAAACCCTACCAGTATTTTAAGTTGGATCACAAGGGATATATGTGTATCAGGTTTGGTCCAGATCCCTCATGCCATGTAGGAGCCTTTGTGGGACAAACATACTTTTACATTTCTATATATAGAGAGATTAATATTACTCCATCTTTCTCCCAAGATTGGAACTCAAGGCAGTATACAAATTGTATATACCATAGGACAGGGACTATACCAGTTAATGCCCACCCTACAACCCCATCCCCATGCAAACAGATAGGCCAAAAGCAAGTTGCGAAACAAGATTGGGGAAGAAAAATGGGATATATATACATTTGTGGTTTCCAAATGGGGATCGACAGAGACACTGGCCGTGGAAAAGAGTCCCAAAATTTGCCCAACTGACGAAGAAAAGAGGCAAACAGACAAAGGGGATTTCATAAACCACAAGCCAAACGGACAGAAGATGGGGGATGAGGGGCTCTACAGACAAACAGATGGAGGGGAAGGAAAATAAGACCAAGCAAGCTACGGGTTTGAATGGTGGTTCCTTACTTCAGTGTGGCTGGAGGGCTTCCCCCTACTCTGGAAAACAAACAGAAACAGGACGGTTGGCCAAAGCAAAGGTCAGTATCCACGGGATGAACCAGACTACACACCCCATCATCCTCACTGTGCCTGGGGCTGCTAGGCTTTAGAGTCGACCTCACCTGCAGGACACATTAAAGCTGTTCTTTGGAATCGGTCAACCCAATTGGATGCTTGAATAAACTACAAGATTTCCAAAAGGAATGCCCATCATCTCCAGGTTCTGTGGTTTGACTAGAAGGTTCCCCTAATGCTCAACCTAAATCTGGAGCAGCTTCATATCCTTTCAAATGCCACAGCATCATGTTAGGGAATGTTGGGAATTGTAGTTCCAGCAGAAGTCAATGGACAGCGATGTTAGGTAGAAAAATGCTGTGTTGGATAGGAATGTATTGCATGTATCTCCAGTGTGTGGAAAAATACAGTTCTAATGGGCATGTGTTTACTGCACAGCCCACTGAAAGGGTTAAGAGAGTGGAGATATAACCCTAAAGGGACAGCTGTGTCATTTCCTGTGACTCCTGGAGGGAGAAATGGGAGTGGCGTGTATGTGCACTTCCCCTTTGCCATGTGCTTTCTCTCTGCCATCTTTGATATCGCTGCATCTGTAATCTATCACCATCCTCGTTGTGTGAGTGTTTTGCTATGGTTGTATCTCTGTATACTGATAGCAGACCTGTAAATAGTTGTATAGAGCAGTGATTTTCAACCAGTGTGTTGCGGAACACTAGTGTGCCGTGAGAGATCATCAGGTGTGCCGTGGGAAATTATTTTCGAACTTCATTCATATATAAACTATAAGGTGCATCTGTCCCTTTAAGAAATGGAGTAGAAGGACAAAAACACGAACACGGGTAGAATCCAAAATCAATAATAAATTTTATCTTCAGAAAAGTATGAAAGGTAAATCCAATCCCGAAGGAAACAGTTATATTTTGATTTTCCATACGAACTGAACTGTTTCCTTCGGGATTGGAGGCTCAAAAAAGGTTGAAAATCACTGGTATAGAGCAACAACTTAAGAATAAACCTCCAAAGGAGTTTGGCTGAAAGCCAGAGCTCAAGTGTGCTTATTAAAGTGGTGAGCTATTATACAAGGTCAGAGGTTGTGCTATAAACTCTCTGCTAACTGTGACCAAGACTCTGTGTTGTTTTTTTGGATCGGAACTAACTGCTTGCCTTTGAGACAGTCTGCCCCATTGTGCAGCTGGAGGAGGAGGCCATGAAAGGACTGAACTCACGTGCCTACCCAGCAGGGGTGTTGTGTGTGTTTATTCTTCAATAACCCCACTACAAACAAATCCCAAGATCCTGTAGATATCCTCGGGCAGGACGACCTTCCAAACAGACAAGATATCCACGTCCAATGAAACGGATGACAAAAACCACAAGACACACCTCAACGACACAGAACTACAAATCTCCTGACTCCTAGATCTCTCTCTGGGCTAAGTCCCTGCTCGGGCTCTGTGGCCACAGACAGACAGTCAAAGAGCATGAAACAGCGAGTTACCTTCTCTGTCCCCTTGCCGTGTTTTCGTAAAAGAGTCCCCTGTAGAAATAATATCACAGAGTGATCAATGGGGCATAATGGAGAGGGAGAGGAGGAGGAAGGTTTAGATTCGAAAAAGTAAGATGAAGGAAAGGGAAGATACTTGAGATTTGTTATCTGGAACTTAATCTCAAAGTGGAGCAAGATCTGCTATTAATGCTTATGTGCCATCATCTATCTATCTACTGTCATCTATCTCTTGGTGTCCTTAGATATATCTCTGAAAGCTTCAGTCCCTTGGAGAAGTCCCTTAAAGCCAGCATTCGTCTGTCTGTCTATCTATTTCTCCATCCATCGTCATCAAGCTATCAATTTATCTATCCCTCCATTATCCATCATCTATCCATCCTTCCATCCACCCACCCACTGTCATCAACCTACCTATCTTTCGATCTACCCATCCTTTGTTATCTGTCTGTCTGAACGGTTCAGCCCTTTAGAGACGTCCCTTGAAGCCAGAATTGAAGCCAGAATTCAATTGATCTATTCATTGCTATCTATCTATCTATCTATCTATCTATCTATCTATCTATCTGTCATCTACTGTCATTATCTATTTATCTATCTGAAAGATTCAGCCTCTTGGGGAAGTCTCTTAAACCTGTCATTCATCTATCCATCCATCCACTATCTATCTATACATCCATCTATTAAGACTCACATTCAGACTTGGAGGGTTCAGCCTTTATTTTCAATGTCCACCATATAATGCTTGATTGATAACTTGAGCTTTCTTCCCTGTGACCCCAGCTCCATCCACCAGTCCCCACCCGAAAACAATCCCAGGAAACCAGACAGCGAAAGGGAGGCAGAGAACAAGAAGAGGCCAAGACATTTGGGTGGGTTCGGGGGGCAAAGGGAGCAGACGGCACGGAAAGGGGCGGGGGAACAAGATAGCCAGCCACAGGACGACAGATAAACCAGCTCAAGTTACTTTGTTGGGGAAGGCACAAGAAGAGAAAGGACGACAGACAGACAGGGTTGACCTGCCATACTTACAATCATCTGCCCAGGTGGAAGGAGCGGAGCAAGTGAAAAGAACAACTGTCACTTGAGTGGCCCATCCCCTTTTCATCCCCATCAAACAACCTCTCCTATCCCCACACAACAAATCCCAACTCCTCAAGACGCAACAAGTTTGCCCACACCACCTTGATTGTGGTCGGTTTTGTGCCATCGACTTGGGGTTTTCTAGGAATGGACTTCATGGAAGCAGTAGGTTCCTTGATCGATACGTCTTTTGCCGGAAATGGTTCTTTGCTTGGATTGCTGTGAGTTTTTTGGGCTTTTTGGCCATTTTCCAGCAGCATTCTTTGTTGGTGTTTTGCCTACACATGTGGCTGGCATCCTCATAAGTTTGTTCAGAGTTCTGTTGGAAATGAGGCAAGTGGAGTGTGTGTGTGTGTATCTATCTATCTATCTATCTATCTATCTATCTATCTATCTATCTATCTGTGGAATAATGTCCAAGGTGGGAGAAAGAATGCTTCGTCTGTTTGAAGCAAGTAAATGTTGCAATTGGCAAGCTTGGGACAAACAAAGGATGCCTCCAGACAACAACAGGGATTGACTTTGTAGCTGCAAGGCTACTAAATGCTAATCCGCGCGCACACACACACACACACACATATATATATGTGTGTGTGTGTATGTATATATATACACACACACACATCCCACTTGCCTCATTTCAATGGACCTCTGAACAAACCTCTGAGGATGCCTGCCACAGATGCAAGTGAAATGTCAGGAGAGAATGCAACTGGAACATGGCCATACAGTCCAAAAAACTCACAACAACCCTGTGATTCCGGCCATGAAAGCCTTCGACAGTTCATTGTTTGCTCACATTGAGAGCTCGGGTTTAGCAACCGTCTCGGAGCTGTAATCCAAACTTTAATCCTAACTTAAATGAATCAATGGGATTTATAGATCGATGGGATCAAATATGCCATTTGGGACCCAACTTGCAAGGTGCCGGTACCTTTTCTTTGCATCAAAATGTGAGAGTTGTAATTTATTGCAGTTCCAGCGCTCTCGTGCAGAGAAGGCAAAGGGCCTTGTCAAACTACAACTCTCAAGGTCCCATCACAAAGTGGATTTTTGTTGCACTGATACGTTTCCGAATTTGTGGTTTTCATCATGTCTGAGTCAGACCAAGAAAGGATTTGGGATTTACGATATCTTTGCTATCGATGGACCTTGTTTTGGACCTCATCCCACACAAAAACCAACCTAGAAATAAGACCCTCACTGTCCTTCAGTTGTGTTTTCTAGTTGTACACATCCCTAATATTTGTGGGAGGTTGGAAAGGAGCACACTCTCTCAGCCACCCAGGTGGACGGTTTGGGATTATTTTGCACAGGGATAGATACACAAGAAGTGGACACGTCTGCCCAATGAAGGTGTTTGTGTGCTTCTTATTTTAATCCGTTAATTTCCAGATCTTGACCGGAGCTAGGAAGGTGTTTCCATTCAAACACTGAAACAAACACAGAGATCTAGAAACTTGGTTGTTTAAGCCAGGGACTCACCGTCTGGTCGGTCAACGGTGGCAGGACGATGGTCTTCTCCATGGTGTTCATCACCAGCTTCCAAAGCTCCTTCAGGACCCTCTTCAAGACCGTCTTTTCACAGATTTTTGCAAAAAGGGTCAGGCTGGTGGAAGAAGACAAAAGCGAGACAAGAACATTAAGGAGCGGGACACTAGATGCTTATAGACGCAGCCTAGAATCGCATTGACTTTTTTCACTGCTGCATCACACTGTCGAATCCCTTGAGAGTCTATTATATAACAACAACAACAACAACAGCCAACACAGTCAGAATCTTCAGTACTGATATCAGTATGGAGTTCGGCCTAGACAAATGTGCCACAGTGGCATTAAAGAAAAGGAAAATTACTCAGAGCGAGGGCATAGAGATGCCAAACGGACGAACCATAAAATGCAATCAGCCAGAAGCATATAAATATCTCGGCATACTACAGTTGGACAGTGTCAAGTGTGGGCATGTGAAAAATGTGGTCAGCAAAGAGTCAGAAAGGTTTGGAAGAGCAAATTAAATGGCGGAAATACGATCAAGGCCCTCAACACCTGGGCCATCCCCATCATTAGATACACTGCTGGAATTGTGAACTGGACACAAGCAGAGCTGCATGATCTGGACAGAAAAACAAGAAAGCTGATGACAAAAGAGGGCCTGATTCTGGCAGCCCAAGAACAAGCCATTAGAACAAATGCCATCAAAGCCAGAATTGAAAAGTCAACAACAGATCCCAAGTGTAGACGCTGCAAAGAAGCAGACGAAACATCCTCAGCTGCTGTAAGAAGATCACGCAGACAGACTGCAAGCAGAAGCATAACACCGTTGCTCAGATGATCCATTTGAACTTGTGCCACAAATACCATCTGCCTGCGACAAAGAACTGGTAGGATCACAAACCTGAAAAATTATGGAAAATGAACACGTCAAACTACTCTGGGACTTCCGAATTTAGACTGATAGAGTTTTGGAACACAATACTCCTGACCTCACAAAAGCAAAGTGTGGATTGTCGATGTTGCAATCCCAGGCGACAGTAGGATTGAAGAGAAACAACTGGAAAAGCTCACACGATATGAGGATTTAAAGATCGAACTGCAAAGACTCTGGCACAAGCCAGTCAAGGTGGTCCCAGTGGTGCTCAGCACACTGGGTGCAGTGCCTGCACTTTAACACAATTGGCGCTGACAAAATTACCATCTGTCAGCTGCAAAAGGCCACCCTACTCGGATCTCCATGCATTATTCATGGTTTCCCCCTTTATGTTGACATTGTTCACATGCTTGTGCAGATACCTCTATGCAGAGACCCTCACTGATTGACTCTGAAGCTGCATAGCTATTAAAGCTTGCTAATTGTAACATCCACACTGGCTTCAAACAGACAAGGGTTCTTTCTCCTACCCTGGACATTATTCCACAGGGATATATATACACTCCACTTGCTTATCTGCCAACAGAACCTCTGAAGATGTCAACCACATATACAGCCGAAACATTAGGAGAGAATGCTGCTGGAACATGGTCATACAGCCTGAAAACCTCACAGCAATTCAGTAAAATTCTTCTGAAATGATCAATTAGACCTGTGTAACTTGCCTATTTTAATCAGGATATAAGTTTACTAACAATAGACTCCTGACACCTTGGCTTTCATATAATCTCTCAAAGCCCTAGGAGTTTTGCAGAAATAACAGCAATAAGGACAAAAGAAACAAGCTTTCCTGGTTGCTCCCTGAAATGCCCTGCTTAAGATGGTGGCTCTTGCACTCACAACTCCAACCTTAGCTTGTATGTCAAAGCAAAGACTCTTATCTCGAAAAATCCGTAAATTGGTTCGTTTGTAAGCCAAGGTTTTGCTGCATCTGTATTTCCTATCTTCTGCCTAAATGGAGCACTGTATCTTTCTCATCCCTTTACAATCTATTTCAGGGTCATTTTGGAGTCGAGCATCTCTCAATTCGATCGGTAGCCTTTCTCCCTCACCATCCACACACCAATTTCAAGCCATTTTAAGACTCACATTTCTTCCCCTCCCCCCAAATCCTTTCATGAATCATATCAGGAAAAAGTGGGCAAGTGTCCCAAGAGTAAAAGAAGGTGAGTGTTTGATGGTCAACAGGGGAAAGGATGACCAAAGGGAATATAGGATCAGCAATGTAATGTAATGGGAGGAAAAAGATGAGCCAAAGAAGACTTTTGGGGCATTTCTCTCATCTCACTTGCTGTCCAAAAGGTCCATGATGGGCTGTAGGACGTTGTCGGCGTCTTGGGCCACGCTGCTGCAAGAACTGGCTGGCACGTTTCCGGTGCCTTTGACTTGGCTCAAAATGTCACCCATCTGCTTCACACACTCCTCGATGTGTGGTTGGAAACTGGAAGGAAAGAGGAGGACAAATCACACAAATGCATTTACGCTGTCGAACGAATGCAGTTTGACCCCATTTTTGGATTCCTGGGAGTTGCAGAATCCCCCACCTTCTCCAATGGACTGTACCTGGTTGCAAAGATACGGCTGAGTTCATCCAAGACATTGTTGAGCTTCACCTGGAGCTCCTTGAGGATATCGCTCGCTTCTGTATCCAGCTATGAAAGTGGAAGGTCACACAATTCAAGCACTTGGGGTGATGGGCAATGTAGTTCCCCTCTGATATTTAAATCCATTGGGAAGACCAATTGGAAATGTCCCAATCCAAATGGACATGGCAGTGATTATCTAGCTACTAGGGCTGTGCAATTTTTTTTGTTATGTAATGTAAGTCAGATTAAATGCATTCAATCCATTACAATGTGCTATTCGACACATGCGCCAAAAACTCAAGAATTGAAACTTACCCAATACTTTTCCGTTTGAATTTTATAAACTTTCAACACTTCCCAAAGTCAGTTTCATATTCAGCACAAGAAAACAAAGAAAAGCCAGAAAGGCTACCTTTCCTCTTTAGATAAATGGCCTCTCACCAGGAGGCGAGGGAAAGCAAGGAGTAGTGTTCACTGGGGAAGAGACTGAGAGAGCACAGGATGTAGTTTAGGAAGACAGGAAGTCCTATGCCAGAGAATGCAAAAGGCTCGGCCATAAACTACAGTTCCTAGAATTCTGTTCAGCATCAGGAAGCCCCAGTAAGGAGAGGGGAGAGATGTGTCCCTCCGAGGCATCAGCCAGCCAGAGTTCTGAAACTTGTTGGGAATGAACCCACTATTTTGTGTCATTGTATAGAAAAATTCAAAAAGATAATTCTTGTATTTTTTTTAAAAAAATGTTATAGATCAGCCATCAGATGATGATGGTTTAACACAGTGATTTTCAACCTTTTTTGAGCCGTGGCATATTTTTTACATTTACAAAATCCTGGGGCACACCACCAACCAAAATGACACAAAATGACACTCTGTCATTTTACAAACTGTCACCCTCCCCCCTGTTCATGTATTCCTGTACAAGTTTTATTAATTGTGGATTTATGCAGTATCTTTGATGCCTGGTTGTTCCTGGACTTCGTCACCTTTGGTACTTTAAGAGACATTTGGATTATATATCTTCCTTTCTTATTTTTATGTGCTTTTTATATGCTTTTACAACAAACTGTTTGCTTATATGCCTGGACTCTTGCGTGGTGCGGTGAACATAGGTGTTTCCAGGCCTGGAGTGCAACAAAAATGTTGCTTCTAAAAACTTTGAAAATTCCCCAAGAATCTGTGGATAAGTGAAACATTCTGAAACTTGGTGGGCTCACAGTGGCAAATGTGTTCTAACATTGTTGCAAGTTTCACCCCAATAGCTGTAAAAATGATGTAGGAAGTAGCCCCTGGAGTTTCCCCATTTGCACAATTATTATAATGAAAAAGTAACAAAATTTCATTACTCTCATTGTAGTAACAAAATTTTCACAAACAATACTTAAGAAAAACATTAGAAATGCTGGCACCCCCTAATTTTGTAATGAGTTTTGAAACATTTTTCCATCGATTGCTCAGCCCTACTAGCTATGTTGCAACTTGACTACTGCATTGCTCAGCTTCATTGAGAAAGACAAACCTCTTTTCCGCCCATGGCCTCAAACATCTTCTCCAGCTGGACACGGAGCTGTTGTATATTATTCATCAGGATGCAGGGCTAGAAGAGGAGCCAAGAGGCAATAAATAAATAAATACTTAGAGGAAGCAGAAGACCTCGTTGAAACAAAAGGTTGGGAAGCACTTGAAGGCACACAGCAACGAAAAGACATATATATCTCCCCACTCAAGTTCTACCAAACCCCAAATAGACCCACCTTGACTGTGCTGGCGACCGGTTGTGGTGGCGTGGTCTCTCTTCTCTGTGGCAGTATTTGAAATAAAACAAAACAAAACAGAAATGATTGGACGCATTGGAAATATTCCTCCTGCCTTTCCTAGCTTTTTGGTCCAAGCACTTTCCATGTCTCGAAGAATAATTTTGGAAGGGCGCCTCAGGCGCATGACTGGGTTCAAGGAATGTTTAAAAGAGGTGTGTGTGTATATATATATATATATATACATACACACACACACACACACATATATATACAGTATATATATATATATATATATATATCACAATCATTTAAGGACCTCCTTGAGTTAGACAGTTTCCCACTTGCGATCTAAAGTAGCGTTATCTATTCTAAAGTCTAGTGGGCAATGGCCTCATGGTCATGCAAGGGTAGCGAGAGGCAGGTGGGATACATCACCACTTTCTCCTTCTCCTTGGAGCAGTAGGAAGCGAAATCCTTAGAGATGATCTCAGCGTACTGAAGGAGAACATTGCTGATGGTCTGAAAAGCAAAGTCAGGAGAAGAGGAAGTAAGATAGGACTTTGGTCCTAGATTGGACCATGAACATATCGTTGAAGGAGAGTGGATGTGGTTGTTGGACTAAAGCTCCCACGATGTAGATGACGACTGTGAGATTTGAACTTCGATGACACAGATCCTCTCCTTACCTTGGCGAACCGGCGCATGTAGTGACCCACAATTTGAGGATCAGGACACTCCAGCTTCTTGATGATTTCAAAGCTCTGGTTGAGTTGGGAGAAGACGTCGACCACGGAGCAAGAGAAGAGAGCGTGCTCAGAGGTTTGTTGGAACTGTAGAGAGGCAAAGAGGATGAAGGTGTGTTCCTTGTGGTGGGAAATGACAAGCTACCTTAGATTGATAATTTCTAGGAGAAGATCCATCTTGGAGAGCTTTGGAGAGCCTGGGGGGAATTCTAGTGAGGGATCTCCCAGACCAGGCTCAACACCTTCATTAGGTGTTTTTCCAAGACCAGGCTCAACACCTTAGAGGCCTGTATCAGGGTCTATCCTAGACCAGGTTCAATGCCTTGGAGACCTCTATTAGAGTCTTTCCCAGACCAGGTTCAATGTCTTGGAGGCTATCAGAGTATTTCCTAGATCAGCTTCAATGCCTTGGAGACCTCTGTCAAGATCTATCCCAGACCAGGTGCAATACCTTGGAGACTATCAGGGTCTTTCCTAGACCACGTTCAACCCTTGGAGATCTCTATCAGGCTCTATCTTAGACCAGGTTCAACATCTTGAAACTATCAGAGTTTTCCTAGGCTAGGTTCAATGCCTTACAGACTTCTATCAGGGCATTTCCAAAACTGAATTCAATGGTTTGGAGCGCTATGTTGGGATGCGAAATCAGGAGATGGCTAGGATTTGGAAGGGCAGTGATGAAGGAACTAAATAAGATCCTCAAGTGGAAAGATATTTTAAGGAATTCCATGTTGAATAGCACTGGGTCCCGGGCAAAATGGACCCCCATAAGTGGAACCCCATAAGTCACTTCTTTGGAACCCCATAAGTCACTTTTTTCCAGGATGAAGAGGAACCATTGATGGTCAGCCAATTCCCAAACAACAGTAGACCACATTTTACTACTTTATTTGCAAGAGTGCCATGGGCAACTTGTTGAGGTTCTTCCTGAAATGAAGATATACTACATCTGCAGCATTCCATCTACTAAGCTGTTCCTTTTGCTTAATCATTCTGCCCCAATGTATGTTTCTGAAACAAATATCCAAACCAATATGTTACCCCATCCTTCTTGTCCCGTTCCAATGCCCCATGCAAGAAATCACGCGAAACTTCCTCATTCTCATCCAGCCACTGTATCACAAAAGGTTCGAACCACCTGAAGCAAGAGATGGAAAATAAAGTTTAGTGGTGTTGTAACATTAGTTTCATATCACATATTTGTATATGTAATATCTTTTTGTTTTCTTCTTCTATTTCTTTGACCCATGACTTACGCAGGATACTCCGGAACACGGCTTTTGAAGGACGGGAGGTCCGTGACATATTCATTATAGAGCCACTTCACTTTAAAGTGCAGGTTCATATAATCGGCACTTTTGCAAAGGCGATGTTTGTCATGCTCTGAAGAGAAGGAGACGCAGCTAGGTTATTTTTTATGGCCAAGCAACAAGGCTGCAGGAGATGATGGTGGACATCTCATTGGTTCCAGCATGGACAGATCCTGGTTGGTTTGGGCACAGAAATGGCCCCACCATCCATTAGATCCATATGATTTTTTTTAGTGTAGAAAATGGTACAAGTAGGATAGTGGACCATGACTGGAAACCACAGAGGTCTGCCCCAGCTCTACCATTGGCTTCCACATCAACAGTCCCCTTTGGGTTTTAATGGAAAAGACTCACCTTCCATTGCATACTTCATATCCTGAGCAAAAAGGTTCCACATCACTTCGGCACTGATCTTTCCAACATTGAGCTCTTGAGGGAACCTGAAAAGAAGTTGGAGATGGGATGAGTTTGGCCTGATGGTGGAAAATCTCCTATGGAAAAGGGGCAACATTTCCACCTAACCCCAAAACAACTATTGTATCAGAGGTGGGAGGGTCAAACACAGGTTCGCATACATACTGGTTGAGGCAAGGGGTGTATGAGTTCTTATCCTCTTCTATGATGGAGACGATCAATGTGATGAGTTTGGACCAAAAATCCAGATTCTTGATGCTGGGGCCTTGTTCCTCGGGTGGCAACTCGCCTTTCTTGGTCTAGGAAGAGACGGGGAGGAGGAAAGATAAAGAGAAAAGTAATCTTAGATAAAGGAAGACCAACAATGTGACTACCCCTTCTATTCTTTTCAGATTTTTCCTATTGGAAAAACTGGATCTCATAGGATCTGAATTTTGAAGTCCTTGAGAGAAGGCTTTCACTTCATCTACTTTATTATAGATGCATTTGGTGAGGACAACTCCTTCTAAGCTCATATTTGCTCCACCAATTTGGAGACCACCTCCCAAGCTCTCTCTGGGTCCACTGACTGGGAAACCTTCCAGGCTCTCTCCTAGTCCACCGACTTGGAGACCTCCTCCTAAGCTCTCTCTTCGTTCACCAACTTTCTCCCATACTCTTTCTTGGTCCACCAACTTGGAGACCTCCTCCCAAGTTCTCTCTGGGTCCACCAACTTGGAAATCTCCTCCAAAGCTTTCTCTTAGTCCACCGACTTGGAACCCTCCTCCTAAGCTCTCTCTTCGTTCACCAACTTAGAGACCTCCTCCAAGCTCTCTCTCAATCCACCAACTTGGATACCTCCTCCCAAGCTCTCTCTTGGTCCACCAATTTGGAGACCTCTTCCCAAGCTCTCTTTAGGTCCACCAACTTAGAGACCTCCTCCAAGCTCTCTCTTGGTCTACCAACTGGGAAACCTCCTCCCACACTCTTTCTTGGTACACCAACTTGGAGAACTCCTCCCAAGTTCTCACTTAGTTCAGCATCTTGGAGAGCCCCCCTGCCCTCTTCTCCTACTCACCGGGTCAGTCTGATACTCGCGACTGTAGAGTTCATGACAATTGTTGAAGATGTATTCATATGTTGAGTTGAGGCAGGCCTTCACACAGTCCTTGACCACTTGGCTGGCTCGTGGTGGACTCTGAAGTTCCTGGACCTGTACAAAGGTTGATGCAAATGGGGTGTGGGCAACTATTTATATGGACTTCTGCTACCAGAATTCCTCACTGTTGGTCAAGCTGTAACTTCTGTGAGTTGAAGTCCAAAGCACCAAAAGGATCAAAGGCTGGGGATCACTGCTCTACCTCATTAGCATGGAAGTCATCAGCTACTACTACCTAGCACCAGAACCAGGAGAAACCCATTGGATCTATCAATCTCTGGAAACCAAACAGGAATCCTGTTAAATACCTTCATCCGGAAGAAGGTGATGCTGGTCAGGAGGTCTACAGTTGATTTGAGGTCCTGTAGTCTTTCAGGACTACTGGCAGGGAAGTTATTCTGTAAAGGGAGCAAAGGGCAAAGATGGAAGAAACACCGAGAAATGCCAGGCATTATGTAGGGCATTTCCTAAGATAGTTGACCACCAAGGAATACCAGGTATTGTATGTAGCATTTCAGAAGATGGTTGACCACCAAGGAATACCAGGCATTGCATATGGCATTTCAGAAGATGGGCCACCACCAGGAAATACGAGGATGAACATTCAAAGAAAGGATCTTAAAATACTTCTAAGGAGACTCCAGCTCAGTCCTGTGCATGCATTGTCTCATCCCCTCCCCCCAATAATGAGAAGATCCTTACCCGGTACATTGAGAGGTCGATCCGAAGGGAATTGTGGAGCTGGTCCAGCAGTTTGACAAACCGTTCTTTCTGTGGAAAGAAACCGGCCCCAGAAGCAGGTAAATGAAATTAAAGACAGCAGATCGCTGACCCTCCCTCTGTGCATGCACCCCACCCGAGATCATGTTGTGGCACCAACTCAACTGGGCTTAAACAGCAAAGGCTATCAATTAAGAAATCAACTTGGCTTGGGGAGAAGACTTTGGGGCAGGGAATCTGAATATAGGACACCAAGATGGATTCCTTTTCCTATCCTAAGGATGGGTTATTCTGGGTCTTCCGTACCCCTCAACTTCATTTATTACAGATCAGGAACAAAGGAAAGCTTCAGTTGACATTGGACCCAGGTGGCAAAACCCTCTTAATAAGGATCAACCCAGCTGCATTACTTTTTAGGACTCAGCTTTGGGTATTATTTACCACTTCACCTCTGAATGAGTGTATTATTTGTGATCGAATTCGAACCTCCGTCCTTTCCTAGAAACCAGGCCCTAAGAGCCACCCAAGAGCCACCCTGAGTTGGTCTGTTTTCTTCCCAAGGAGGAAAGAGATCTATCCGAACCCTTCAGATCTGTTCATGATAGGTGGAGGATTCCCCCAATCCGGTGACCCTCTGCTCCATACCACCTCCCCTTCCCACTTTCCCCAAGACTCCTGAGCAAAGCAGAAAGGACACGGACTTTGCGCTGGTGCGACATAGCATGCAAACAGCAAAACGATCCTTTTCAGAGGAGTCACCCATAAGCCTTTCCCCGTTAAATGACCCCCATAACTTTCCCCTTAAAAAGCCCTATGGGGCTGGTCAATCCACACCCGTGAACCGCTTACTGCTTCTGCTCTCTGTGATATATATATATATTAAGGCCTTAAGCTTGGCTTTCAAGGAGCTCTCCAAGATCCTGAAATCCATCTTCAGACTTTGGAGAGCTCCCCAAAAGTGTGTGGAAATCTGGAACTGTGCTATGTTGCTTCCTATCTAGTCACCCATGCCATGGTTGTGGTTTGGTTTTTAAAACACAATTGTGTGTGTATATAATGCAAAACAACAAGGCCACAACATGCAAAATATACACGGTGGCCCCAGAAGTATTTCCTCCAGAAAAGCGTCCCTTTCCCACTTGCCAAGATGGAGGAGGCAATGAGACGGTATGCATCTCTGTTGGAAATATTTTTCAGCAAATGTCTCCAGACCTTGAGTATGCAGTAGGCTCTCAGTTAACCAGAACTCTCAAGCAACCAACAAAAAACAAGGAAAATGGTTTAAATAGAAAGCTATTTATAATATAGTATAACAGTAAAATGATATTATTATTATTATTGCCCCGCTTTTTATCTCCACCAGGAGACTCAAAGCGCCTTATGTTAAAAGCATTTCTATACAATTTAAAAATCTACGAATCAGAATTAAATATCATTGGTATTTTTAAAATTCAGTTAAAAATCATAAAAACATATTCAAAATTAAAAACTATGTTAACTTTGCCTGCATTTACTTTTAGTGACTGTATTTCAATATTAATATCTGTTTATTTATTTATTTGCTATTAAACGAATCGAATCGAATGAATCTTTATTGAGAGACCATCAGTCATATCAATATATATTACACCAATAAAACAGAATGAAATAAAATATAGTAGGGTAAAATGTAATATAATATAGTCAGATAATCACATGATCAATTCATCCTCATCTGGTGACTAAAATTGGTTTGAGACAGTGTGAAAGCTAATCACTGTCACTTTGGAGTGGATGTGCCTATCTATCTTCATAGTTCTATAGTGCTAATCCTACTTCCATTACTGATCTTCGTCGCCCCAGCAGTTGGTGCCAATCGAAGCAATAAATCTCTGCCTCCTCCTTTTGGCCTTCACCAAAAAGGAGGCCACTCTTTATTATGGTGGGATTCGCATGGGATAGGAGCCAGTTAATCTTATGTTGCTCAGCCCAATGTTCCTTGTTTCCCAAAATCGGGCCTAGAAGTTTAGCCCGGTCTATTGCATATATCGGGCAGTTTAAGAGTATATGACTAATATTTTCTACTTCTGGAGCCTCACAGATACAAATTCTATCGGAGTATGGTATTGAGTGAAATCTGCCGTATCTCTCCATTGTCTCCATCTGCTCAAATCTTGCCCTAGTCATGGCGAGCCTTAAATACTTAGGGAGCTGGTGTGTTAGATATTGTGCCCTCTTAAATACATGTTGTTGTACCGATAACCATTTTAGGGATTTGATGTTCGCTAGCCCGTGTATATCCTCCTGTGCCTGTATATCCACAATGCGCTGTTTAACTAACTCCCTGGTACGAGGTGGGTAGCTTCCATGTGCATTCACCTGTATACCTCGGGGTCGCAGGAAAGTTTCAAGCTGAAGCACCCAGGAAGCGTCCCTAGCTGCCTTGCGCTGTTCTTCTAGACAGATTCTAGGGAGTCTATCGTTGTCTAAGTTGGCAATTTTACATAAATAGTTGAACGCTCTTATTTTTGCCAAACCATTAATTTGCTGCAGGCCCAGTTCCACCCTAACAGCCACCGCTGGAGTCCTGTTGCTCAGCCCCAGAAGCTGTCTGCCAAAGTTTATCTGGGCCTGTTCGATGATTGGCATGGTGTCCAAACCCCAAATCTCAGCCCCATAGAGTAATTGAGGGATTATTTTGGCTCCGTAAACTTTGATCGTAGGTAGGAGTCTGTCAATATTAATATCAATACAGAGTCGATGGTATTTTACAGTTGAGTATAATATTAGTTTGGCCTATTTTAGTAGGAACCCAAGTTGACGATATGGTAATAACTCTAAGGTATAGCAGGAGTCAGGTCTATTTTTAATAGTGACTCTCAAGTGTCCAGAAAATACATTTATTCAGCATTAACTGATCCCCATGGGTGCCAGTTAAACGGGAGTTTTATATTATGATCATGATCATTATCATCCCATATTTTCATTTTAATATCAAGTCAATACAGAGTTTATGGTATGATATAGCATGGAGTATGTATTAGTTACTTAGAAGGGGCAGACTTAGCACAGCAGGCTAAACCGCTGTGCTGCAGAAAAATCCTGCCAAACAGAAGGTCAGCAGTTTGAGCCCAGGTCCATTAGCCCCAGCTCACCTGCCCACCTAGTAAGTCGAAAGCAGAAATGCGAGTAGATAAAATAGGTACCTCTTTTAGTGGGGAGGTATTAAAGGTGCCCTTAAGGACATCGATTGGAGGAAAGCTCCTTGTCATGGAAGATGGAGCGACAACACCCCACCCCCCGTGGCCAGAGTCGAGCACAGCCTCCAAGATGCCGGAAATAAGATGGGAAAAACTGCCTTTACTTCTGTTTGTGTTGTCTGTCCTTGTTAATTGTATAATCGGCATTGAATGTTTTCCATGTGTGTTTTGTAAGCCATTCTAAGTCCCCTTTGGGGTGAGAAGGGTGGGGTATAAATACTGTAAATAAATAAATAAATAAGTGTGTGAGGGATTAAAAAAATGTTTCAAATTACAAAATTAGATGCTGGTGTGTTGTTCCTAATGCGTTTCTAAAGTATAGTTTGTGAAAATGTTGTTACTCTTTCGTCATAGTAATTGCGCAAGTGGGAAACTTCAGGGGTCCATTTCTCCCTCATTTTACAGCTATTGGGGTGAAACTTGCTACAATGATAGAACGCATTTATCACTGTTAGCCTATCAAGTTTCAGAACATTTCACTTATTCACAGATTTTTTGGCAAATTTTAATTTTTTTATAAACAACATTTTTTTTAAAAAAACTACAAAAGCTATCTCCTTGAATTTTCTATACAATGACACAATATAAAAGGGGATCATTCCCCCCAACTTTCAGAAATATTCGTACATCTACTGATTTTAGGAAAATTTTTCAAAGTTTTGACAAAAATGTTTTTTTAAAAGTTACAACAGCTATTGCATTGGATGTCTCTCATATTAACCAATAGAACTTCAAATTTAGGGATTTCTTCCAGCCTAGCACAGATTTACTTACTAGTATTAAAGTATCAGTCAGTCCTCCTGTTTGCAGATTCAACCATTCACTGGAACTGGAGGGACAATTCTCTCCTCTATCTTAATTGGGGCTTTCTGATGCTGAGCAGAGTGCTGGGAAATGTAGTTGAGGGCAGAGCCTTTTGAATTCTCTGCCATAGAGCTCCCCGCCTTCCCAAACTACATTTCCCAGAGTTCTGTGCATTCTTTCCTAGCAAACTCTGCTCCTTGCTTTCCCTCTCCTCGTGGCGAGAAGTCAATAATTTAAAGAGGAAAGGCAGCCTTTTTTGGCTTGGCTTTGCTTCCTTGTGCTGAAAATGAAACTGACTTTGAGAGGCTTCTGAAATTTACAAAATGGAAATGGAAAAGTATAGGGTGAGTTTCAATTCTTAAGCTTTTGGCGCAGGCCATGCCCACGTGTCGGATATGGCCTCGTAAGTATAAATTTAATTAATTTGATACAACTTACAAGGACTAATGAAAAAATGCACATCTGTATTGCTTAAGCTTATTTTGAATTGTAATTCTCAAGTAACTGGAAAATACACTGATCTGACATCTGTTGGGGTTCAGCAGCAAGATGCTGGGGATTCCTCAGAGGATGAGGGGATGATGGGTTTCCCATTGACGAGTATGCGTGTGATCAGGGTAATTAGCAGGCCTCAAATGAGAAAGAAGTACCGGCAGTTGCAGAGGAGACGGGATGTTTGGGATTCCAATGTCTGTAGTTAGTAACTATTGGACTCTGTGTGGTGCTGGGTGAAAAGGTGTTCCAAGCCTAGAGTGCAACAGCATCGACCCCCCCCCCATGGATGCCAATTAACTGAGAGTCCACTGTGTGTATTTTTTGAGCAAATGTTATGTTTCAATAAATTGCTCATGCCTGGAAATTGTGTTACCTAGTCTCATTTTCTTAGTCCTCCATGTACTGCACCCAACCTTCTCTTGTCCCATTGGTGTCCCACTTTCCTGCTCCAGGGGTGGGCTTCAAAGGGGCTGTGTGTCCGCTCCTTTCCACCAAACCACCCCGAGCCCCGTTTGCCCGCCCCCTGCGACCCCTTTCCACCCCGCTCCCTCGCCCTGCCTCTCCCGCTAGCCCTAATGCACGAGAGACAACGAGAAGCAATCCTTGCAAAAAAATGAGCACAGATGCACATCCGCCACAACACAGCCTCCGTAGCACGCCTTAGCACCGGCCATGGCACACAGAGGGTTAAAGCCACACAGTCTGCTTTTTTGGGGGGGAGGGAAAACGCCCAATTTTTAGGCTCTCTGAGAGGAAAAAAGAAGAAAGAAAGAAACAAGATTTGTACACAGCCTGACATTCGCAGCATCAAAAACGATTTCAATTCAAATTCTACGTCCGGCTGCGGCTCGGACACGGAAACAGAGACATCAGTACTCGCTACCAAGACCTATAAGCAACCCCTAACTGAAGAAAACATGTCTGGCTAGATACAGAAGTGTCGCTGGAGGCTTGTTAATACACATCAGCAAGGATTTTAGTGCCCAGTCCTTCACTCTGTCCTTGGAAATCCACTCCAGGTTTAAGAGCTCTCCAAGGTCCTGAATCCTATTCCCAAAGCAGTTTAATACCATGGAGAGTTCACTGAGAGCTAGTTAAAAACCTGGATTCCCCATTCCACTGATATATGACCCGTCTGTTCCCTATTTCTCCCTAAGGCAAATCTTTAATATTTGGTAGGAAAAAACCCACTGTTTTAGGGCATATAAGTGAAGGCTAATGAAATTGTGTATGAACAAATCTCCAGCAATTGACTTTTGAGAAAAGAAACACACACACACACATAAGGAAGAGTTTTGAATACTCCCGTTAAAACAGAGAGGCAGAGTCGTTTAGAAAGGGGCCAGAATTCAAGGTCATTCCCCACAGTGCAAATGGGAAGTATCTCCTGGATCTTCTCACCATACATGGAGAGGGGTTAAAACTGCAGCATCAAAATAATCCTGATATTTCTACACTTGTTGACTTTGTGGATTATTCTCTGGATCATGGATATTAAGGAGAAATAGTTTAAGACTACAAAAGGCATATAATGCACAAATCCAGTTTCTTCTGAAGTTTGGGCCACCTAGTTCTGGTCAGCAGAGGACATCTTGGGCAGAGGGGCATCTTTTTCAATGTTGTAACTGATCCTATCAGCTTGCCAAACATATAGTCCACCACTAAACCATGGATTTGCTAGAAAAACGTTGACCAGGGTAAGGAACGTCCTTTAGATCAGGCTAAGTTCAATTCCAACAGATTGAAGGGACTTGAGCTAGGAAAAATAAAAACTTACCAGCCAAAATAAAGTTCAAACAAAGTCTTGCATGTGCTGCGGTGTGGAAAGGGTGAGTAATCAAAAGGAGCAGAAAGTTGAAGTTTAGGGAAAAACCCAAACTAATAAAACTACTGCTGACACAACATTGATAAGAGACTCACCAGAAGAGAACAAAGGGGAAAGAAAAAGGTGAATGAAATAGTTTGTGTGCGCATGCTGAAAGTATGCTCAAAGTTTGACTATAAAGCTAAGCTGCATCTTGGTTTTGGTGTGTAACTTTTCTTTTGTTGCTCCACCCAGCAGGAAGATTTGGTCAAATAAACCTATTGAACGATATCCTTCCTCCTAGTGTCTGATTGGATAGAGACCCTAGTAGTTTTTGGGCCAGAAAGAGGGCAAAAAGAAGTAGGACCAACAATTCTAGAATATTTTATCCACACTTTTTTTGTCATGGGAGAAGCAATTCAACCTTTTAGGGTGATCTTCCACATTTGGTGGAAAGAGAAGCTTGGTTCATGACCTGCCCAAAAAGGCCTCTTTTCCTGGACAAGCAAAAGGAGAAGTCTAGATGGAGTAGTTTGGGTCTCTGGAGGTATGGGGAAACTGGTGACTATATTGTGGGTTGAATCTAGGGTCTTAAAGTCCTCCACGTTAACTTTATGGACAACTTTGACCAGAGGTTGACCACAGAAACACACCAAAGGATGTAGAGATCTCTAGAGAGAACTCATCTCTAAGAATATCTAGGCTTTTCCCATGATCCTTTGATCAAATTCTGGAAGGATTGACCATAGAGTCTAGAAGACCTAGGGAACACTTCTTGAGGAGCATCTAGGTCCACCAATCTGTTTGCTGTGGATTGTCTCCTTCCTTCCATATTCTGCTCTTATCTCACAATAAAGATCTCCAACTCTTCCACAGTACAGAAGGTCCTTCATTCATTGCACTTGAAGCCTATGAGGAGGTAACATCTTATGGATCATGGACCAGCAGAGAAACACGTGGGATAATCGAAAATAAAACTATGGTTGAACTAAGGGGAATGACCTCAGGAATAGCTTTCTGCATTATTTCATATATTTTGTTTTGGACTCTGCAACATCTCTTTCACACAAACCATCCCGTTACCCTCTGGAAGACTTCCTGGTGTGAATTTCCGTTGCGTCCAAATTTACCAATGTTGTGAATACTAATTCTCCTTGTGATACATTCAGAAATGTGAAGAACTAGAGTTATTCTATGGGAACAAAACAAGGCACTACTGCAGACCTTATGGCTTGGAATTCAATCTTTCTGAAGCTTTTGAGTAAACAAAGGTAACTGGCATATTACAAATTTGCAAGGGATTCCTTTTGTGATGTATCTAGCTTTACAATCTCTCATTTTTGGGATGTAGCTGGCTTTGAAAATGATCCTGATAAGGAACTGGGGGAGGAAAAATGCAAGCCACCTTAAGAAGGAGGAAGTCCATAAATGAATTAGGTGGAAACGATATTTATGGCTCTTCTACAGGCTCCTACTCTGTTCAGCATATTCCTGTATGATTTACCCCAGGCTTTAGCATTGATGAATGTTCATAGTACAAACCTCCATTCTACATGTTCCCTTACACAGCAGATGATGCTGTGTTATTGTCCTTATCTAGTATAGGCCTTTAGCACTTAATTCATTGCTTTGCCACCAAGCTCTATTCTACACGTTCCCTTATATGCATATACCATGCTATTGTATTTATCCAGTATTGGCCTTAAACACTTAATTCATTGCTTTGCCACCAAGCTCTATTCTACCCATTCTACTTATATGCAGATGATACTGTGCTATTGTATTTTTCTAGTATCAGCCTTAAACACTTAATCTATTGCTTTGCCAATTACTATGAAATAAATAGACTGGAAATTAGCTATGTTAAATCCTAAACTCTAATTTTTGCAAAAAAAAAGTGGAAACCTATGCATGTCTTGGTAGATCATGGGCCACAAAACTGAATGGGTCAAATACTTTCAATACCTTGGTATTTGCTATAGATATAACCTGTCATGGCTTCTGCACATACCAACATTGCAGCAATATCTTGCTGTTCCTAAAGTAAGGGTAACCAATATATCCCTGCGGACCTCAAAGTTTTTGAGGCTAGGATTGGTTCTCTGTTATGGTATGGCTCTCTTATTTGGATTTCTGTGATCAATAAGTCATTTAATACACTACATTACAAGATTCTCCAGAAAGTAATGGGGCTTCCTAGATGCGTGCCTTGTGCTGTTCTATGCACTGAGATGGGTCAAACCACTCTTGAAACCTTGGCACGGATGAAAGCTATAAAATTCTTGTGGCATATACATTTTCAAGCAGGCCCTGATAGCTATCTTCCCTATCATTTTATTTCGGAATGGCTTTCGTTGATTCTCAGAAAGGCTCTTTGGTGTTTGGGAATCCCTAATATCAGGAAGCTTCGGTCAGGTTTCGGGTTCTTCCTAGAAGGGGCCGTAACAAAAAGTCACTGCTGAATTAACATTTTCCCCAGTTCTTCTTCATCTGTCATCTTTCCCCTTTTCCAAAATGGAGACCTAGCTGAAGATAAATGTAGCTCCCAGTTACACCAAGTCATGGCAGTCTTCAAGTTGTGTGCATAAATATACCGTTTGATCTCTATTAGGCACTCCATCAAATTTGGGGTAGAATTGGGAGTCTCCTACAAGGAGGAGTCAGGAATGGTAATAAGGACATGGACAAACATTTGGGCGTTTTGTGGCAACTTTTTTGGTACGGCCCCCCCTTTCCCACCATGCACCCCCCTCCCTCCCAAAGAAAGCATAGACAGTATAAGTAAGAAATGAGTGTTCTACGCACCATCGGACTTACCCCGAAATTGGAAGCAGCAAAACGGTCAGAGGCAGAGACGTTGGTGGAGGCAGTGGTATGGGCATAATAAGCATTGATGTTGGCCAAGAGGGTGCTCATGACTGCGGGCACCCCTGGGCACATGTATTTGGAGGAGAGGCAGGCAAAGTGCCTGGAAAACAAGACCAATGGGGAGAAAAAGAACGTGAGTTTGGGGCTTTCCTCTCATTTCATGGAGGTGCACTCCTGGGCTATCCTGGTGAGTCAAAACACTGCACTCGGGGTGCCCAAAAGTAGCATTTCCTGATCAGAAATGTCAGGTAGAAAAAAATCCTGTATTAGATAGAAATGCATTGCATATAACTCCAATGTGGAAAAATACAATTCTAATGTGCATGTGTTCACAGCACAGTCCATTGAAACCATTTGGATTGAAACCTGGCTATAGGTTGGCTGAAAGCCACTTGTTGGCACCTCAACAACCTCCCTTTAAAGCTTTTGGCATCATGGGCTCCCAAAGCAACCCCTGAGGCCAAAATATCCCACCCCAAAGTCAATTGGAGTGTAAATTCAGGTGAGAAAATGGGACAAAAGCAAACTACCAATCCCACTTTAACAGCAGTTGAAGTGATGTCAAACTGTATGAATTCAACAGTGTTGATGCACTCTTAGGCTTTCATATTTTGGATAGATTGCAAGATAGGACCTGCTAGAAAAGAGGATACAGAAAGGATCAAGGAATCAGTAGGGTTTATAATCATGTCTCCAAAGAGTTTTTCATATAGATGGTTGTTACAAGTTAAAGCCAACCTGACGGCACACAACAAGATGCATAGATGAATATCATAAAGAAAAGGGACATTGACTCACGTCATTGCCTGGTAGATGGACTCCACCCCATATCTCATAGCAAACTCATCCACAATTTCCTGAGCCGTTTCGTCAAAGTAGACTTTCCAAGCATCGTCCCCCTTTGCGTCCGGGATCTTGACCACGCCGTTGTTCTGGATGTCCGTCACGAAATGGAAAAGGTTCTAATGGGTCATTGAGATGCGAAACCAGAAGAGAAGAGTCAGGCAAACCAAGGCAGTCCTCCCAAGGGTAGAAGAGAAAGATGCCGAAATTCTCAATCCACACAATGAAACCAAACATCTTTGTAACCCACTCACCTCATGGAGGCAAGTGTATTGCACATGGTACGGTGCCACTTTCTCCTCTCCTTTTATCTCCACGCTGATGTGCAACCGGATTGCACCCGATACAGCTGATTTGTCTGTCCGCTTATCTGAAAGAATCAATCAATGTAGAAGAATTGATAATTGGAGTCAGGAACATGGTTATTTTCTGGTTGTTTGATGTAAGTTGCTCATATGGGTTATGTTCACTGGATGATTAGTCTTTCTAGGCTTTAACTATTATTCCATTTTCTTGTTTATTTGGGGGTTGGTGGGGAAATGACATGAGTTGAGTGGTTGGTGGCTGGAAGAAACGATGCCAATATTTGCTAAACCACCAATTCAACTGCAGTAACAGTTGTTCCAAGGGGTGGGAAACATGTGAACCTGCAATTCCCAGCATCTATCTCTGCTGCCTATCTTGGAAATGTCTTCTGGGAAGTGCAGTAGAAGAACATCTAGAGCAACTACATAGTTCCATTGGAGATAGTTCATGTTGCTGTAGCGATCTTGAGTTTCCTTCGGACTCAGCTTTAATGGACCACTCCTGGTCCACTTGGAGAGGTGTCCCCTTCTCAAGGTCTTAGAATTTGACAGCCAAGGTCTATCAAGATTACTCCACCCCATTGGTTTGTAATGGCTTACCCAAATTGTACCAGACGTCCATCTCTCCACTCAACGTCCGAACCTCAATGATTGTTTGGCCGAGGAAGTCGTCGGATTCCCTCTTGAAACGTTGCTTCACCCTCGACTTGATGTCATCATCTTCATCCCATACCCTGACCTTGATTCGGTCAGAGGAGTTATGGCATTCACTGGAGGAAGTCAAGAAAGAGAAGTGAGGAAGGGAGTCACAGATAAGAACTGTTGAATAGACCCACACTAGATTGCCACCAATAGTTTTGTGCCTTTCAAACCAGATAGATTTCAAGATGGGACCACCAGAACTAGCTAACCCTAAACTAGAGCATTTGGGGAAATGTTACTTCTCCTTGACAAATTTTGGATTCTTGGTATTGTGAGAAACCTGGTCAGAAAAAGCCATGCCACCTCAGAAAACCAAGGGATAGGAATGAGAACATGGAGTTGGACTGTATGGCCCTCTTCCAAATCTAGATTTATATCTGCCTCATGTTTGCAGGAAAAGTTGTGTAAATCCATTCTTGGAGAGGACATGGAAGTGGGCTGATGGTGGGTTTAGGGATTCACTCACAAGTGGAAGTTCTCCTCCCAGACTGGATTCAAATTCCCATAGATGGTTTTGGTTCTCTTTTTGGTCTTTCCAACCTGGACGGTCACATAAGGGTCACTGGAGCCCGTTTTGTCCTTCGCCTGCAGGCCTTGGGCACACACAACTGTTTGTACGAAGAACAGGATTCCCATCGAGAAAATCCCCATGGACAGACAGAAATAAGGAAAACAAAGGAGGACAAGATGAGTGGGAGATCATGTCCAGAAAAGAGGGTGAAAGTTATTTGCCTCAAGGGCCCAAATATGAACTTTGAGGAGTATGCGTGAGGAAGAAGCAACTAGAAGGTTGTCCTTGCATTACCTGTGATGCTGATCTTGGCTGACCACTTGGAAGTCCCGTCCAGCACGCTCTGTTTGACCGACTTCATCTGCTGGGTATGGGTGGCTTTTTGCACAGCAAAGATCTCCTGGATCAGCTCAAAGATCTCTGGCTTGTTACGCTCCCGGATCTTCATACGGTCTTTCAGCACCATGATAATATTTTGTGTACGGTCTTCAGCGCCATGCTTGGAACTTTTCTCCGCCGCCCCTGGGTGCAAAGAAAACAAAAGACATGGATTTTATTGCTATTTTCATTCATTTTATCATTCTTTCAACTTTATGGAGATCCCTTCAAACTCTATGGAGCTATTCTCCAACTCTATGGAGACCCCTTCTATCTCTATGGAGAGCCCTTCCAATTCTATGGAGATGCTTTCCAACTCTATGGAGATGCCTTCCAGTTCCATGGAGATACCTTCCAACTCTATGGAGATCCCTTTCAACTCTATGGAAATGTTCTCCAGCTCCATGGGGACTCCTCCTACCTCTATGGAGAGATCTTCCAACTCTATGGAGATGCCTTCCAACTCCATGGAGATGTTTTCCAATTCCATTGAGGTGCCTTTCAGCTCTATGGAGAACCCTTTCTACTCTATGGAGATGTTTTCCAACTCCATGGAGATCCCTTCTACTTCTACAGAGAGCTCTTCTAACTCTATGGAGATGCTTTCAATTCTGTGGAGGTGCCTCCCAACTCCATGAAGATATTACACTATAGAAAACCCTTCTAATTCTACGGAGACATTTTCCAAGTCTAAAGAGATGCCTTGCAACTCTATGGGGGTCCCATCTAACTCTATGCAGACCCCTTCCAACTGTGTATGGGTCCATGATCCTCACTTTGCAAGCAGTCGGCGTTAAGGAGGTCTTGGCACTTTTCGTGGCACTTCACCCCACACTCGGTGCAACGCATCCCTTGGCGAGCAATGCCCCAAAGCAGGCCCTCGCACTCGTAGCAATAGGTTGGGGTGGTGGCAGTCCACACTTCAAAGTTGTGGGGGGTTGTGCAAGAAATAGGGTAAATTAAGGCTTGGAGGGTCTTCTTGTAAACATGGTTTTTCTGGGGAAAGAAACAAGGACATTAGAGGACTCAATTTCTTTCTTCACTGTTCTGTTGTGTCTTCCGCCTTTCTTTTCTCCTTCACTGTTGACTCTGTTGTTGCATTGTGACTCCATACTCACTATTAATGTACCCATATCTCCACCCTGGAAACTGACTGGGTGACTTGGTCACACTCTCTCAGCCTCAAAGGAAGGCCATAGCCACCCATTCCAAGCAATGTGTGTCCAAATATTGTAATACTTACTAGCTCTTCATTGTTTAAAGTGCTTGATGCAAGTGCAGATGTGATCCCTGCTTTCCTGGACTGGACCAAAGACTGTGAGAAAGAAGAAACCAACAAATTAACAATCCACTGCAGAAGAACTGGTTTACATTCAATCTGAATTCAAGCCAAAACAGAAGAATGGCCTTCCTCAGGGGAGTGTGCTTGCTCCATCAATGTTTTAACATTTACACATATATCCAGCCACTTTCAGATGGGAGAGAGCTGGGAAGGGATTCCACAGGAACGCCTCAGCAAATGAAAGCCCAAAAGTGGCAGGCTACAACCCGGAACCTCAATCAGTGGCTGATACCAGATGACAAACTCCCTCCTAGGCAGAAAGAAGACTGGCCAATTTGGAAGGTGCTAAACAGGCTGTGTTTTGGCACCACGAGATGCACAGCTAACCATAAGAAATGGGGCTACAAAGTGAAGTCCACAACATGTGAGTATGGAGAAGAGCAAACCACAGACCACTTACTACAATGCAGTTTGAGCCCTGCCACATGTACAATGGAGTACCCTCTTATAGCAACACCAGAGGAAGCTTCTGGTCAAAGGAAATTTAGTATAATGCCAGGTTTCTACCTTTGTTTGTGGTTTTTGAAATATATTATAACGGTAGTCTCTGCTTCCGACACGATAAATAAATAAAATTGAATTATATGATCAAGTGGAAAAACATACAAAAAATTACTGTGATATATGACCCGTGCAGCAAGATTGTTATATTCAAAAGAATGGAAATGTTTTCCATATAACAATCTTGTTGCAGTTGACATATATAGCAGTAAAAGAGACTCCCCCAGTTACAAAGTTAGCTCTAGTTGACTATGTTTTTCCCCCACAAAATTTTGTCTATCTCAGCCCATTTTCATTATTTTTCTTGCACAGCCCTCAAATAGCAAATTTTCTATTCGATTTTAACATGCTTCTCCCATCGAAATGGGTTCTTGCATTATCCGCATAGGCTTTGCTTGTCCATTTGAACAGAACTGATAAATCAATTTAATGGGGAATGGTTTATGAGCTTCAGGAAGTAGGCAAAAGACACCCAAAGGGAAATACTCACCATCGCCTATGGAGAGGCGGTGGCCAAAAAGGAATGAAAAGGAGAAAAAGAGAGTTAATGTAATGTGCTAAATTGAAAGATACCCCCCTCAGATGTTTATGGGATTCCATTTCTCATCATCCCCAGCCACTATGGCCCACTGAGATGTTGGTATTGGAGCCTCTCCTTTTGGAGGACCGGCCCAGACTGAAATTTAAGAATCAAGTGGCTTGAATCCTTTTTTGTCCCAAATAAGGTCAACAAATTGGTTAACTTTGTCAAATCATTGGGTCTACTTTCAGCAAGTCGAAGAAGACCCAGAGCCTTACCTTGGTGGGACTTCATATCTTGAATTTTCACCGCTTTCTGCCCTGTTTCGAGCAGAATTTCCCCAGAATAACAAAGGTGATCTTTTATTATATATTGATTTTGACCACCATCAATCCAAAATACACCCAAAATACACCCTTAATTCGAAGTCCATGGTTCATAAAGGCAAGGGACTCTCGGTCGTTGTTATCCCTCCCATCACAACAAAGATTAAAAAAACAGAATTTGCACCCAGGACATGGGGAGGAAAAGTAAGGCACAAAGCAGCAGCATCAACATCGAAAGGAAGAATCAGAGAGCAAAAAAGGAGACAGAAGAGGAATGGTGGGCCCATAAGGCAGCAAAAAGCAGGGAGAGAGAGGCAAACTGGAAAGGAAGGAAAGGGGGAAAATCTACCCAAAAAAACATTAGACTATTCAGCAACAGCTGAAAGCTGCTGCCATGGTAATGGAATGGGGAATATACTTCAGGTTTTGGCTCCCTTTCAAGATGCTGAAGCGATTCAGGACCACGTTGCAGAGCTCCTTCAAAGCTTCAATGCTAACCTGGAGTGGATCCATTGCCCCACTGATATGGAAGGCATCAAGAGCTAACCTGCCTAATTTCCAGAGAGCTCTGTTCCAGAATAGGAGGTCCTTGATACCAATTTCACACACCCCATAAAGACTTCTGGAATAAGTCAGTTGACTTGATGGATCTCCCATCCATGGCATCACCATAAGTCAACTTGACAGATAGGAGCCCCCAGTGGCACAGTGCTGGCAGGACTGTGCTGGCAGGACTGCGGACCAACAGGTCAGCGGCTCAAATCTAGGGAGAGTGGGTTGTCAGCTCCAGCTCCAGCTGCAACTCCCCATGCAGGGACATGAGAGAAGCCTCCCATAAGGATGGTAAAACATCAAACATCCGGGTGTCCTCTGGGCAACGTCCTTGCAGACAGCCAATTTTCTCACACTGGAAGTGATGCGTAGTTTCTCAAGTCGCTCCTGACATGAAAAAAAAAAGTTTGACGGACCTCTTCTTCATGGATTCACCATAATTCAGCATTGACTTGGCGGATCTCCCCCATCCATGGTGTCACCATAAGTCAACTTGATAGATCTCTCCTTCATGGATTTACCATAAGTCAACATTGACTTGATGGATCTCCCATCCATGAGGTCACCACAAGTCGACAGATCTCTCCTTCATGGAATCACCATAAGTTAACATTGACTTGATAGATCTCCCATTCATGGGGTCACCATAAGTCAACTTGACAGATCCTCTCCTTCATGGAGTCACCATAACTGAAAGTTGACTTGATGGATCTCCCAACCATGGGGTCACCATAAATCAAAGTACATTTTCCCCTTGAAGTACATTCAGCACCTTTAGGAATAGACTAAAACCTACTTCCTATTTCTGTAAGTCCAGAAGGGCTCTCAAGAAGGGCTTAGGGGTTTATGGGGTCACAGGGAAAAGGGCGCCCCCTCTCCGACACCTCCTTCTCACCAGATCGCTGATGACCAGCGGAAGAGATTTACGTCCGGGCTTAATGTCGGGCATGCTGTCAATGCAGCGCAGAAACTTTACCGCCGCACCCCTAGCGTCACAGAGGAGAAAGCGGTAGCCAGCAGAAGGAAGGAAGAAAGAAGGAGGAAGAGAACAAAGACAAAACGAGCCATATTAGCAAAGCAAAGCAAAGCAAAGCAGACAGCAGCGCAGCGCAAGGCACCCTGGAGCCGCGATAACGGAGAACAGGACCGTTGTTCCTTCCGAGTTTTCCAAAGAGGTCAAGCCTTTTCACTTCCAGGCCACCCTTATGAGTCTCATGGGATTAAATTAGATAACGAGATGTGTCAACAGGGTCTTGATTCCATATTGGGTTGAGTGTTGTGGTTTAGGATTGTGGTAACTGGAGCTTAAGGCATGGCCTGAGATTTTCTATTATGACTTCTCTCAGAATCTCTACATTCTCCAGTGCCAGTGGAGGTCCACCAAAAAATCACGCTAGAGGACCTAGAGAGCATTCTCTGAGCTAAAATAAACATTACTAAAGCGTAAATATTCTGTGCTATTGAAGGGCTTTCATGGCTGGAATCACTGAGTTGCTGTGAGTTTTTTTTGGCCTGTATGACCCTATTCCAGTAGCATTGTCTTCTATGTTTCACCTGCATCTGTGGCATCTTCAAAGGTTCTGTTGGCAGTGAAGCAAGTGGAGTGTGTGTGTTTTTGTGTGTGTATATATATATACAGTATATATATATGGAATAATGTCCAGGGTGGGAGAAAGAACCCTTGTTTGTTTAAAGCAAGTGTGGATGCTACAATTAGCACGTTTGAATAGCATTGAGTAGACTTGCAGCTGCAAAGTCAATCCGTGAGGGTCTCTGCATAGAGGTAGTGAAGGAAGTGGAGTGTACATATCCCTGTGGAGTGATGTCCAGGGTGGGAGAAAGAACCCTTGTCTCTTTAAAGCAAGTGTAGATGTTGCAATGAGCAAGCTTGAATAGCGTTGAGTAGCCATGAAGCTGCAAAGTCAATCAGTGAGGGTATCTGCATAGAGGTATGTGCACATGCACGTAAACAATTTGAACAGATAGGAGAAAACTATAAAAATGAACAAAATCTGGTTACCAGTATTTTTTTAAAAAAACAACAACAACAACACCAGAATCAAGACAGTAAATAAAGAGCACCACTCAGAAACAGGAGAACTCCAGACAACAAACAATCAAGGGCCAGTGAACACCTCCCAAACAGAGGGTGCCTCCAGGCAACAAAGGCTAGGCAACCTCTATGCAGAGACCCTCACTGAATGACTTTGCAGCTTCATGGCTACTCAACGCTATTCAAGCTTGCTCATTGCAACATCTACACTTGCTTTAAAGAGAACATAGTTTTTTCTCTCACCCGGATCATTATTCCACAGATATATACACAGTCCACTTGCCTCACTGCTAACAGAACCTCTGAAGATGTCAGCCACAGATGCAGGGAAAACATTAGGAAAGAATGCTGTTGGAACCCAGCCATGCAACTCGAAAAACTCACAGCAACCCATAAATATTCTCCTAACTACAGAACACTTTAAAGGATTGTTATAGGAAGAGGGGCATACGACTTATATGGGCCATATTGGTTGCTGGACCTTCAAAATTGTCATCCTGAAGAGTAACTGAGCCATCTCTCAGTCATTGCTTTAAAGGACTAGCCATTGAGCTCAATGGGCCTAGATAGTGCATGCAAAATAAGTCCTTGTGAGCTTTCGATGTGGGAATCAAATTGGGACATTTCCGCTCTCAACTGCTGGGTTTTGTTTCATCCAGTTCTCCCCTAGATAATATTTTTTAAATCTATCAATTGGAAACACCACTTTGCAAAGTTGCTGGAAAGTTTGGACACTGGATGAGGTTACAATCAACTACATCGTGATATATCAACTAAATCGATATATCGTCGACATGGCCAATCTCTTTCTCCTCCCATTAACCCAGCTCCAGAGCAATCCCATAAGCGAGTAAAAGCCAGCGGCTGGGAGGGGAAGATGATGGAAAGGTGGCGCAAGAGCGACATCGAGCGGAACCTCACCAAATCGCTAACTAAAGGGATGGGCTTTCTTTTACGAATGTCAGGCATGCTATCAATAATGATCAACCCGCCACCAGGCCTGGAAGAGAGAAAGACAAAAAGGGTCAGGTAACGGAGGGACCAGAAGGAGGGAAGGGGTTGGAAAGAGGATGGGGGACAGAGACATACAGACGGGAAGTTGGGGGGGGGGATCTAGGAAAGGCAGGTGTGTCCGTCTTGATCAAAGAGGTGGGACTTGGTAGGTCTGCCCCTACTCTGGCTCTGCCCCTAGCCAGGCTTCTTTTCTAATGGGGCGGAGCTTGATGGGGCATTTACTCTGGCTTTGCCCCTAGTCAGACTTCTTTTCTAATGGGGCGGAGCTTGATGGGGTATTTACTCTGGCTTTGCCCCTAGTCAGACTTCTTTTCTAATGGGGTGGAGCTTGATGGGGTATTTACTCTGGCTCTGCCCGTAGCCAGGCTTCTTTTCTAATTGAGTGGAGCTTGGCGGGCCATTTACTCTGGCTTTGCCCCTAGTCAGACTTCTTTTCCAATGGGGTGGAGCTTGATGGGGCATTTACTCTGACTCCGCCCTAGCCAGGCTTCTTTTCCAGTGGTTTCTACCATTACCTCAACATCTTCCACCTTTCTGGGTTCAGGTTGGCAGATGGATCCATTTCCATCTCGTTTCAGGCATTGGTTGCCTTGGTGGATGATCTTCACTTGGAACTGGACAAGTAAGTGAGACCCTTTGGATTTTGCTATTCTTCTTGATACATTTTGATACCATTGACCATGATATCCTTCTGGTATGGGATTTAATATTGGGCCAATCCTACCATAAAACTAATTTGAGGAAGATCCACAAAGGCTATATATATATTTAGTGCTATAAGTATCATTCTTGTCTTTCCACAATTGGGGGTTCTCATGCTTGAGATCATCACCGACAGCAATAACTCACCCGCCTTTAAACCACAAGGATTTAGACTCCCCGCTTCCTTCACCTCGAGCCTGAAAAACAGAAAATCCCAAAGTTAGCAGAACAAGAACTGTTCAGACAAATTCAGAAGATCCTGGTTCACTGTCACATCTAAGGGAGCAGGTGGCACACTTCCGAGGAGGAGATTTATAACCATGTACATGATTCTAGGTATATTTATACCAAGAGCTTCTGCTAATGAAAAATATGTAGGTCGGTAAACATCTTATTCCACACTGGAGTTCTACAATATTTCAAACCAATATAAAATCCCAACTCGATGGATCTTCCATCAAGAGGTCACACTAAGTTGGTTGAGACATCTCCCATTCCTGGACCACCATATGTTGAAGTCAGCTTGATGGAGCTCCCATCATGAACTCACAATAAGCTGATTGACACATCTCCCATTCATGGAGATCCATACGTTGAAATCAACTTGATGGATCTCCCATCATTAGGTCACAATAAACTGGTTGACACATCTCCTATTCAAGGAGATCCATCAAGCTGACTTCATCTTATCCCATATTGGAGCCCATTTCTACTATAATTCAAAACAATATAAAATCCCGACCCATTGAAACACGATTGACTTGCGGAACCAAATGTCAATAATTTGAAATATGGTTTGGAGGACTTCAGAGACCGATCCAATGGCCTAGGTGCAAGCAAGCATCCAAAAGGCAGAACAAAATAGTATATCTTGGGGTCTCATGAAAGGACAGTGAATGGGGAGTCCTTTCAGGTCTTTACATTCTCCTATCATTAATGGTCTTTGGAATTCGATGGCTCGGTTACAGGCTAATTTGTGCTTCCCAGGTCAATGGGATGAATAAGCCATGTTGGGTTTTAGTTGGCTATCCAACCAACATAAGCTTTAGCATTTCATTCCTTTCAAGCCTGGATTAAACCTGGAATTTACTATCAAGGCAGTAAATAATTTTCCCAATCACACCCTCTTTGGATATGCTGCATACTGGACTGAATGTCTCTGCGTCAAGCCAAAATAAACTTATACACAGCACATCACTGTTTTAGAAAAATGATCTGATTCAGTTTTCAAACAAACTCACAGGAGGCTTTGAATCTTGACCCATTTTTCTATGTACAAATATATACACACAGATCAGGATTCCCTGATCACCTATCAGTCAATGGCATATACAGCGATATACTCACAATGTAGGCAAAACAGATTCATGAGCAACAGGCGTACGGCAAGATTTTGCATGGCAAGAGCGAGAACACATGTTTCTTACCCTCTTTGATATCATCAGTCAGGGACAAAAGTGAATGATGCAACCCTCATCATGAATGTCACATGGTCATGACTCAGCTTTTCCCAGTATGTCCCCTAAGCTACACATCATCACACACTTAATCATTCAGCAGGTGTGTGACCATATGTCCATTAGAACTGTGTTTTCCACCAGTTTTACACAATAGGATTATAGCCAATGCATTCCTGTCTAAAAATGCATTTTCTATCTAACATTTACTACCAATGTGTCTTATTTTATCCTGAAATCCATCCTGGCTTCCTATCTACTAACCTGGGCATAAAGACGTACCTGCGTTCATTCAGCGATTCGGACAGAGACAAAGGATGGATGGTGGTTCGGAGCAAACTGAAAAGTGAAGGCAAGGCAGCTTTGGGGTGAACCAAAAGAAAATGGAGAGAACGAAAAAAGATATGGTGGGTGGAGTCTAGAAACAAAGCAAAACAAAAATTTAGAGACCGTCAACTCAAAGGGAAGACGATGATTGGGGAAGTTCATTGGGTAAGGAGAAATCAACACAAATCCGAACTTAAATAATAGCAACTTGGTTGAAACAGAGACAAATGTGGTAAATATGCCAAGTCTGAACTCGCTATGGACTGAGTTGGAAAATCATATTGATAAAACATTTCACCAACAAAGTAACTTTAGGGGCAAAGAGAACTATATCAGTTTCAAGGAGGAAACTTCTTTAGAAGTTCAAAACCTTTGGAGACCCCACAATTGAGAAGAGAATGGCATACTTGCCTCTTGGAGTTGCATGCAGACTTTGTTGAAGGCCCGCAACCAGTTGGCCTTTGCCCGGGCTTTGGGGTCGACCACCTCAGGTTCTTCTCTCTCCCTGGAATTACAAACGAGAAAGTCGTTGAGGTTTAACTTCCTCTAAATCTTCACCAAGAAATTTGAGAAGACAGTGTACCAAACCATTATCAATTCATGCGGTCCCCAAAAATTGAACTCAACTTGATGAATCTCCCATCATGAGGTCACAATAAGTTGGTTGTCAGATCTCCCACTCATGGAGATCCATACTTTGAAGTCATCTTGATGGATCTCCATGGGGTCACCAAAAGTTGAAGCTGGCTTGACGACAGACCACAACAAATCCTCTCCTAAGGGATTTCATGGCACTTCTTGGAATGGTTTCAGCAGCAAACCAGAGCCAAGTTTCAAGTTTAACTTCCATATGGACACCTCTCCTGGCCATCACCCATAAGACTCTGTCAGGCCAACTGGAGGTATCTGGGTGCCAGTCCCAGATATAGTCTATCTTAGGAAGGTCCAAGCCCCTGAGAAATGGTAGCTTTTTGGACCACAACCAGAAAGAGATGTCCCATCCAGTGTGTGAACTCACCATGATCTATACCCGATTTGTATGGAAGCCCCTTCCCTGCGACTGCCGCTCTTACCTCTCATCCACCTTGGGGAGTTCTTCCTCAGCAGTTTTCTCTTGGGTTGGGGTTACTTCTGGCGGCAGTACTTTCTCCTCCTGCTGGACCTCAGGAACATCTTGGACCTTTTCTTCCTTTTTCTCCTGCTGCTGCTGCTGCTGTTGTGGTGGAAGCCTCTGCTGAGCTGGTGCTTGTTGTTGTTGCTGCTGCTGCTGTTGTTTCAACTGTGCCTGTTGTGCTTGTTGCTGTTGCTGTGGCGGTAGCACTTTCTGCTGCGTCGAAGCAGCTGGAGGCGCCTGTTGTGTTTTTTGCTGTGTTGGTGTTGGCTTTGGCGGCACCGTCTGCTGGGCCTGTTGTGGCTTTTGTGGTGGTGCCTGTGCCGCCGGTTGTGGCTTCTGCTGTGGTGTGGTTTGCAATGGCTTTTGCTGTGCCGTTTGTTGCTGGGTTTGTGACACGGGTGTCTTCAGCTGAGCTTGTGGCGGAGCAGCAAATGGGGCTGTTGGCAGTTGTGCTCCCTTTGAGGGCGCCTCCGGCGGGAATGCCTCCTGGGAGTATGCCTCAGGTTCAGCCAGCTCATCCTCAGGGTAATACTCCTCGTTGTCACTATATTCCTCCTTGAACTCCTCGTCATCCTCCAGGTAGAGGTCGTCCTCCTCCTCCTCATCCCAACACGGCGAGTCTTTCTGGTAGCTGACCGAACTGTGGCAGGAGTGGTAGGAATCACCGTCCCGCTCATCCAGGCTGATGTCATCAGGGTCAAAGTCCTCGCTGAGCTGGGAACTGCCTTGGCTCAGCTCCGCCGAAGATGCATAGCGGCTGCTGCCCGTCGGGCTGCGAAGGCAGGGATGGAGTTGGGGATGGAGAAATTGGAGCCAAGGGGAATAGAGGAGGACAGAGAAGCAGGCTGAAAGAAGGGCTTAGAGAGCTCACCGGGGGGCTTCCTGCAACCAACCCTACTAGCATTGCCCTGTATGACCACCTGGCGTGGTAACCAACACACACATGCACTTGTATGCCTCCTCAATCCCACCCAATTCCAGTTTTGGAACCCGTAATGAAGCCTTTCTAAATGGTCAGATGGGGTTGGTCAAAATGTTTTTTGGGGTCTGGTCCACCTCTATGTTTCTATGATAGTTGAGAGGACCATCCACTTCTCAGAAAGTATCTCGAACAGCCATATCTTTTGCATCCAAATGAACTAAGGAACATCATGTGATAACAGGGTTGGCCATTTCTATCCACTGTGTCCCCTCCAACCAGCAGCACAAAGAGAGACGAGCCACAGAAACACCAAACCACACAGATGGAAAAGCTCGGACCAGGCACCTTCCTTAACATCAGACTCTTCCAAATACTTTGGGGTGGGAGCAATGGAAGATCAGTGTAACACAACTCTGCTCTGGCATTGTTTTCCATGCTGGTTAAGGCATCTGGAGGACCACAGATGACAAAGCGCTGCCTGATGTTGACTTTCACATACTCCCCTTCTCTGACCAAAAGACGTCACATCATTCCAGAAAAGGGAATACAAATGATCAAAGGAGCACCGTGGACAAGAAGGCCTGGGAGCCTAAGCGGTCTCTGAGCACACGCAGAGGCCCATGGGAAGCACATGCAGACAAGTCACCGGACGTGCCTGGATTAGGCCGAAACCAAACCTCCAGCCTTGGCAATGTTGATGGTGGGGGGATGGATGCGTGGGGAAAGTACAATGTACAAAAGCACAACGGTGCTATCAGTTTCCTTTCTGCATTAGCTTTGTTTCTACTGGAAAGGCACTTTATTGCCAAAGGATTTCTCAGACCACACAGGAGTTATACTTGCTGGTAGCAAATCATTTATCATTCAGACTAAAAAAATGTTACAAATTGCACCCGGGTCAAAAACACATACTGATGAGTCTGGAAGGCCTTTGCTTTTGTTCCCCAAAATCATGGGCAATTGACATTTATGAATATATTTATATATAAATTTATTCATTATTTTTGCCATTATTGCAGTTAATACTTTTGCATCTTGGTTTATCAAAGATATCGGTCTGTATGATCCAGGATCTGTGGGATCCTTATTAAGTTTTTAAATTACCAGCGTCTTACTTTCTTTTGACCCCCAAAATCCCCACTACGGCTTACTTTCGGGGTACCGTTTACATTAGCCGACGGTACCTGCCGTACCGAAAGTAAGCCTTTCCCCCTTGGCCGCCGCGTCACTCAGTCCCGCCTCCTCCTCGGTCCCACCTCCTCCGCCGCCTCCCGCCTCCCGCCTCCCGCCTCCGCCTGCCTCCGTCGCCGCCTCGCCGCTGCCGCCAGCCCCACGCCTGCGCTGACGCAGGCGCGCCTGGGCGCGCTGACGCAGGCGCGCTTCGCCGTTCAGGACCTACTGCCCATACGCGACATTCGCGCATGGGCAGTAGGTCCCGAGCGCTTGGCGCAGGCGTGCCCGGGCGCAGGCGTGGGGCCCAGCGGCGGGCGGGCGGAGGCAGGCGGAGGCGGGCGGCGCGGAGGTAGGCGGAGGCGGGCGGCGACGGAGCCGGAGGAGGAGGCGGGACCGAGTGACGCGGCGGCCGGGGTACGTTTTATTTTCGGGTACGGCTTACATTAGCCGACCCCTGACACCCCCGATACGTCTTACAATCGGGGGTGTCTTACTTTCGGGGAAACACGGTAACATAATCAGAGATGGTTCCCTCGACAGCAGGATCATTTCACCTTTTATTATTTTATTATATAATTCTTTCGGTTTAGATATTAATATTGTTTTAAATTTCTTATAATATTCTGGTCCTAATCCGTTCATTCCTGTCTATAGTTTCTTCAGTCTCTTTTTCTGAGATCAGTGGTTTCATATATACTTTATTTTCCAATATGTATTAATACATTCTTCAATTTCCATTTTAGGGTTTTCTTTTGCCAAATATAGCTCCTGGTGTGTAGAATTCCTGAAAGACTAATATTTTATCCTTTACTGTATGCTAATGACACTTCCTGGTTCCTGCCATTTTTTCACTCTGGTCCTGTGTCCAGTTTGTCAACGCGATGTCAGCGACATATGAAATGTCACACCCAAACGCATTACGGTCCTGACATGTGCATATCTTGTTGGAAATTACAACCTTCTTCAAACCTCCTATAGTAATTTTAATCTATGATTCTGTTTGCTTACTGTTTTGTATACATGTTCTGATATGGAGCTTGTTGTTATAGGCTATTGTTCACTGTTTTTAATTGTTGTTTTGTATCCCATATGTTTTTATTTTATTGTACTTGTATTTTGTGGTTCGTTTTATGCTGTTTTAGGCACTTAGTGCCATGTGGGGAGATGGAGGCAGGGTACAAGAATAAAGTTGTTGTTGTTATTATTACTATTATTATCATTATGCTCTGTGTTTCCTGAGAGGTTGTAGGAGGGGCTGCAGACCACATGATCTGATCTGAGACTGCTCATCTTGTAGTTCAGCCAGAGGCTGAAGATGAGGGGATTGTTTGATCAGAGGTTGTGAGGACTGATGGGCTTTCCAGTATGGGAAATTAAGAGATTTTAGATCACGATTCTTCCTGGGAGAATTGGTGTGTCTGGTGAAAGAGAAACAGCTTCAGAGCAGAGCAGAGAGGGAGATTCGGTGGTCTCAGAAGATAGAGAGAACCTTTCCCTGAGTCATTTCATAGCAACGAAAGATAAGGAGCTGGAAGGGAGAGATCTTTCCCCTGGAAACACACCTGAAATTAGTTATGGTTATGGATTTATGCTTATGTTTTGACTCCTGTTTTTTCCATGTACCTTGTCCCTTTGTTATCGAGCAATCCTTTTGGAACTGAAGTCTGATGTAAGGACTATCGCTTTTAAATAGCCTTTTTCATATTGCTTTTTGGGACACTGCTTTCTGTATTGCCTTTTGCCTTTTTACATTGGCTTTTTCTTCAATATACTGTTTAATCCTGGAATCTTGTATGACACAAAGGTAAATTCAGGCCTGAGACCTCAGACTCCATTTTAGATTCCCCTTTAGACTAACACATGCCTGCTGTTGTTGTAAGAGAGATGTTCCTGGCCAGATGGGACAGAGATTATCTCAAACATATCTGAAACTGGACAGATAAACTATGTACCTGTGTTATGCTGAACACATGAAGGTTGTGGGTAGACCAAATATGTTATTTTACCAAAGCCTACATCATTTTTGTCTCTTGAGTGCATGATACGTATAAAACAAGTTGTTTTTATGGGAGAGTACTAGAAACACACTTCTGAAGCAGTGCTACTTTTAAGTTTTGGAGAAATTATGATCTTTGGAAAGGCATGCCCTTCTTAGAAATCATAACCTTTTGGAAAAATGATGCCATGACCTTTTGGGAAATAGAAATCTCCGTAACCTTTTGGGAAATGGCATTCACCATCATTTTGGGGAAATCGGGAATCTCTGTGAGAAGAGTTAAAAACTCGCTTGAGTCAACTTTCTCCTTAGTGGTAAATATCCATCAGTATTTGTGAAAGGCAATTAGGTTTCTCAGCTGTTAAACCGATATACCTAGATAGATATCTCTTAAACTTTTCGAAGCTAAACCAATCGTACAAAGCTTGGACCCTTTTAAAATTATGCCCCACTAGAGCATGTCCAATCAAAATTCCTAAGAGCAACTCTATGGGCTCCCAGATGTGTCTCTAACACCACCCTGCAATTGGAGACAGACTTTGTGAAAGTAGAGGTGGGAATATGAACAGCCATTCTCAACTACCAGCTACGTTTATCTTTCTCCTCGCGTGGTCTTGCCCCACTAACCATGAGGGATGACTTCCAGTCCACATGGACTAAAACAATGGCAGCAAAGATCACAACTCTAGGTTTCTCCCAAGGACAATTGCTAAGCATGAGCTGGGACCAAGCCAAAGATCTCATTAAGCAAATGATCCTGGACATAGAGTGCCAATTGGACCTAGCACCGGGAATGTGGCGCAGCTGGCTAAGTGTCAGCTGCATAAGATCTCTCTGACCAATAGGTCATGAGTTCGAGGCCTGCCTGGGTCGAGGTAGGTGCTCGACCTTTAAGTGTAGCCTGCTGCCGACCTTTGCAGCCCGAAAGACAGTTGCATCTGTCAAGTAGGAGATAAAGGTACCACATTACGTGGGGAGGCAAATTTTGACTGAATTATGAGGCCATTAAAGAACTCCAGGAACGCTGAGGAATACGAAAGGAACAACGAGGGACGCTGGGAATGCTGAGAGATGAGGAGTGCGTCAGCTCCCCCTGGTGGCCAGAGTTTGCCTCTGTTTGTCTATATGTGTCTATGTGGAAAACGGCAGGGATTGTCTGCTAAGTATGTGTATCTGTAATCCGCTCTGAGTCCCCTTCGGGGTGAGAAGAGCGAAATATAAATAAAGTGTATTATTATTATTATTATTAGCCTGCTCCCCAGCCTTTATTGTTAGGGAAGCCAATAGATACCTCACTGCCCCCATGGAAAACCTAACAGACCTGGGGGTGCCCAACCACCGAAGGGCTTTTACCCTGGCAAGATGCCATGCCCTCCCATTGGCTGTATTGGAGGGGAGGTATCGGAAGACCCCATTCAAGGAGCGACTATGGCCCTGTGACCTGGACATGTAGAAACAACTGAGCATGTGCTTCTTCAATGCATGTTCTACAGAGACCTTAGAACGCATCTCATTGCACCATGGCTTCTAGAATACCCAGGGCACCGCAAAAAATATTATTCCACCCTGCTGTTTTCGGAGTCTAGCACTACAATAACTTGCAGTGTTGTGAAGTTCTGTGCTGCAGCACTTAAAATTAGACGGATGATGATTGGCCCCGCAAGGCAACACTCTGTTGGGAATGTAGTTAGAGCAACATGTTACAGTTGAAATGCTACTAGACTTGTAATGTGCCTACTCTACATTGAAAGTCCAATGACTTCTACCTTTACTGGCGTCTGAAAGCATACTGTTTCTAAAATAGAGTCTGAGTCCTGAACAAGCCCAGATCTGATCACATGGTCTGCAGCCCCTCCCACAACATAGAGTTAAGGAAAACTGCATATCAATACACACATACAATACAGTAAGCATTCTGAATTATATACATAATAAATAACTAGTGGAGGCTTGAAGAAGGTTGCTATTTCCAACATTATGCACTGGCAAATCTCTATTTTCCTAACAGATCAGATACTATAGGTTCAGTCTAACAACTGAAGACACTGCCTTGCATATTACACTTGGTTGTCTGACACTTGAGAAGATTATACTCAAACGGGTTTTTGGCTCTTCTTTGAAAGGGCGTGCTTTTCCAAAAGGTTATGATCACCAAATGGTTATGAATGTCATTTGTCTGCTTAAGCACCTGTCTTGGCAATGGGTAAGAGGGGCAGAGGATGGCGGTGGGGCAACTGTCCCAGAAGCCAAAGCTGGATGGAGGCGGGCGGCCTAACCCAGGTGGCACAAATAATATGGACCACGGGACTCCGCAAAAGGCACACAGCAGAGAAGAAGACACGAGAGAGATAGAGAGAGAGAGATTGAGAGAGACCCACCTATCTGATAGATCTAAAGAGCGCCTGCTCTCGAGGGAGGGCTGGCGACTCGTGCGCCTGCTTGACCCGGAAGCAGACTCCACGTCGCTGGGCCCGTTTGCGGCAGAATCTACGCTACCGTAGCGTCTGCCGGAGGGAGCGGGGAAGGGGGGTGGGAGAGGAAAAGGGTCAGCACACCAGAGAGAAAGAGACCAGCCCACTTTGTATTGGGGAACCATATCACCTTCCAGGGCTAAGACTAGGACATAGGGGGGAGAGATGATATGGCTTCTCTTGGGGGCCAGGTCCCCAAACCTAAATCTGAAATCTGACAATTCAACCACAACAGGTGCCCGGGGGGGGGGGTAGTTTTGACCGATTCCCTCTGCTGGCGAGAAAGGTGTTGTATGTACTAGGCCTGTGCGATCAATGAAAAAAAGTTTCAATATTCATTACAAAACTGGGGAGGGGAGTGGATCATTTTTAGGGTGTTTCTGAAATTATGGACCTAAACAATTGTAACAATAACCAAGTAACAATTTTTTTGTTGAGAAATTGAGCAAGCGGGCTCACTTATCCCTTTTTTGTAGAGATATAGAGATGAAACCTGCTATAATTGTGCCACACCTTGTCCACTGTTATCCTAAGTTTTGGAATGTTACACCCATCCACTAATTTTGGGGGGAAATTGATTTTTTTACAAACAGTATATTTTTAAATAGCGCTATCTACTTCAATTTTCTACACAATCCACAAGTTCACCAGGACATCGATCCCCAGAAGTTTCAGAAAGATTCACACATCTGTTGTTTTTTGGGGATCTTTAAAAACATCCCCCCCCCAAAAAAGCCACAACAGCACCCCCTTGAATCCCTACCAGACAGTGTGTCTATATGACATACAACTAACCATAGAACTTCAACTTAGCACAGATTTATACTATTACTTCCTTACTTTAGTCCTCTTTGTAGAGACAATAATTTTATTTATTATTATACTGACTCTAAATAGCCAGCTGCTATATTGGACTTTCTGATGCTGAGCACTGCATTCTGGGAAATGTAGTTGAGAGCAGGGCCTTTTGCATTCTCTGTCACAAGGGGCCTCACCTTCCCAAACTGTGTTTCCCAGAATGCTGTGTTCTCCATCTCCAGACCAGCTGCTCTTCCTTAGGGTGACTGGCAGGCAGCCTGGGTCTTAATTTAAACACTAGCAATGGCCTCTTTGGCTTTACGAAAGTTGCTTATATAATACTTATATTGAAAATTAAACCGAACGTTACAGAATCTTAACAAAAATTATTGGTGAGTGTTTCCATTCTTAATTTTTTTCCTTCCCCTTTCCTGCATGTTTCTTAATAGCGATTTGTTTGCACAAATCTAATTAATCACTAACGACTTACGAGGACTAACTATGGTTTTGCACAGTCCTATGTACGCATGTATACTGTAAGTCTAGACATTTTCAGCTCAAACGTCTGACCTCAGTTGACTTATCTATGGGTCAATGTGAGTTTTGTACCTATATGCATTGCAAAAAGGGAATAATCTCCCAAAAGGCAAGTGCTTAGTCCCTTATTGGAGGATGTAAAATAAGCTCCTACTTATTCAACTTTCTCCACCGCAGCTTCATTTTGAATGGGAAAATGGCAGGGGAAACAAAGCTACCGAGAGGACAATGGCTCTTTTCCTTCCCTGAGGAATGACCTTGGATGTATCCATATCAAAATCCATAACTTTGGCCTCCAAACCTGCCCTAGACTTATACATGAGTTAGATTTATACACGACTCAATGCTGTACAGAGGGTGGCCAAATTATTATACTCAAACATTTTTGTATTTTGTATTATTGTAACATAGTTTTATTATTTTAAACACGTTTAAAATATGTTTAAAATATACTGTATTTTAAATATGAATTAAACATTTTAAACTTAAATTACCATATGATATATATATAAAAAATAAATTTAAAATATAATTATTTAATATTTGGTAACTTCGCCTTTTGGTGCTATCACGGCTTCAATCTGACGTGGCATGCTTTCAATGCATGATATGGCTATTTGTTGCAGTCTTGGAGTGTTGTGCCATGCTTTGATGATACCAAAAATGACACTCACAAGAAGAAGCTTGCAATTTGAAATTTCAACGGACACTGACATTTGTTACACTTTTTTTAAAAAACAAAGACTAAAGTGAAGCCAGATTATGTAGTGTTGCCAGATGTGTACCTAATAATTAGAAAGAGAGAATAATATACCGACTACTCTGTAAAATAAATTACGGCTAGATCTGTTTTAATTATTTTGAAAAAACGATTTGAGTATAATAATTTGGCCACCCTCTGTATATCCTGAGCATTGGGAAACCTCAGCAAGGAGAACCTGAGACCTATAACTGGGAGGATTCCAACCTACCAAATTGAGCTCTGTGATTGCTTTCTCCGATGGCTGTATTTAGGTTGATTAGGAATGGAGTTTATATGGAAAAGACAAAACTAGACAGGGAAGGTAATTTCAGGATAGATTGTGGTGTCCATCAGGTTGACTCTCTCAAATTTGGTGCGACATGTGCTATTATCGATATCCGGCAGGGCGTAGCTGTTACGACTGATAGCACATGCCCTCCGTTCATGGATCAGGACCCTCTTTGCCAATATTCCTTGGATGCCCACCAGCCCAGGGCAAGCCCTAGGCTCTGCCCACTCTACCTGATTGGCCGATGGTCAGAGTAGTCCGTGCCATAGCCCTGCATGGAGTCGGAGTAGGAATCGCGGGAGCCGCGTTGCTGGTGACGGATGGGGTACTGGTGCACTGAAGCGTTGGGCTGCGACGTGGTGTAATAAGGAGGTGGGATGCTGTTGCTGGTCTCGCTGCGGTAGTCGCTGTCCCGGTCGTCCACCGTACTGTCTGGATCGTCATCTGAGGGAGCAGGGGGGGGGGGGGCACAAAATGGCAGTGGAAACCATCACCAACTTCCACTTACCCATCATGCCAATGGCCAATGGCCGTTGATTGTGGACACAAAACACGTATACCATCATAAGGAACCCCTTTCCAGATTAGAGAGGCAGTGAATCCGCTCCACGTTTTTATTGGTTCGTCAAAAGTCAGAGTGGTTTTGCTGCCCCGCTGACATGGAAGTCATGAAGCGAGGACCTCTCTTGTTATTAGGACTGTGTAATTTTTAACATAACATTGTTTTTTAAAAAAGTGTTTAACATAACATTGTTGTTTTTGTTAAATCACTAGGGGTTCATAGAACCATAGAATAACAGAGTTGGAAGAGACCATGTGGCCCGTGTAGTCCAACCCCTGCCATGCAGGAAAAGCACAATCAAAGCACCCCTGACAGGTGGCCATCCAGCTGTTTAAAAGCTTCCCAGGAAGGAGCTTCCACCACTCCTTGAGGCAGAGTTCCACTGCTGAACAGCTCTTCCTATAGTCAGGAAGTTTTTCCTAATGTTCAATGGAATCTCCTTTCCTGTATTTTTAACCCATGTCTCCATTGAATTCTAGTTTCCAGGGCAGAAGAAGACAAGCCTGCTCCCTCTTCCTTAGGGCATCCTTTCACATATTTATACATGGCTCTCATGTCTCCTCTCAACCGTCTCTTCTGAGGCTAAACAGACCCGGCTCTTTAAGACACTCCTCCAGACCTTTGATCCTTTTAGTCGTCCTCTTTCTCTGGACACCTTCCAGCTTAGAGTCAATATCTCTTTGGAGCTTCTATGCATTCTATGCAGAATTGGACACAGTGTGATTCCAGGGAAAGAGGTCTGACCAAAATGGTATACAAAGGCACCATGACTTCCCTTGATCTAAACACTAGACTCCTTCTGATACAGCAAAAAAAGCCAATGGGATTTTGGCCTATATCAATAGGAGTCTAGTGCCTAGATCCAGGGAAGTCATGCTACCTCTCTATTCTGCCTTGGTTAGACCACACTTGGAATCACACTGGGTCCAATCCTGGGCACCGCAATTGAAGGGAGATGTTGACACTAAGCTGGAAAGTGTCCAGAGGAAGGCGACTCAAAGGTTCAAGGGTCTGGAGAACAAGTCCTATGAGGAGCGGCTAAAATTGCTGGGCATGTTTAGCTTGCAGAAGAGAAGGCTGAGAGGAGACATGATGAGGGCCATGGATAAATATATGAGGGGAAGTCATAGAGAGGAGGGAGCAAGCTTGTTTTCTGCTGCCCTGGAGACCAGGACACAATGGAGCAATGGGTTCAAACTACAGGAAAGAAAGGAGATTCCATCTGAACATTAGGAAGAACTTCCCAACTGTGAGAGAGAACTGTTTAACCGTGAAACACTCTGCCCTGGAGTGTGGTGGAGGCTCCTTCTTTGGAGGCTTTGAAACAGAGGCTGGATGGCCATCTGTCGGGGATGCTTTGAATGCGATTTTCCTGCTTCTGGGAAGAAAGGGCTTGGACTGGATGGCCCACCAGCTCTCTTCCAACTCTAGGATTCTATGAATCTAGGACACCAAAACAATATCGTGCACATCCCTATTTGTTATCATAAGAGGTGGATTTTGGGGCGAGTGGCAATACAGACCAGTCAGTTCAGATTCAAGGGTCTAATGGGAGTAACTCTGCAAGAGAATGGCTACCATTGCTTTGGGTTTGCAGAAAAGCTACGTCGCCATGCAAGTGAGCGACGCAAGGAGCTCCAAAGGGAAACAAAGAGCCAGAGAAGGTCATTTGTGGGAGTTTAAGTGACCAAGAAAGTCATGTTTTGGTCTTTGGTGGAAGAGGTTGGAGAGGGAAAGGAGGGGCACAAGGGACATACATGAGGGGGTCATGGGTCGGAACTTGCAGCAAACCCTTCTGTGTCCTGACCTAAACCCTCTCTTCAGAACAAAGGGGGAATATATCATGCTTCACATTGCAAATGGACCTCTTGGTCTGGAGCTGCAAACCGGGATCAGCCAACCGCTATGGAAACCTGGGAGTTTGTAGTTTTGCAAAGTCTGCCTCCTTCTCTGCAAAACCGCAGTTCCCGGGAGCCTGTCACGGTCCCAAGTGGGGTCCAAAACACATTAGGTTGAATGTGTAGATGCACCCCGTTGATGATCAATGTAATTTTGGGGAAAATCAAGCTTGACTTCCATTCCGTTCAGGCTCAACTTTGCGATTTTCCCACCTTCTCTTTGCATACTATAAATTTCACTCCCTCTCTAGAGATGATAGTGAAGTTAGGAGGGGGAAACGTGAGTGAAAACACGAGTACTTGAATGCTAATGTATGAAATTTGATTGCCATAGCAAAGAAGTGAAATATTGTGTCAGAACAAATGAAGATGTGTCCTGAGACAAAGGTGTGCTTGAGAAATCAATGGTATGACAATGCGTTGTCGAAGGTTTTCATGGCTAGAATCACTGGGTTGTTGTGTGTTTTCCGGGTTGTACGACCATGTTCCAGCAGCATTCTGGAGTTAAACAACTGGAATGCAGAGTATATGCAGATCAGAGAGAAAGCGAGACTACATGTCACTACCACTACCGCAGGCTGGGTTTGAATTAATGAGGTGATAAGGAACAATATAAGGCCGGGCTTTAGCACAGCGGGTTAAACTGATAGCTGCAGAAAATCTTGCCGATCGAAAGATCGATAGTTCAAGCCCAGGTTGGGTTAAGCTCCCAACCGTCAGCCCAGCTTCTCCTCACCTGTGAGTAGATAAAAAGATACCGCATTTGCGGGGAGGGAAGAAAAGGCACCCATGCGGACATATCAGCAATTAGATCGGGAGAGTGTCTAAGAACAACAAAGCTCCTCGGCATGGAAGATGGAGCAAAAACACCTCCCCATGACCAGAGTCGAGCACAGCCTCCAGATGCCGGAGATGGAAAAAGATGGGAAGCCTTTACCTCTGTTCATGTACTGTCTGTCTTTGTTAATTGAATAATGGCTTTGAATGTTTGCCGTATATGTGGACTGTAATTTACTCTGAGCTGTCAACTGTCAGCCCAGTTTCTGCTCACCTAGAAATTCGAAAACAGCAAAGTGAGTAGACAAAAAGGTGAGTAGACAAAAATGGCCAGAATCACTGGGTTGCTGTAAGTTTTTCGGGCTGCATGTTCTAGAAGTATTCTCTCCTGATGTTTTGCCTGCATCTATGGCAGACATCCTCAGAGGTTGTGAGGTCTGTTGGAAACTAGGAAAATTGGGTTTATATATTTGTGGAAAGTCTAGGGTGGGAGAAAGAACTCTTGCCTGTTGGAGCTAGGTGTGAATGTTTCAGTTGGCTACCTTGATTAGCATTTGATGGCCTAACAGTTTTTAGTTGTGGCTTGTTATTGTCTGGGGGAATCCTTTGTTGGGAGGTGCTTGGCTGTCCCTGATTGTTTCTTGTCTGGAGTTCCCCTGTGTTTGAATGCTGTTCTTTATTTACTGTTATAATTTTGGAGTTTTTTTAACACTTGTAGCCAGATTTTGTTCATTTTCATGGTTTCTTCCTTTCTGTTGAAATCGTCCATATGCTTGTGGATTTCAAGCCTACAACAACCCAGTAAAAAGGTACCACTTTGGCAGGGAGGGAATAAAAGGCACCCATGGGGACATGCCAGCGATTAGATCGGGAAAGTGTATAAGGACAACAAATCTCCGCAGCATGGAAGATGGAGTGACAACACCTCCTTGTGGTAGGAGTTGAGCACAGCCTCCAGATGCTGGAGATGGAAAAAGATGGGAAGCCTTTACCTCTGTTCATGTACTGTCCGTCTTTGTTAATTGTATGACATTGAATGTTTGCCGTATATGTGGACTGTATTATTAATATTATATGTCAACAATCGCCATAACTTATCCCTTTTTTCCCGACAATGACCTGTAATGAATAAGGTCAATTCAATTGTAAATAGTTGCAATGTAATTAAAGATAAAAGCCGCTCAGTTGGAGCAGAAACTTTTGAAGCCAGTTAATTGGATAAGCATAAGCGCTTTGACCAGCTAATTGACTTAAATAATGTCATGTCCCTATAGATTGCACATTTACCACCTTTTAGTGTTCATCTGTTCTCAAAAGGGGAGGATTAGACTAGCTTGGAACCCAATAAGGAGAAGAAACTGAGCATCGGCATTTCTGGGGCCTGAGTCGGGACAGGAGTGAAGGGGTCAAAGGGTTTGCATACTTACTTTGTTGATCTCCCCAGCCAAAATAATTCCAGTTGCCTACAAGGAAAGAACCAAGAAGACATGTCCCTTTAAGAGACAAGCCCACTCGAAGGAGAGCCAGTCATTTCCTGCTCTAATAACAGGAGTTTGGAGGAACCCTAAAGCTTGAAAGGAAGGGATCTTGGGCTTCTGAAGGTTAAAAAAGGATGGGGAGATGTGGAAGGGGAAGAAGACAGAAAGGGGAGAAGGGGAAGCGAACCCAAAGGGGGCAACTCCAATGTCCCTAGTCAGTTATCATTGGGGACAATGGACATCGTTGGAACCTAAGCTGTAATAAGACCCAAATGAGGTGTGTGTCTCGGTGGGGAATGGGATTATATGTTCGAGACAGCCAGAGATCGCAGGAATCTCAGAGTAGTCCTCCAGTGTAACTCTATGGCGGACGTTGACCATGGAGTCACGCTCTATAATATAGAATCAAATAACTATATATTAATTAATTAATCAAATAATTAATTAATTTCTATCAAATCAAATAATTAATTAATATCAAGCAAATAATTAATACCTAGCAATCAAATATTATTAATCAAATAATTAATATTAATTGATCAATCTTATCTATTTATTTATTTCATGACAAAAACATTGCATAAATAAATAAGTATAACACTGATAAATGGAGCGCAAGCAGCTAAATAATTTTAGACCAAAACCAGGCAACATCAACCACATTGTCTGTAGCTTTAAACATTAATAACATTAATATTAATTAATATTAATCAATCAAATATTTAATATAAATTAAATAAGCAAATAATATAGAATAAAAATAATATAAATTAATTAAATATTAATTAATTTTTCAATTAATTAATCAAATCCACAAAACACTGAGCACCGACTGTATACACACAACCAGGTCCAAGATGTAGAGCTACAGATATGATTGGTTACTTATTGGTCGCTTCTTTCTGACACTGAGCATTTTTTTCTCCCTCTATCACAAAAAATCTGCACAACATGTAGTTCAGGACTTATTCCACATGCAAAAAACCCCCATGCGAATCCAAGTTATCTCATTTTGGTGAATTTTCTGCACAGAAAACACTATTTTTCATACAAATTGACACAGTGCGAATTTTGCACAGAAAAACTCAAAACAGTGAAGATTCTCCTAAATCAGAGATTTTTCCCATTAGAAAACCACTATATTGCTGTTGTTGTTGTTATTATTATTTCCATCTTTACTTACAGCACTGCGAGCCGGGTACCGGAAGTGGTTTTTCCTGTTCATTTGCAATAATATCAATCGCATGGCGGTGGGTTGGGGAAAAAAACAAAACAGAATTAATCAGCACCCAATAACAGAATAAATTCACACTCAGCATGCAAATGAATTTATTTAATTTGCATGATGTCTTTCTACCAAAGCGGGGCCCATTAGTTCACATGAAGGAGCATTGAAAAACCCAACAAGGAAAGCCAGATGTATGACAATGAGGACAAAAATACATTTTTCTGAAACTTTCTATGAATGGGATAATAGTTTTCATGGTCTTCCCTTACGTAAGGCACAGTATTGATGTTTGAACAAAGAAAAACATAACATTATACACCCACATTGGAAACTTACATCATCTTGGTCCCGCATTGCATTGAGCCGTTCCAGCTCTTTGACCCAATACCGCGCTTCTTCTTCGGGAATGTCTGAAAGATGAGAGAGACGAAAGGTGAAATAAACAGTACAGCCTCCCCAAGACTGTACTGTTCACGTGGATAGCATTTTGTTTCACTTTTCCTCCATCTCTTGGCATTCCGAGAGAGCTTGCCTACCAAGTGGGAGTTCAAAGCGGGTGTCCAGAAGGATGCGGTGGAATGTGGGGTCCTTGGTCCCGGAGATTTCATTGTCCGTCATGATGACATGGGAGTCGAGGGTCAGCCACACGCCGGGGCCGTCCTGTGAGGACAAGACATTGAAGGGTGTAGGGATATCACAAGACCAACGGCTGACCCAGTAAGGCTTCAAGGCTCTTAAGTCAATGGGTTCCTTCAAGAGAACTCTCCAAAGCATTGAGTCAAAGGGTTCCTTCAAGCGAGTTTTCCAAAGCTCCGAGTCAATGGGTTTCTTCAAGAAAGCTCTCAAAGGCTCTAAGAGTTAATGGGCACCTTCAAAAGAGATCTCCAAACCATTACACCAATTCCTTCAAGGAAGCTCTCCAGGGCATTCAGTTAATTAGTTGGGTTGCTTTGAGTATTCTGGGCTGTATGAGGATGCCTTGCCATAGATGCAGGTGAAACATCAGGAGAGAATGCTTTTGGAACATGGCCATACAGCCCAGAAAACTCACAGCAACCCAGTGATTCTAGCCATGAAAGCCTTTGACAACACAATGAATTAGTTGCTTTGAAAGAACATTCCAAGTCTCCAAGTCATTGGGTTCCTTCAAAAGACCTCTCCAAGGCATCCGGTGGATTAGTTACTTTGAGAGAGCTCTACAAGCCTCCAAGTCAATGGGTTCATTCAAGAGAGCTCTCCATGGCAGTCAGTGAATTAGTTGCATTGAAAGAACTCTCCAAGGCTCTGGGCCAATGGGTTCCTTCAAGAGAGCTCTCCAAGACATTAGGAGTAGTAGTTGCTTTGAGAGAGCTCTCCAAGGTTTTGAGGCAATGGGTTCCTTCAAGGAAGCTCTCCAAGATTTTGAGTCAAGTCAATGGGTTCAATGGGTTTCTTCAAGAAAGCTCTCCAAGACATTAGGAGGAGGAGTTGTTTTGAGAGAGCTCTCCAAGTTTTTGAGTCAATGGGTTCCTTTAAGGAAACTCTCCAAGCCTCCAAGTCAATGGGTTCCTTCAAGAGAGCTCTCCAAGATTTTGAGTCAATGGGTTCCTTCAAGGAAGCTATCCAAGACATTAGGAGTAGTAGTTGTTTTGAGAGAGCTCTCCAAGGTTTTGAGTCAATGGGTTCCTTTAAGGAAGCTCTCAAAGCCTCCAAGTCAATGGGTTCCTTCAAGAGAGCTCTCCAAGATTTTGAGTCAATGGGTTCCTTCAAGGAAGCTATCCAAGCCGCCAAGTTAATTGGTTCCTTCAAGAAAGCTCTCCAAGACATTAGGAGTAGTAGTTGTTTTGAGAGAGCTCTCCAAGGTTTTGAGTCAATGGGTTCCTTCAAGGAAGCTATCCAAGCCTCCAAGTCAATTGGTTCCTTCAAGAAAGCTCTCCAAGACATTAGGAGTAATAGTTTCTTTGAGAGAGCTCTCCAAGGTTTTGAGTCAATGGGTTCCTTCAAGGAAGCTCTCCATGACAGTCAGTGAATTAGTTGCTTTGAAAGAGCTCTCCAAGTCACAGGGCCAATGGGTTCCTTCCAGAAAGCTCCCAAAGGCTCTAAGGGCCCTTCTACACTGCCACATAATCCAGAATATCAATACACATAATCCACAATATCTGCTTTGAACTCGGTTATCTGAGTCCACACTGTCATATAATCCAGTTCAATGTGGATTTTATACAGCTGTGTGGAAGGGGCCTGAGTCAATGGTTTTAATCTCGGGACCTATTGTATTTTGTTTTATTGTATGTTTTATGTTGCATTTTATTGTATGGCGACATGGATGTACATGCCTGCCGAATTTTATGATGTTATCCGCCCCGAGCCTGCAGGGAGGGGCGGAATACAAGATGGAACAAATAAATAAATAAAATAAATAAGATACCCCTCCAAAGCACTGAGTCAATGGGTTCCTTCAAAGGAATTTTCCAAGGCCCTTAACAAATGGGTTTCTTCAAGGAAGCTCGCCAAAGCTCTGAGTCAATGGTTTCCTTTAAGAGAGCACTCCAAGGAATCTGGTGAATTAATTGCTTTGAGAGAACTCTCCGAGGTTCTGACTCAATGAACCTCTGAACAAACTGGTTCCTTCAAGAAACCTCTCCAAGGATCTGAGTCAATGAGTTCCTTCAAAAAAGCTTTCCAAGGCTCTGAGTCAACAGGTTCTTTCAAGCTGCTCAAAGAACACAATCTTTTAAGAAGGTTCTGCTCTTGGGAGTAGAAACTTGAAGCCCACCCCAAGACTGCATTCACCAGGACAGTTGTCTCACCACAACATAGCTGAGAGGGATCATGTCCAAGCAGAGGTAGCTTATGGTTTCCGTTCCAGTGTGACGGCGAATACCATGGTGTGAGTGGCCCTTGTGATCTCTTCCAACCCTAGGATGTCATAAATTCATTCCAGGTTCCAAACTTGCCTTTCAAGACCACCGAAGTGTGGGATTCTGCTGAGAGCCTTTCTAAGGCTAGCCAAGACCTGGAATGGATTCATTGCCCTCCTGGCATGAACCTCTCCAAGTCATGGGATGGTACTCACCTCGTTGGACTGCCGGATTGTGCTGAGGGGGATCCAAACTGTGCCTACCATGGTGTCCCAGATGAGGCCTTTGTTCCACACTTCCACTGTTAGCCCCAGATCCAGCCGGTTGATCTCACTGCAAGAGAGAGACAAAATCGGGGAAATTGCAAACTTCATGGAAGCTTAGCTCCATATCTCTATCCTACAACTTGTCCAGAAAAATCCAGGGGCTCCAAGGCATTGATGAAAACCAAATCTCTCAAGGCATTGAAAATCCTCCAAGGCTGAAATCTACTCCAAAGCAGCTCTCTAAGGCACTGGTCTATCCTACTGAAATCTTGGATCCTACTGAAATCTTGGTTACAGGGGACACCTCTAAGGCATTGAATCCTATTGAAATCTAGGCTCTAAAACACCTTTTCAAGGCACTGGATCCTATTGAAATCTTGATTCCAAAATACCTCTCCAAGGCACTGAAGCCTATTGGAATCTAAGTTCTAGAACACCTCTCCAAAGGGCTGAATCCTATTGAAACTTTGGTGACAGAGGACGTCTCTAAGGCATTGAATCCTATTGAAATCTTGGCTCCAAAATACATCTCCAAGGCACTGGATCCTATTGAAATCTTGGTTCTAAAACACCTCTCCAAAGCATGAATCCTACTGGAATGTAGTCTCCAGTGGTCCTCCAGATACCCCTTTCAAAGGCTGACTTACAACATGAAATCCTGTTCCCAACATGGAAGGTTTCCACGCACCGCGATGGTCGTACTCTTCACATTCTGGACTTTGAGGGTCACATATGTGTTGAATTTTTCTGTCCAAGAGAAAAGGGGACACAATCAGCACAGATAAACGTCAGGACGACTCACGCATTCTCTTTCAGATCGGTATCGACAGCATCTATCGATCTCCCCTACTTTAAAACTATTCCTTGCCACTTTGGTTGCCCTTATCTCTTTTAGTTTCCAAAAGACATGGAAGAATAGACCATTCCTGAGTTTCTGTTAGCAAGCAGAGAAACAGGAGAAGATGATTACTTACCTTGAGGGCCATCGAATTTGGCTTTTTTCACTGGAAGAAGAAAGAAGAAAACAAGGGGGTTAAGCCTCAAACACTGACAAATGCTTACAATATTTGAACTATTGAATTATTATTGAATAATAATAAGAGTTCTTGTTGTTATACTTTATAACAAAATTAGAAATCTGTTGCTGGTTTGAAAGTGTTATTTCCTGTTTAATTGTTCCGCTCTTATGTAACATTTGTCGACCTCACCAAAGCCTTCGACACTGTGAGCAGAAAAGGTCTGAGGCAGATCCTGGAACGTCTAGGATGTCCCCCCAAATTCCTCAAAATGATTATCCTGCTACATGAGGGCCAGCGCGGTCAAGTCAGATACGGCAATGCTCTCTCAGAGCCCTTTCTAATAACTAGTGGAGTGAAAAAAGGTTGTGTTCTTGCACCAACCCTATTTACAATCTTCTTCAGCATGATGCTCCAAAGGGCTACGGCAGACCTCGAAGAAGAAGACGGCATATATATACGCTATCGTACTGATGGTAGCTTGTTCAACTTAAGCCGTCTGAGGGCTTGCACTAAGACTCTAAACCAGGGGTGCTCACACTTTTTCAGCATGCGAGCTACTCTTAAAGCAACCAAGTCCAAAAGATCTACCTGCCCCCGCCACCGTGCGCTCCCACACGCTCCTGCCACCGCGCATGCTCCTGCTGTTTTCCACCCGCACAGCGCTTCTTCTGCCTGTGGGGCATTGCAGGAAGGAGAAAGCACGAGGCGGGGCATCCAGAGAGAGCGCTCCGCCCTGCCTGTCTCGCCGGCAACGGAGGCTGCACAGCTGCTTCTGGGCGAGAGAGAGGCAGGGCGCTCCCTCCAGAGGCCCCGCCTTGTGCTTCCTTCTTCCTGCAATGCCCCGCAGGTGAAAGAAGCACAGCGAGAGCGGAAGCCAGCAGCAAGAGCGCGCATGCGCGCAGGGTGTGTGCGCGCATGGCAGGAGCGCCCCATCCGGCTGGTGAGGCCCGAAGATCACCTGGAAGAGGGCTGAAGATCTACTAGTAGCTCCCGAGCTACCTAATGAGCACCCCTGCTCTAAACTATCTAGTCCGTGACCTGCTTTTTGCTAACGATGCCGCCCTTGTCACCCATTCAGAAGCAGCCCTGCAGCGCCTAACATCCAGCTTTGCAACAGCTGCAGAGCTGTTTGGGTTGGAAGTCAGCCTGAAGAAAAGGGAAGTTCTCTACCAGCCCGCACCACAGGAAGAACACCATCATCCCCATGTCAGCATAGGTGAATCTGTGCTTAAGTCCGTTCAGCAGTTCACCTACCTGGGAAGCATCATCTCTTCAGACACCAAGATTGATAAAGAGATAGATCACAGTTTAGCAAAGGCATATAGTGCATTTGAAAAGCTTCACAAAAGAGTCTGGAGTAACAAACACCTGAGGCAAAGCACCAAAATCAGTGTGTACAGAGCTATCATACTGTCTATTCTCCTATATGGGTCTGAAACATGGGTCACCTATCGCCAACACCTACAACTCCTTGAACGCTTTCATCAGTGCTGTCTTCGCACAATCCTAAATATACACTGGACTGACTATGTGACTAATGTTGCTGTCCTTGAGCAAGCAGGGATCACCAGCGTTGAGGCCATGCTATTGAGAACACAGCTGCGCTGGGCAGGGCACGTCTCTAGGATGGAGGACCACCGCCTCCCAAAGATACTACTCTATGGTGAACTCGTCACGGGTCAGCGCAAGAGAGGCATCCCCAAAACTAGATATAAGGACTTCCTGAATCAACATCTCAGGCTCGGCCAGATTTATCACCAACAATGGTCCACCCTGGACTCACATTGGGAAGTGTGGAGACACACTATCCACAATGCTACGGTCTCTTTCGAGAAGACATGCTGAACGGGTCTCGAAGGGAAACGACAACGCAGAAAGAACCGCAACTTGGAAACAACATCACCCAAGGAGACTTTCTGCTGTGCTTTCTGCAACCGAACTTGCCTATCTCAGATCGGCCTTTTTAGTCATCAACGCGCTTGTAAAAAGAGTGGGATGAGTCCTTCCTAAGAATCTTCGTTCGCGAAGTAATGCCGAGAGAGACTTTAAACGTAGATGTTATGATCCAGGAACTTTGTTTTTGTGGCTGCTACAATGTCAAATTGGTTGAAATTCAATGAGAGATTCATTGAAAAACGATGGCAAAAGATGTTATAGCAAGCTGTCCCACCAAAAACAAAGTTTTTGCAGTTTAATACAGTTTCCCCACGTTTTTAAGATAGAAGCAAGTAGGAAATGACATTGATAAGCCAGGAATAAACATCATGTTATATCTATACACATAATAAAAGTGAAATATGTATGTATGTATGTGTGTGTGGCTGGGGTGCCCACTTACACAGACAGGCTCCTACTTCCACAAACAGCAGTAGCTCCCACTAAGTGGGAGACACCAATAGCCCTCCCTCCAATGACATTGCAGGTTATAGTGAGCGCCATAAACATGTTCAAGAGCCCTGCCAATGTCCGCCAGAAACGCCATACTGCCCACCACCCAAGTGAAGGCTTTGGGTGGGACAATTCCACCCTAGATTTCATGTTTCTTCCATCCCAGACATCCCAGTGTTTCTGACACTCTCAATTGGTGTGGAATTTGCATGACCCCGCCCACTGCCTCACCCTCAACCCTTTCCTGTTCTTTTCTTTGGCACACAGTAAATAGAGGAATTGATCAGCAACTGAACATACCGGATAGGTTTGGGGAAAATTCATCATGATTTATAGGAGTTGTAGGTCCTGAGATGTATAGTTCACCTGCAATCTAAGAACTGCACTCTGAACTCCACCAAAGATAGAATTGAACCAAACTTGGCACACAGAGCCTCCATGACCAGCAAAAATACTGGAGATCTTTGGGGAGAATTCACCTTGATTTGGGGGAGTTGTAGTTCACCTACATCCAGAGAGCACTGTGAATATAAACAGCAATGAATCTGGACCAAACTTGGCACACAGACCTGATATGACAAAATTTGATCACTGTAAGGGTTTGGAGGGAACTGGCCTTCCTTTCTGGGAGTTGTAGTTCACCCACAACCAGAGAAACAGTGACCTCCACCAATGATGGACCTGGACCAAACTTGGCACACAGAACCCCCATGACAAACTCAACCTACTGGAGGGATTGGAGGGGACTGACTCACCATAGTGGGAGTTGTAGTTTACCCTACAGTCAGAGAGCACAGGGAATCCCACCGATTATGCATCTAGAGTAAACTTGGCCAACATAACAAACTTGAAGTATTGATGGAATTTTAGGGGGTTAACCTGGCATGATGGGAGTTGTAGTTCTCCCACACCCTTATTTATTTATTTATTTTGTTTACAGCATTTTTATCCTGCCCTTCTCAGCCCCTGGCGGGGGGACGGACAACTCAGAGCGGCTAACAAAGGCAGCGATTCGATCCCACAATCAATACACATTATAAAACTATAAATACATACAGAATTAAAACAATAGCAATTAATTAAAAACAGAATAATCAACAATCAATTAAATTAAACAATACTCCATCCATAAAACCCAATTGATAGAACAATAAAGCCGTGTCCTCATGTCTGTCGTCTTGCCAATCCATTCCAGTCCAAAATGCTGCTTTATGCTATTGTGTACAGGCCTGGTCACAAAACCAAGATTTTAATTTCTTTCTTAACGCAAGGAGGGATGGGGTAGATCGTATTTCACTTGGAAGCGCGTTCCACAGGCGGGGGGCTACAGCCGAGAAGGCCCTGTCCCTCGTCCCCGCCAGTCGCATCTGAGATGTTGGTGGGAGCGAGAGCAGGACCTCCCCGGATGATCTTAAGTTGTGATGTGGGATGTAGAGGCAGATGCGTTTGGACAAGTAAGCTGGGCCAGAACCGTATAGAGCTTTATAGGTCAAAACAAGCACTTTGAATTGAGCTAGGAAATGGACAGGCAGCCAGTGGAGCTGACACATTTTGTACAATTAAAAATTTAATCTTTATGCATTTTGTACAATTAAAATTTTAATTTTTCAAATAACCTGGTCAATGCCAGATGCCCAAGCTAGCAGTATAATAAATAATAATTTATTACCCATCTCTCCTTGTGGATTGATGCCCAGCTTTGAGCCCAAAATGTGTTAGAAGTGCTCTCTCTAGAGGGCATTTTGGGATAAGTGTTACATGATGTTATTATTAATTATTAGTTTTATATTATATTATAATTAATATATTATTATATTATAATATAATATGACATATTATGTTATTATTAACGCCCAGCTTTGAGGTCAAAAATTAATTGGAAGTGCTCCTTCTAGAGGGCATTTTGGGATAAGTGTTACATAGCATTATTATTAATAAATAATGAATAACATAATTAATATATAATTATGTCATATAAAATATAATATAATACTATCTATATTATTAATAATTAATAATAATAAATATTTATAATATATTATTACATAATATTTAAAGATCAAACTGCAAAGACTCTGGCACAAGCCAGTAAAGATGGTCCCAGTGGTGATTGGCACACTGGGTGCAGTGCCGAAAGACCTTGGCCTGCACTTAAACACAATCTGCACTGACAAAATTACCATCTGCCAGATGCAAAAGGCCACCTGACTGGGACCTGCACCCATTATTCACCGATGCATCACAATGATCCAATACAACAGCCAGCAGTGATGTTGTTTGCTGTGGACTCATCTTGTTGTGATAATAATAATAATAATAATAATTACATTTGATTTGTTACCTGCATCTCCTAACTAATTCAGCATTGAGATTGCAAATGAATGCAGTTGGACTCCCCTTGGAACGGCTATGGCATCCTGGGAGTTGCAGTTTCCCAAGGTCTTTCGCCTTCTCTGCCCCAAAAACTACAACTCCCAGGATTCCTGGAAGATTGGACCAGCAAAGAGAAGAGAACTCCACCTGAATATTAGGAAGGACCTCCTAATGATAAGAGAGGTTTTGAGAGCAGAGGCTGGATGTCCATCTGTCAGGAGGAATCGGGTTGTGCCTTGCACAAATCTGAGCAAATCCAGCTCTTGCCTCCCTCCCCGGCTTGCTTGCACGTCGGCTCAGCACAATCCACTCCTTCGCTCGCTTCTGGGAAAACAGTTGACCTACTTCCCAGCCGTCGTCGGCGTGACGGAGCGCTTCTTCGTGCCGAAGCAGGCCAAGAGGCAAAGAGGGAGGCATTATTACCACTATATTGATTCATTAATGCATTTTGCTGAGGCTAAGAAGAAGCTTCCCAAGAAGAATGACCAATCTCGACAAAAGAGTGAAGAGTAGCGACATCATACTGGCAACAAAGATCCGCATAGTTAAAGCAATGCTATTTCCCGTAGTAACCTATGGATGCGAGAGCTGGACCATAAGGAAGGCTGAGCAAAGGAAGATAGGTGCGTTTGAACTGTGGTGTTGGAGGAAAATTCTGAGAGTGCCTTGGACTGCAAGAAGATCCAACCAGTCCATACTTCAGGAAATAAAGCCCGGTTGCTCACTGGAGGGAAGGATAGTAGAGGCAAAGATGAAGTACTTTGGCCACATCATGAGAAGAAAGGAAAGCTTAGAGAAGATAATTATGCTGGGGAAAATGGAAGGGAAAAGGAAGAGGGGCCGACCAAGGGCAAGGTGGGTGGATGCTATCCTTGAAGGGACTGGCTTGACCGTGAAGGAGCTGGGGGTGGCTACAGAGGAACAGGGAGCTCTGGCCTGGGCTGGTCCATGAGGTCACAAAGAGGCGGAAGAGACTGAACGAATAACCAACAACAAAGAAGAAGTTCTGAAACAGAGGCCGGGTTGTGTCTTCCTAGGGTTGGACTGGATGACTTCTGAGATCTATGGTTCAACGTCTTCCTATCTGGCCTGGATGGCCTCTGAGGTCCCTTCCAACTCAATGTATTCTTATCTGGCCACATTAGGTTGGACTGGATGACTTCTGGGGTCCCTTCCAATCAATGTATCCTAACTGGCCACATTAGGTTGGACTACATGATCTCTGGGGTCCCTTTCAACTCAATGCCTTCCTATATGGCCACATTAGGTTGGACTGGATGACCTCTGGGGTCCCTTCCAACTCAATGTATTCTATATGATCTCTGGTGTCCTTTTCAACTCAATGCCTTCCTATATGGCACATTAGGTTGGACTGGATGACTTCTGGAGTCCCTTCCAATCAATGTATTCCTATCTGGCTACATTAGGTTGGACTATATGATCTCTGGTGTCCTTTTCAACTCAATGCCTTCCTATATGGCACATTAGGTTGGACTGGATGATCTCTGGAGTCCCTTCCAATCAATGTATTTCTATCTGGCTACATTAGGTTAGACTATATGATCTCTGGAGTCCTTTTCAACTCAATGTCTTCCTATATGGTACATTAGGTTGGACTGGATGACCTCTGGGGTCCCTTCCAACTCAATGTATTCCTATCTGGCCACATTACGATGGACTGGGTGACCTCTGAAGTCCCTTCCAACTCAATGTATTCCTATCTGGCCACATTAGGTTGGACTCGATGGCCTTTGGGGTCCCATTCAGTGCCAGGACCCTCTGGTTCTTTCTATGGTGATTTTAAAGCTCTTTTGGGCACCTTTTTGGGGCGCCAGTCTTGGGCCCACTTCCAAAGCCAAACAGGCGGAGAAACAGTCTGGATCCCTTTTTAAGCTGGGAACAAACTGTTATAAAATAGTGGCACATGTTAAAAAAGAAAAAAAAATAGGCTGGTGAGGAATCCAAACCCAGCCTTAACCATTGCGGAACCGAGTCCAAATCCCTTCTATGAATCCATTCAAATCAACTAAACTTAACAATATCTCAGCAGAAGACTCCAGAGGCCATCCAGTCTAACCCTCTTTAGTCTGCCAGGCAGAAAAGGAACAATTAAAGCAGCCCCAACAGATGGCCATCCAGCCTTTGCAGCAATAATAATAACAATAATAACAATAACAACAACAATAGGAGCAACCCTAGGGGCCATTCAGCCTTTACAATGACAACAATAATCTTTACACATCTTAAAAGTAAAAATATGTATGTGTGTATGTGTGACTGGGGTGCCCAATTACACAGACATGCTTCCGCCCCCACAAACAGCTATTGATCCCACCACTCAGGAGACACCAATGGCCTCCCTCCAATGACATTGCAGGTTATAGTGAGCACCATGAACATGTCCAAGAGCCCTGCCAATGTCCCCCACCAACACTATCCTGCCCACCTCCCAAGTGAAGGCTTTCATATGGGGACCATTTCATCTGAGATTTCATGTGTTTCCTCCACCACAGACATCCCAGTGTTCTTTTCTCTCTCCATTGGTGTAGAATTTGCATGACCCCGACCACTGCCTCTCCCTTAACCCTTTCCTATTATTTTCTATGGCACACAGCAAACAGAGGAATCAATCGACAAATGAACATACTAGAGAGGTTTGGTTGGGGAGAATTTACCATGATGTATAGGAGTTGTAGGACCTGGGATGTATGGTTCACCTGCAATCTAAGAGCACTCAGAACTCCACCAACATGGACTAACTTGGCACACAGAACCCCCATGACCAACAAAACATCCTGGGAGTCTTTCGAGGGATTTATAGGAGTTGTAGTTCATCTACATCCAGAGTTCACTATGAATCCAAACAATGATGGATCTGGACCAAAGTTGGCATGCATACCTGATATGCCTACATTTGAATACGTTTGGGTTTTGAGGGAAATTGGCCTGGACATTTTTGAGTTGTAGGTACTCAAAAATGTCCAGGCCAATTCCTTACATCTACATCCAGAGAGAAATATGAACCCAAACACTGATGAATCTGGACCAAACTTGGCACACATACCTGATATGCTGAAATTTGATTACTGGGAGACTTTGGGGGGACGCGGGACTGGCCTTCCTTTCTGGGAGTTGTAGTTCACCCACAACCAGAGAAACTGTGACCTCCACCAATGATGGACCTGGACCAAATTTGGCTCACAGACTTACTTACTTAGGCAATCCCTCGTAGTCCAAGGATGATGGTCCTCCAAGGTCTGTGTACTGGTGGTGGGTCCGTAGGTGACTGTGGAGCCCTATTCTTGATCTGCATCTTCTCCTGCAGTGAAGGCATCGGTTTCCAGGTGGAAGGCGGTCCCAGTCGGGGTTGGTTTGACGCGCCTTCCTCTTCGCACGTTTCTCTTTTGCCCTCCATTCGTGCCTCTTCAAATTCTACAGCACTCCTGGTCACAGCTGACCTACAACTGGAGTGCCCAAGGGCCAGGGCTTCCCAGTTCTCAGTGTTTATGCCAGAGTTTTTAAGGTTGGCTTTGAGCCCATCTTTAAATCTCTTTTTTTGCCCTCCAAAATTCTGTTTTCCGTTCTTGACTTCAGAGTAGAGCAACTGCTTTGGGAGATGGTGGTCAGGCATTTGGACAATGTGGCCAGTCCAGCGGAGTTGATGACGGAGGACCATAGCTTCAATGCTGGTGGTCTTTGCTTTTTCCAGCACACTGACATTTGTCCGCGTGTCTTCCCAAGAGATTTGCAGGATTTTTCGGAGGCAGCACTGATGGAATCGTTCTAGGAGTTGCATGTGACGTCTGTAGATATTCCACGTCTTGCAGGCGTATAGCAGGGTTGGGAAGGCAATAGCTTTATAAACAAGCACCTTGGTATCCCTACGGATGTCCCGGTCCTCAAACACTCTCTGCTTCATTTGGAAAAATGCTGCACCCCCGGCTGTGGAACTCCCTCCCAAGCGATGTTAGATCTGCCCCCTCCCTGTTGTCCTTCAGGAGGCGGGTGAAGACTTGGATGTGGAACGAGGCCTTCCCAGAATAAGCTGAGATTGATTTCAATCTGAAATGGGTGACCACTTTTATAGACAGAGTTGAATGTGGTTTTAATGGCAACGTGGTTTTTATGTATCTCTGTTTTTATGTATTTTAATATGCTGTTTTAAGATATTTTAAATTTGTATGGCATTGAATTTTGCTGTAAGCCGACCTGAGTCCCTCCATGGAGGTGAGAAGGTTGGGGTACAAAAAATTTAAATAAATAAAATAAATAAATATTTCCGGCAATGGAGAGGGATTGGCTGGTGCCTGCTGGAAGAGCACTTTGGTTTTCTTGCTGTTCAGTGACAGGCCGAGCTTCTTGTATGCTTCTGCAAAGGTGTTTAGAGTGGCTTGTAGGTCTTCTTCTGAATGCACACAGACGACGTTGTCATCAGTGTATTGGGGTTCTATAAAAAATGTTGTTGTGACCTTGGTTTTGACTTTCAGTCTGCTGAGGTTAAATAGCTTGCCATCTGTCCGATAGATGATTTCCACTCCGGTGGGCAACTTCCCATCAACAAGCTGAAGTATCATAGCCATTAAGATGGAAAATAAAGTTGGGGCAATCACACAGAACCCATGACTAACTCAACCTACTGGAGGGGTTTGAGGGGACTAACTCACCATAGTGGGAATTGTAGTTCACCCTCAAGCCAGAGAGCACACTGAACCCCAATGATGATGCATGTAGAGCAGACTTGCCCAGCATAACAAACTTTAAGTACTGATGGAGTTTCTCGTGGTGAACCTGGCATGATGTGAGTTGTAGCTCGCCCACAACCTTATGCATTCTGTACAATTAAAAAACTGACTTTTTCAAATAACCTGGGCAATGCCAGGAATCAAAGCTGCTAATAATAATAATAATAATAATAATAATACTACGAGCAACCCCAGGGGCCATCCAGTCCAACTCTCTTTATTCTGCCATGCATGAAAAGCACAATCAAAGCACCCCCAACAGATGGCCCATCCAGCCTTTGCCATTTTAATAATAATAATAACAATAACAATAATAATAGCTTTCAATCATCTTTGGGAAAGAGAGAGAGAGAGAGAGAGAGATCTATTTCTGTCTCCTCCATGCAATTCACAGGTTTGCTTAATCCAGTTCGCAGCTGAACCCTCCCCGCCGACGTCTGTGACTTAATTTTTTTTGCAAGCCAAACCCAAAAATAGCAGCAATGTGATGACAACCGGGGGAAGGAGAGAAATCGAGACATCTTTTGCTTAAGCCATAGCGATTCTTTTCCAGGCCCCAAAGAGTCCAAAATGGCTCTGATTTTGAAGCAGAAGTTGGGATGGCCATCTGTCGGGAAGGATTGGATGGAATCCTCCTGCCTGGCAGAAATGGGGTCAGACTTGATGGCCTTTGGGGTTCTCTTCCAACTCTGGAACTCTTATGTATTTTATAAACAGGGCTAGGTGGCCATCTATCAGGAGGGCTTTGATTGTGTGTTTCGATAGTAGAAAGGGGTTGGACTGGATGGCCTTCCCAATTGGAGGAGTCTTTGATTCCATAGTCCTATTCGTCTATGAGCCTGAGAATGTCTATGAAGAGGGATTATTTATTTATTTATTTATTTATACGCTGCCTTATCTCTCCCACAGGAGACTCAAAGCAGCTTAACATAAAAAGCATCAGCATACCTTTGAAAACAGTATTAAATAGAAACAGTATTTTTAAAAAAATTCCTAGTTAAAAACCATGAAAACATATTCAAAGTCTAAAACCACAGAAAGAAGAAAAGGTGGATGGAAGGAAGGAAAGAAGGAAGGAAGGAAGGAAGGAAAGAAAGAAAGAAGGAAGGAAAGGAGGGAGGGAGGGAAGAAGAAAAGAAGGAAACAAAGAGAGGAAAGAAAGAAGGAAGAAAGAAAGAAGGAAAAGAAAAGGGAGAGAGGGACGGAATGAAGAAAGGAAGGAAAGAAATAAGTAATAAGGAAGGAAGGAAGGAACCAAAGGAAGGAAGGAAGAAGAAAATAAAGAAGGAAGGAAAAAGGGAGGGAAGGAAAAGGGATGGACAGAAAGAAAGAATGATAAAGAGGGAGGGAGGAATGGAAGGAAGGAAGGAAAGAAAGAAAGAAAGAAAGAAAGAAAGGGGAGGGAGGGAGGAAAGGAGAAAAGGAAGGAAGGGAAGAAAGAAAGAAAGAAAGAAAGGGGGAGGGAAGGAGGAAAGGAAGGAAGGAAGAAGGAAACAAAGACAGAAGAAAAGAAGGAAGAAAATAAAGGAAAGGAAGGCCATCTGTTGGTAGGGATTGGATGGTGCCTTCTGACTCTGTGGTGAGTCAATGCCTTTTTAAATAATAATAGCATTCGTGACCCAAAAGCCTTCGCAGAGTTTGGTTCAGCTCCGCCTTAGCACAGCAGTTTTAAAAAAGGGGGATACACACACACACACACAATCAGCATTCAATGCTGTTCTTTCATATAAAGCTCCTGGACCAAATAATAGACCTGTTCTGTACTGAAGCGAAGAGAAGGACAGAACTAGAAATCCCTGCTGGGCCCCTAATAAAAGCGGCTGGATAATTGGGTCATTCTGTCTCTCTCTCTCTCTCGGGGGCCATTATTGGTCATTGGCACAGCGCTTGGAGAATGAGAGGAAAGGAAGGAAGGAAGGAAGGAAGGAAGGAAGGAAGGAAGGAAGGAAGGAAGGGGAAGGACAAGAAGAAAGAGAAAGGAAGAGAAGGAGAGAAAGAATGAAAGAAGAGGAAAAGAAGGGGAAAGAGGAGGAGAACTCAAGGAAGGAAAGAAATAAGAGAAGGGAGAAGAAGAGGAAGAAGAGGAGAAGGAAGGAGGAAGAGGGAAAGAAGAAGAGAAAGGAGGAGGAGAGGAGGATAGATAAGGAAGGAGATTGAGACAAAGAAAGGAGAAGGGGAAAAGAAGGGGAAAGAGGAGAAGAAAGAGAACACAAGGAAGAAAAAAATAGGAAAACGAAGAGGAAGAAGAAGAAAGGGGAAGAGGAGAAGGAGAGAAAAAAGAGGAGAAAACAAGGGGAAGAAGAAAAAGGGGGAGGAAGGAGAACACAAGAAAAGAAATAGCAGAAGGAAAAGAAAGAAGAGAAAAAAGAGGAAGAAAATAGAAGAGAAAAGAGGAAAATGCGGAGGAGAGGAGGAAGGAGATGGAGAGAAAGTGAGGAGGATGACGAAGAAGGGAGATGAAGAAAAGGGAGGGGGAAGAAGGAGAACACAAGAAAGAAGAGGAGGGAGAAGGAGAGAAAGGAAGAAGAACTGGGGAAGGATAAGGATGAGGAGGAAGGAAAGAAATAACAGGATTAAGAGAAATAAGAGAGAAAAAGGAGGTAGATGAAATAGGAAGAGGAGAAGGAAAGAGGAAGAGGGAGCAGAAGAGAAAGTAGGAATACGAGGATAAAGAGGAGAAGAAGCAAAAAAGGAGGAAGAAAAGAGAGGGAAGAAGAAGAGGAAAAGGAAAAAGGAGGAGGAAGACGGGAAAGAAGAGAAAGGAGGAGGAAAGAAAGAAAAGGAGAAAAGAGATGGAGAGAATAAAAGGAAGAAGAAGAGGGGAGAAGAGGAAAAGGGAGGAGGAAGAACACAAGGAAGAAGAGGAAGAGAAAAGAGGAAGGAAGGAAGGAAGGAAGGAAGGAAAAAGGAGACGGAATGAGGAAAAGACAAGGAAGAGAAAGAAGTGAAGAAGAGGAGAAAGAAGAAAATAGGTGAAGAGGAGAAGGAAGGAGGAAGATGGAAAGCAGAAGATAAAGAAGACAGAAGAGAAAGAAAGAGGAAGCGGAGGAGAGAAAGAGGAGGAGGAGTAAAAAGAAGGGGGAAGAGGATGTGGAAAGAGGAGGAGGAAACAAGGAAGAAAGGAAATAACAGGAGGAAGAAGGAGAAAGAAGAGGAGGAAGGAGGAGGGAAGAAAGAAGAGGAGGAGCAGAAGGAAGGAGAGCAGGAGAAGGAATGAGCAGGGGACAAGGAAGAAAGGAAGGAAAAGAAGAGAAAGAGGAGGAAGAGAAGAAGAGGAGGAGAAGAGAAAGAGTCCTTTGGGAGAGGGGCAGGATATAAACAAAGTTTATTACTATTAGTTTACTAAAGAAGAGGAGGGAGAGATGGAAAAGAAAGGAGAAGACAGAGAGAAAGAAAAAAGAGCAGGAATGAAATGGAGAGAGAAAAAGGAGGAAAAAGAAGGGGGAAAGAGGAGAGGGAATGAGGAGAAGGAGAATAGGAGAAAAGAGGAAAAGGGAGAAGATGAGAAGGAAGAAAAAAGAAGAGGGGAAGGAGAGAAAGAAAAGGTAGATGGAAGGAAAGAAAGGAGAAGGAAAGAACGCAAGAAGAGGACGAGGCAGGAAAAGAAAGTAGGAGAGAAATGAGAAGGGGAGAGAGGAGAAGGAATGAGGAGGAGGAGGAGGAAAGAGGGTGGAGGAACGAGGAGGAGAGGAGGAAGAAGGAAGGAGGAAGAAAGGGAAATGGAGAGGGGGAGAAGACGAAAAAAGAGAAGGAGGAAGAAGATGAGGAGGAGGAGGGAGGAGGAGGAAGAGAAAGAGAAAGAGGAGGAGGCTTTGCTCCTCCTCAAGCGGCAGGCGCTCTCATCCATTGACAATTTGCATGACAATTTGCATTTCTGGGGAAAAGACAAAAGAGAAAAGCCTGTGTCCGGGAAGAGGCTGGGATTTATGAATGGAATCGCATTCCTTTCGGAGGTCATGAATTATTAAAATACAAACCGGTCGGGGACACTGGGTCCTGCAATGGCCCAGATTGCCATCAACGAGCTGCCTTGAATTCGGGAAATCTCCTACATCCGATAGCCAACAGAGGGAAGGCATTGGTTTCCTAAGGAGGTCTCCAATGAAATATAATAATAATAATCATGCTATACATATACACATATACATATAGGGTGAATCACATTCATTCATGGAGCGTCTCAACCGGCACCAAAGAACAACCACCAATGCTTTCTACTCTGATCCTTATTTCCATCAATATTGCTACGGTATATAGAGCGATGAAAATAAAAGAGGCCCAAAGTGCAACCCCACACACCTCCCTCTTTCTCCCTCCCCCCCCCCCCAATATCAATATTACTATATAGATGGAACGACGGAGAGGAAGGATGCCCAAAGTACCATCTGTTTGCCCCATGTGTCTCCCTATATCACTGAGCTGGCCATTAGTATTCCTATATAAATGGAGTGAAGGAGAGAAGGACGCCCAAAGTGCCGTCCCTTTACATCCCATATTGCTCCCTATATTCCTAAATACATGGAGTCGAAGGATGCCCAAAGTCCCACCCCTTTGCTCCATATGTCTCCAATATATATCCCTATATCCATATTCCTATATAGATGGGAGTGCCAGAGAGAAAGGTTGCCACCCCTTTGCCCCATATGTCTCCGATACATATTCCTATATGATCAACATTCCTATATAGATGGGGATGACAGATAAAGGTTGTGCAAAGTGCCACTACTTTGCCCCATATGTCTCCGATACATATTCCTATATGATCAACATTCCTATATAGATGGGGATGACAGATAAAGGTGGTGCAAAGTGCCACTACTTTGCCCCATATGTCTCCGATACATATTCCTATATGATCAACATTCCTATATAGATGGGGATGACAGATAAAGGTGGTCCAAAGTGCCACTACTTTGCCCCATATGTCTCCGATACATATTCCTATATGATCAACATTCCTATATAGATGGGAGTGCCAGAGATAAAGGTTGCCCAGAGTGCCACCCCTTTGCCCCATATGTCTCCGATACATATCCCCATATGATCAATATTCCTATATAGATGGGAATGACAGATAAAGGTTGCCCAGAGTGCCACCCCTTTGCCCCATATGTCTCCGATATACAGTATATCCCTATATGATCAATATTCCTGTATAGATGGGAGTGCCAGAGATAAAGCTTGTGCAAAGTGCCACCACTTTGCCCCATATGTCTCCGATACATATCCCTATATCAATATTCCTATATAGATGGAGCAACAGGGAGGAAAGATGCCCAAGAAGCCCTCCCTTTGCCATTGGCTCCCTATATTCATATATACAGTGTATATATATATATATATATATAGAGAGAGAGAGAGAGAGAGAGAGAGAGAGAGAGAGAGAGAGAGAGATGATTATTATTATGGTTATCATTTCTTTAGAAATATACAGAGAGGGATGGAGGAGGATGCCATTATTATTATTATTATTAGATGATGGTGCTGGTGATGCAAAGCTTGGGCATTGATGCTGCCTATATCTTTAAGGATGGAGAAGGAAGATGCCCATCAAAGCGTTGGTTGACTTACCTCCGACACAAAGCAGAGACATGGCTCTTTCTCTCTTTCTTCTCTTCCTTTTTCCTCTCCCCTTCTTCCTGCTAGTCCGAGTCTTCTTGCGCTGCAAGGATGGCGAAAGCGAGCATCTTTCTCCCTCTGAGACCAAGGCTTGCTAGCAGCCAGCCATTTTGCCCATAGGCAGCTCCTGACGTCAAGCTGATGAAAGAAAGGAGGAGAAGAAGAAGGAGGGAACGAAACAGAGTGGGGAAAGGAGGGGGAAAGGGTGGGCTCACCTCATTGGGTGGCATTCTGGCATCTGAAAGGAGCCTGATGTGGGCCTGGCGCACCCCAAAAAGCAATAGAAATTCCATTAAAAACCAGCCAAACATCATCACTATTCAGGAAGACTAATGGCAAGCCATGCCCGGCATCATCATAATCATAATCGTCATCGTCATCAAAGTAGTCAGATGAGCTTTGCTCTCATTGCTGTTCCCAATCCAAACTGCAAAATATTATTGTTATTATTATTATTATTATTATTAAATTAAATATAATAACTGTAGAATCAATAATTCTCTCTCTCTCTATATATATATGCAATAATTAAATATAATACAAATTAAGATATTATAATTACACCATCAAATATAATATTAGAATTAATCATAGCAGAATTAAATTAATTTTTTTTTTCTGTGGGTTGCTGTGAGTTTTCTGGGCTTTCTGGCAGAAGTCCTTGGGAAACTACAACTTCCTGGGATGCCAGTGAAATGGGATTTGAACCCAGGTCTGTGATTTGATTAGGCGGTGGCAGTTTGGGACAGAGAAGGCGGAAGACCTTGAGAAACTACAACTCTCGGGATGCCAATGAGTCAGGATTCAAGTCCAGGTGCTTTATTTGATTAGGTGGGAGGCCTTGGGAAACTGCAACTCCCGGGGTGCAGAAAACCTTGGGAAACTACAATTCCTGGGACAATGAGGACCTTGGGAAACTATAACTCCCAGGGTGCCAGTGAGTCGGGGTTCAGACCCAGGTCCGTGGCTTGATTAGAAGGGAGATCTTGGAAAACTACAACTCTCAGGATTCAGAAAACCTTGGGAAATTACAACTCTCAGGGTGCAGTGAGTCAGGATTCGAACCCAGGTCCATTATTTGATAAGACGAGAGACCTTGGGAAACTACCATTCCCAGCATGCAGAAAACCTTGGGAAACTACAACTCCTGGGTGATGAGGGCCTCGGGGGAACTACAACTGCCGGGGAGCAGAAAACCTTGGGAAACTACTGGGCGATGAGGATCTCGGGAAACTACAACTCACGGGGTGCCAGTAAGTTGGGGTTCAAACCCAAGTCCATTATTTGATTAGGTAAGAGACCTTGGGTAACTACAACTCCTGGGTGATGAGGGCCTCGGGGAAACTACAACTACCAGGATGATGAGGACCTTGGGAAACTATAACTCCCAGGCTGGCAGTGAGTCGGGATTCAAACCCAGGTCTGTTATTTGATTAGGTAAGAGACCTTGGGAAACTACAACTCCCTGGATGCCAATGAGTCGGGATTTGAACCCAAGTCTGTTATTTGAATAGGTGGGAGACCATAGGAAACTACAGCTCCCAGGATGATGAGGACCTTGAAAAACCAGTGAGTGCCAGTGAGTTGGGATTAGGGCCCAAGTCCATTGTTTGATTAGGTGGGATACCTTGGGAAACTACAACTCCTGAGACGATGAGGACCTTGGGAAACTACAACTCCTGGGGTGCCAATTTAATTCAAATGACGGCCTCCTTGGATGGCAAGGCCTTGAATGGGGAAAGGAAGCCTACCCTCTCTCTCTCCATCCTCTCTCCTTTCTTCTTCTTTCCCCTTGAAACCGCATTTCTCTCTCTCTCTCTCATTCATCCCAATCCAATGTGAAACCAGCCATTTGCAGCCGCTTATTATCTGAAAACACAGCCTTGGTGGGTTCTTCTTGGCCACCCACAAACCAGAGGCCAGCTGGCTCTCGATGCATTTGCCATGGGATTCATGCAAGCGCTAAGGTTCCCGTTGGCGGCATAATAATAATAATAATAATAATAATAATAATAATATAATAGTAATAGCATTCAAACCCGGAGTTGGTCCTGCGCTCAGCGGCATGGAGTTCCCCAGGCCCGTCAAGTGGCAGCTGTGCTACGATACGGCCGCCAAGACCTGGTGGATGGTGAGTCCAAAGGAATAGGTATTATAAATAGATATATATCTCTCCATAAATGCTTATTCTGATATTCCGCCATTTCGTAAGATCGGTTTTTATCAGCGAGGAATGCATCAATTTCCAAGGAAAAGCAACTAAGTTAATATTACTATATTTTTAGTATTATGTTGATTATATTTTTATCATTATCATATTTGTATTCCTCTTTATTATGTCCTTGGCTTAGCGCGGAGAAAACAATAGCAATTAAGTTATTATTACTATTATTATATGTTATTTTTTAAAATATTATGTTGATTATATTTTTATTATTATAATATTTATATTCCTCTTTATTATGTCTTTGACTCAGCACAGAGAAAGCAAATAGCAATTGTTATTATTACTATTATTATTTTAGTATGTTGATTATATTTTTTCCTTATTATTATATTTATATTTCTCTTTATTATGTCCTTGGCTCAGCATGGAGGAAGCAATAGCAATTAAGTTTTTATTATTTTATTATTTTTAGTATTATATCTATTATATATTTTATTATTACATTTATATCTGCCTTTATCATATCCTTGGCTCAGCATCATCATCACCTGCATTTAATTCTATAATAAGAATAAGAATAATAGCAATATAATAATAATAATGTACTGCATTTAATACAATCATCACCATCATCTGCATTTGAATCTAGAATAGCAATAATAATATGCATGTAATTCAATTATAATCTGCATTTAATTCTATAATACAATATTCTGCATTGAATTCTATCATCATTATCACCTGCATGCATTTAATTCTATAATAATAATAATCTGCCTTGAGTTCAATCCTCCACTGCAACATGGATGTGGAAGCAGGCCACCCAAGATCTAAACACACCAGCAATTAGAAGGCAGAGACCTTGTTTGCTTCTGGGTGTTCATTTGTTTGTTTGTTTCTTTGTTTGTTCGTTTGCCCTTTCCCTCTCCTTCGGAAGGCACCAGCATACTGGGAGTTGTAGTATGGGCAGCGGAGGGCGGACTAGGTGGCCTCTAGGAGCCCCTTCCCATCAAAAGCAGATGGCCTTCCTTCCAAGCCAGCTGTTTGTAACTGAGGCGTGAAGGCCCACATATAGAAAGGTGTGTGTGTGTGTGTATATATATATACCGGTATATATATATATATAAATTTCCATCCCTTTGCATTTGGGGAATTAGTCTTAAAACCTCGGGAACAACTGAAGACAAAGAACCAAACCCATGGTCAACTGCAATAATAATAATGTTATTGTTATTTATTATTATTATTAATACTATATAATTTATTATCATTACTATAGACGTTAATATTATAATATAATATTGTTATATTATTGTATTATCGTTACTATTTAATTGATTACATAATGTATTATATATTATTATAATCATCACTATTATATAATTTATCATTACTATATAATTTATTATTATAATCTATATAAATAAAAATGTAATGTTCATTTGTGGGATTAACATAACTCAAAACGCACTGGACCAATTGACACCAAATTTGGACACAATACACCTATCAGACCGACGAGTGACCATCACTCATAAAAACACTGAAAACCACAGCAGAAAATACTTTAAAAGCCAAAAAACAAAGATTATATTAGAACGCATGCGCAAAACCACACACGCACACACATATATATGCAAACACACATATACACATATACACAAATATATACACACACACAAAACACATATACACAAATATATACACATACATATACACGCACAAAACACATATACACAGACTGGGCCACAGCAATGAGTGGCAGGGGGTGGCTAGTATAATGATAATATATTATTATATTATAATATTTTATCATTACTATTTAATTTATTATATAATGTACTATTATTATCATCATCACTATGATATAATTTATTATCATCATTATTATTACTATTATTATTACCTTTCCCCTATCACCGTAAGCCATAAAGGATTTTAAATTTGGACTCAGCCACAGATCTAGTGCTCCAAATGGTCTGTCTTGCCATGGTTTGGCCATCAGGTGGCAGTATAGGATCATAGGCATGTTTAGCTTGGAGAAGCAGAGGTTGAGAGAGGACATAGATCAAATAAGAAGAAGCTTGCTATGGGCACACCAGACTTAGAAGGGGACCCCTTGAAGTTATCTAGTCCAAACCGCATTGGGGTTCCTTTGTACTTAAAAAAGGCAATGCATCCAGCCATAGACTATTTATTAAATTTATATATATTATATTTTTATTCTTATTTGATACACAAGATTATTACACAGCAAACAAGATCGCTATGCTGGCTTATGTATTGGATCACACGTTGGACACTTCTCAAACGTCTAGGACTGTGTGTTGTATTGGCGAATAATGCATGGAGATCCGAGTAGGGTGGCCTTTTGCAGCTGACAAATAGTAATTTTGTCAGTGCCAATTGCGTTTAAGTGCAGGCCAAGGTCTTTAGGCACTGTACCCAGTGTGCCGATCACCACTCGGACCACCTTTACTGGCTTGTGCCAGAGTATTTTCAGTTTGATCTTTTAATCCTCATATCGAGTCAGCTTTTCCAGTTGTTTCTCTTCAATCCTGCTGTCGCATGGGATTGCAACATCGACGATGCATACTTTGTTTTTTAACACGATTGTGAGGTCAGGAGTCTTTGTCAGTCTGAATTCGGAAGTCCCAGAGTAGTTTGACATGTTCATTTTGTGTAACTTTTTCCGGCTTGTGATCCCACCGGTTCTTTGTTGCAGGCAGATGGTATTTGTGGCACAAGTTCCAAAGGATCATCAAAGCAACAGTATTCTGCCTCTACTTGTAGTCCATCTGCTTGTCCGGGTTTTAATGGATTCTTTTCCATTGCTTCAGCTCGAGGATGTGGACAAGATCTTTGGAGAGACGAGGCCTACCACATGCATCCTAGACCCCTGCCCATCATGGTAGATAAAAGAGTGGGTGAAAGTGGTGGTTAATGCCTCCTTCAGGAGGGCAAGATTCCAGCCAGCCTAAAACAGGCTGTTATAAAACCGCTGTTGAAAAAAACATCACTGGACCCCACTCAATTAGTCAACTTTCGGCCAGTTCCCAATCTTCCCTACTTGGGCAAAGTCATGGAACATGTGGTGGCCTCGCAACTCCAGGAATTCTTGGTAGACACCGATTATCTAGATCCGGCACAGTCTGGCTTTAGGCCGGGACATGGGACTCAGACAGCCTTGGTAGCCTTAGTAAATGATCTATGCCAGGAGCTTGACAGGGAAAGTGTGTCCCTGTTGGTTCTGCTGGACCTCTCAGCGGCCTTCGATACCGTTAATCACGGTATGCCTTGCAGGAATGGGACTTGGGGGTACTGTTTTGCAGTGGCTCCAGTCCTTTCTCAAGGGACGGTCTCAGGTGTTACTGGGTGACACCTGTTCGACCCCACAACCATTGTCATGTGGAGTCCGTCAGTGTTCAGTACTGTCCCCGATGTTATTTAACATTTACAGGAAGCCACTGGGGGAAATCATCTGGAGTTTTGGAGTACGGTGTTATCTGTATGCAGATGACGTCCAAATCTGTCACTCCTTCCCACCTGTTACTAAGGAAGCTGTTCAGACCTTAAACCGGTGCTTGGCTGCTGTGTCGGACTGGATGAGAGCTAGCAAATTGAAACTTAATCCAGACAAGACAGAAGTCCTCCTGGTCAGTCAAAAGGCCGAGCAGGGCATAGGGTTACAGCCTGTGTTGGATGGGGTCACACTCCCCCTGAAGACGCAGGTTTGCAGTTTGGGAGTGATCCTGGATTCATCGCTGAGCCTGGAACCCCAGGTCTCGGCGGTGGCCAAGGGAGCTTTTGCGCAGTTAAGACTCGTGCGCCAGCTGCGCCCGTACCTTGGGAAGTCTGACTTGGCCACGGTGGTCCACGCTCTGGTTACATCCCAAAAAGATTACTGCAACGCGCTCTATGTGGGGCTGCCTTTGAAGACGGTTCGGAAACTTCAGCTAGTACAACGGTCAGCAGTCAGATTACTAACTGGGGCGATATACAGGGAGCATACCACTCCGTTGTGTCAGCTCCATTGGCTGCTGGTCCATCTCCGAGCCCAATTCAAAGTGCTGGTTTTGACCTTTAAAGCTCTAAACGGTTCTGGCCCAGTTCACTTGTCCGAACGCATCCACCCCTATGTCCCATCCCGAAATCTAAGATCATCCGGGGAGGCCCTGCTCTCGCTCCCGTCTACAGTTCCAATGCGCCTGGCGGGATCAAGAGACAGGGACTTCTTGGCGGTGGCTCCCCGCCTATGGAACACACTCCCAACTGAGGTAAGATTGGTTACCTCCCTCCTGACTTTCCGGAAGAAACTAAAGGCATGGTTCTAGGACCAGGCGTTTGGACAGATGAAGGCAGGACGTTAAAAGGACAATCTGGAATGACAAGACGATCGATGAGCCTGGTCTATGGTTTTAATTGATGGCTTTGTATGGTTTTTAATTATGTATTGTCTTTCACTTTGATATGTTTTAGTGATTTTATTATTGTATCATGTATAATAGCCTCTTGATGGGGCTTATTGTAAGCCGTCCTGAGTCCCCCTTCAGGGGTTGAGAAGTTGACGGGGTATAAATACGGCAAATAAATAAATAAATAAATAAATAAATAAATAAATAAATCTGCACGATCTTCTTGCAGCAGCTGTGTATGTGATCCATCATTTCGCCTGCTTACTTGCAGAGCCTACACTTGGAATCTGTCATTGACTTTTCAATTCTGGCTTTGATGGCATTGGTTCTAGTGGCATGTTCTCAGGCTGCAAGAATCAGGATCTCGGTTTTCTTTTTTCCAAACTCCATTTGTGAGCCACATCCATGTTTTTTCCTTGTTCATTTTGCTCTCAATTTTCCCCAGGAAATGTCCATGGTTCTTGGCTACCTTTCACATAATCTGCCAGTTCATGTTTCTCTTCTTCTGCCGTTTGTTTCACTTGCAGAAATCCCCTGCCTCCTGATTTTCTGAGCAGGTCAAGTCTGTTGACATCTTACTTACTTACTTGCTTACGCGATCCCTCGTAGCTTGAGGATGATGGCCCTCCAAGTCCAGTGTCTTGGCCATGGGTCCTTAGGTGGCTATGGAGCCCTCTTCTTGATCCGCATGTTCTCCTGCAGTGAGGACATCAGTTTCCAGGTGGAAGGCAGTCCTGGTCAGAGTTGGCTTGATGCGTCTTCTTCTTAGCACGTTTCTCTCTTTCTTCCTCCATTTGTGCCTCTTTGAATTCTGCAGCACTGCTGGTCACAGCTGACCTCCAGTTAGAGGGCTGAAGGGCCAGGGCTTCCCAGTTCTCGGTGTCTATGCCACAGTCTTTAAGGTTTGCTTTGAGCCCATCGTTAATTCTCTTTTCCTGTCCCCCAACATTCCGTTTCCCATTCTTGAGTTGGGAGTATAGTAACTGCTTTGGGAGACGGTAGTTGGGCATCCGGACAACTTGGCCAGTCCAGCAGAGTTGATTGCATAGGAGCATTGCTTCAATGCTGGTAGTCTTTGCTTCTTCCAGCACATTACAATGTACATATACATGCCAAACATTCAATGCCATGGACACACAAGATATATAGAAAGACACACAGAGGCCATTTAACATTCCAGCTTCATGGGGTATTCTGGCCACCAGGGGAGCTGTCACTTCACCGTGCATTTCTGACACTGATGGAGTACTTTGGTTTTTTGCATGCTTGTTGGAGATTTTTATGGCATCGTAAATTAAATTAGCCACCCCGCATAAGCGGTACCCAAATTTCTTACTTGACAGATGCAACTGTCTTTTGGGCTGCAAAGGTAGATAGTGAGCTACACAATGGTCGGAAGCTCACTCCGGCCCCAGACTGGCTTCGAACTCATGACCTTTCGGTCCGTAGTGATCTAATGCAGCTGACTCCCAGCCAGCTGGGATATTATTTGCAATATAATAATATTGTAAATATTATTATATTTACAATATTTATATGTCTTATCTTTCTTATTATATTCTTATTATATATTATTATATATAATAAATATTTAAATATATTACATATAGCCTTGGAAGAAGGACCCTTGAGGCCATCTAGTCCAAACCGCACACACTAGGGTTCCTTTTGTGATTAAGAAGGTGATGCAGAAGTCCATATTTATGATTTATATTTTATTTATTCTTTTATATTATTTATATGTTATTATATGTTATTATATTTATATTAGTTATAATAAATATAATAAATATAGACTTGGAAGGGGGTCCCTTGAGGCCATCTAGTGCAAACCGCACGCACTGGAGTTCCTTTTGTACTTAAGAAGGCGATGCAGCAACTTCTCTCTCTCTCTCTCTCTCTCTCTCTCTCTCTATATATATATATATATATATATATAATACAGACTTGGAAGGGGGGCCCTTGTGGGCATCTAGTCCAACCCGCTCAAGGGGTCTCTGCCAACTCTTGGGAGCGAATGCACGCTAATTTTTCAGCCTACTTGGCCTGCCTTTTGGGCTGTGTTCTTGTGTGCGCCTGTCCTGTGGGCCCATCGCTGTAATGCCTGGCAGCTGTTGCCAAAGCCAACCCTTTAATCTGTGCCGAGGTTGAGAACAAGCTGTCCTGGCCGTGATTATATAAACCGCCTCGCCTCTGTTTGTTTAATTCAGTGGAAGGGGGAGGAAGCCTTGCCTTGCCTTGCCTTGCCTAGCCTTACCAGGCCAATGGCAGGGAGGGGAGTGTCTGTGATCCCTGGGCTTGACCCTCTCCAAGAGCCTTGGCCTAGTTATGCGCCCAAGGGGTCCCCAAAGGGCATCTAGCCTGACCCTTGGCCAAAGGAAAGCCGCAGGTCAAAGAAAGGAAGGGTGAGGGTAAGAAGGATGGGAGGGAGGAAAAGAAGGATTGAAAGAAAAGGAAATAGGAGAGGAGGACAAAAAGGAAGGGAGGAGTGAGGAAAAGAAAGGGAGGGATAGAGAATGAAAGGGAGGGAGGAAAGGAGAGGAAAAAGGCCAAAAAAGATGGAAGAGGGGACGGGAGAGTGCGAGATGAGCAAGGGGGAAGGAAGGAAGGGGAAAAAGGGATGAGAGAGAAAGGCAAGAAGGAAGGAAGGAAGGAAGAAGAGGCAAAAGGGAGGGAAAGAGGGAGAAAGAGAAAGAAAAAGAGATATAGGTGAAAAGGATGGGAGGGAGAAAAAAGGAAGGAAGGAAAAGGGAAGGGAGTGACAAAAAGGCAAGAAAAAAGGAGGGAGATCAGGAAAAAAGAAGGAAGAGTTAAAAGCAATGAGAGGGAGAGAAGGAAAAAGGGGAAGGGAGGGATGGGTGGAGAGAGAAGGGAGGAAGAATTATTATTATTTACTTTATTTATATTATTAATAAGAAATTATTATTATTATTATTATTAGCAGAAACATTCCCAACCTAATAATATAAAATATATAATATAAGAAAACTATAATATATCAAATATAATAAATATAATAATTATATTCATTAATACATTTTATATTTATATTTATTATAATATTCATTTTATATTTATACATATATGTATGCATGTGTATTGATATATTATAACAGATATAATATAATAAATATAAAATATATAAATATGGAAATAATAATAAATATATTATATCATATTATAATAATAAACATAATAACATATAGTAAATATAAAAATTATATTCATTAATACATTTTATATTTATATTTATTATAATATTCATTTTATATTTACATATATGTATGCATGTGTATTGATATATTATATTATAATAACATATATAATATAATAAATATAAAAAATATAAATATGGAAATAATAATAAATATATTATATCATTATATTATATTATAATAATAAACATAATAACATATAGTAAATATAAAAATTATATTCATTAATACATTTTATATTTATTATAATATTCATTTTATATTTATAATATATATGCATGTGTATTGATATATTCTATTATAATAACAGATATAATATAATATAATAAATATAAAAAATATAAATATGGAAATAAAAAAAATATTATATAGCTATATTATAATAATAAACATAATAACATATAGTAAATATAAAAATTATAAATATGGAAATAATAATAAACATAATAATTACAAATATGGAAATTATAAGACATATATTATTATAAGAAATATATTGTAATATTATTATAATAAATATAATAAATGTGTAATCAATATAATAATTATAAATATGAAAATAATAATACAATAAATATAATTATACTATTATTATAACTATAATACAAAATGCAATAAAATCATAATGAATATAATAATTATAAATAAGACAATAATAATATAATTATTTGCAAATAACATGTCCAAGAGCAATATATTTCCAAGTTTCATGTGAATATATGAAACAGTAGATAACGGCAATCCCTATAGGAACAAAGGCTCTCTGTCCCAGAAATAAAACTATAGGGTTGCATTGAAGGGCTCCACAAAGGCCTATTTATTTTGCTATCAATTATTATTATTATTATTATTATTATTATCAATGGAAAGGAGTCCTAGCAAAAGGCAACAAGGGAGAGGTTTGTGAGCTAAGCCGTCTGCAGCCAGGCGAATGCCTCCCGGATTATCCCAACATAATCCCGTTACCCAACGGGATTATCATCATCCTCGGAGAGACACAAGCCAGGGACACTTTAAGGTCACTCAGAAAATGCAAAGGAAAGGATGCATCCATCCAGTTCTTGATTGGGTTCCTTCCTCAGCACTAAGAAAGCAATGCCAATTAAGTTGTTGTTGTTGTTATTTCAACCTAATAATAATAAAATATATAAAATAAATATAAACATAATATAAAATATAATTTTATATAATACATATAATATATTATGTTATTGTTTCAACCTAATAATAAAATATATAAAATAAATAGAAATATAATACATATAATAAATACGATTTTATTACTATTATTAATCAACCTAATAATAATAAACTTTAAAATTAGATATTACATCATCCTGATAACACGAAGCAGCCCCGGTGGCGCAGTGGGTTAAACTGCTGAGCTGCTACATTTGTTGTCCAAAAGGTTGCAGGTTCGAATCCGGGGAGCAACGTGAGCTTCCACTGTCAGCCCCAGCTTCAGCCAACCTAGCAGTTTGAAAACATGCAAATGTGAGTAGATCAATAAGTACTGCTCCGGCGGGAAGGTAACAGCACTCCATGCAGTCATGCCAGCCACATGACCTTGGAGGTGTCTATGGCCAATGCCGGCTCTTCGGCTTAAAAATTGATATTAGTACCAACCCCCAGAATCGGACATGACTGGACTTAATGTCAGGGGAAAACCTTTACCTTAATAACAACAAAAATATAAAATAAGTGTAAACATAATAAAATTGAATATGAATCTAACAAATATCATAATAAATATAATACATATAAATATAATAAATATATTTATTAATATATTATATATTTATATTATATTTATTATTTTATTCATTTTAATATTATATGTATGTATATATATTGATATATTATATTGTAATAATAAATATGATGAAATACAATAAATATAATTTATAAGTATGAAAATAATAAATATAATAAATATTAAATTTATTATTATGTTTAATTTATATACATATATATATATGAATATAATAATTATAATAAATTAAAGAGACTCAAATTACTCAATTTAAAAGAAGGTTTTATGTTCCCGTTGTCTGGACTTTGGTTAACCTATACGGGTCCCCCCTTAAAATCTTATCAATCAAATAGCTTTTAATTCAACAATAATGATATAATATGCATTTAATTGAATAATAATACTATGCATCGTATTCTATCATAATCATTATCTGCATTGAATTCTATAATAATATAATAAGATGCATTTAATTCTATTTCCTATCCAAAGGGGTTCAACACGCTTTCATGACCCGGAGTTGTAGTTTGCAAAGGTCTTTGATCTGCCAAAATTGCAACTCCCATAGAGAACACTTGTATGCATCCGTTCTTCAATTCCTGTTGCTCTGGGACAAGATTATCATAGATTATTTTCCCTTTCCCAAGGAAAGGAAGGAAGTTGCTGCTACTTGCCCGGACATCAGGTGCCAACGGCTTTGCTTGGCTGACTCAAGTTGTGTTTGCATTGAGTCCTTTTGCAAAAGTTTGCAAAAGTTTGCATCGAGTCAGTTTGCAAAAGTCAGGAGGGGGGCCCAAAGACTATATAGTCCAACCCCATGGTGGAATGGCTTGTGTTTGGATGGCCATTTGTCAGGAGTGTTTTGATTGTGCCTATGAGTTTGCATGGCTATGTGTAGGAAGTGTACCCATATCCATATTGTCTCTCTCCGGGTTCTTTCAGACTTTGTGTCACCTGTCCAAAATAAGAAGGAAAGGCAATGCAGCAGCCGGGGAAGTCAGGCTTTGGATGCCTTCAGCTTGGAGGAAATGGGGAGGGAGCTGCACACCCTGTCCGGCTTAAGCACCAAAGCGGCTTGTGTGCCAGATGCCCGGGACTCCCTCCTTCCCACCGCCTTTTGCGGGTTTAAAAATAGCCCCAGGACTCAGCCGGACGAGCCAGGCTGCCACGACAGGGGTCAAGCAGGCCAGGCGAGGCTTCGGCCATGGTCATTTGCACCGCTCCTGCTCCGTTATCCATTGCTGGGCCACAAAAATTCTATCATAGATTGAGTTGGAAGTGATAGATAGATATACACATATACTTCAACAATGTAGTAGAATAATAATTTTATAATATAACATAATAGAATAATGATTTTATTCCTTACCTGCCCCTCCGCACATCTCGAGGCAGGTTGCAACATTGCTGAAACACATAATCATTTAATGACATATAGATAGACATAGATAGATACAGATTGAGAGCTATATTTCCTGTATGGCAGGGGATTGGGTTAGATATATACACATATACATATATACATGTATGCATATATACAAATATGCATATATAGACATAAACACACATATGCATATATAGGCATACATATATACACATATAAATCAATACATATATGCATACATATGAACACATATGCATATATTCATATACATGCATACGCACATACATATATAGACATACATATGTTGACATCTGCATACATATACACACATATGCACATATGCATATGTATACACACATATGCACATATTGATTGATTGATTGATTTGATTGATTTTATTATTTATGAGTCGCCCTCCACGTCAGTGCTCCGGGCGACTTACACACAAAAACACATAAAAGAATTCAATAGTTAAAAGCTAAAAGAATAAAAAGATTAATTAAAATAGTTCCAGTAGCTCAGGCTAAGTCTGGGAGGTGTCCTTAGCCATAAGCCTTTCGGAAGAGCCAGGTCTTCACACATATATACATGAGCATACATATACACATACATATACATATACACACATGAATATACACACATATGACTATATACATACATATACATGTGTGCATACATATACATATATACATATATGCATATATACACATACACACATATATACACATGCTTACATATATACACATTTATTTATTTATTTATTTACAATATTTCTACCACACCCTTCTCAACCCCCGGGGGGGACGGAACTCAGAGCTGCTCACAAAGGCAGCAATTCGATGCCTAACAATACACAAACATAAATCATACAAAATTGAACAGTAGCAATTGATTAAAACAAAAATTATCTAACAATCAATTAAATAACATTAAAACAATGTTAAATCCACACATCCAGTTGCTAAAACATTAAAACCGTGTCCTCATCTCTGTCGTCGAGCCAGTCGATTCCATTTAAAGTGCTGCTAGCTATGTCATTGTGCAAAGGCCTGGCCCCACAACCAAGATTTCACTTTTCTCCTGAATGCTAGGAGGGATGGGATCGATTGTATCTCGCTTGGCAGCGCGTTCCACAGGCGAGGGGCCACAGCTGAGAAGGCCCTGTCTCTTATCCCCGCCAGCTGCATTTGAGATGATGGAGGAAGCGAGAGCAGGGCCTCTGGATGATCTTAAGGTGCGAGGTGAGACGTAGAGGCTGATGCGTTCAGACAAGTAGGCTGGGCCAGAACCATATAGAGCTTTATAGGTCAAAACCAGCACTATAAATATATACACATGGTCATACATATATACACACACGTATACATATACAAACACACACACATATGCATGTGCAACTACATATATACACATACCTAGAGACAGAATATATCCAAATGTCTCTGCTGTAGCACTTCAACAATGTAACCTTGAGATCTAAACTGCATAATTTCAAGATTATTTTCTGGTTTAATGGATCGAACCTGAGTCAATCCAAAATGTTTCTTGCCTGCACTACCAGCTCCAGTCACTAGGTGACGGCGTTTGCTCACCAGGAGAGACAAAACCACAGCAGGGAAAGTTAAGAGAAAGGGATTAATGTGATCCAAGGGGAAGGAGAGCGAGAGAGAAAGGGTGTATGGTGGAAAAGAAGGAAAGAAAGACGCCTGGAAAAGGGCAAGGACAAAGGGGTCTCTATAGAGAAGCTGGATACTTTGGGATATATTATTCTGTGGCTAATCACGAATCCAATGATGAAGCGATGCAAGTAGATTCTAGCCCCTTTGTCTTGCAAAATAATAAAAAGAGCCCTGAAGGCCAAGCGGCATTCCAATGAGCTTGTAAAAATCGAATGCAATGGTGTCAAGATTTTTCCCTCCCTCCCCTGTGACACTTTGAAGGATAACCACGTTCGTTCAGGTTCCTTTTTTGCTGAGCCCAGCCATTTGAAAGTTCAGGCTAAGTGGTTTGTGTCACCATAAATAACATGGAAACCCTTGCTGATTTCTTTCTTTCTTTAATTTGGTTTTTTTTTCTCAGTCTGATCGAGAGCTGGCCTTTTGAAAGCGGGCGGCCCTGGCACTTAAAGTGGGGTCAAACTGTATTCACTCTGTGGTGTAGACGTTTTAGCTTTCGTTCCAGGCTTTTGCAGACCTTTCCAAGCTATGGTATCAATGTGGGATGTTAAGGTGGCAAAATAACCAGGATAAGGATTGGCCCCAGTTCGTCTTCAAATGTTTGGATTTTTAGGTACCTAAAATGTATTTATTGTATCAGAAGTGAATTGAGAATACAGTTATAATGTGTATACGTGTCTGCATCTGTGTGCGTGTTTGTATACACACACACACCACAAACCAAGTTAAGAACTTGGCATTATGCTAGATTTCCTTTGATCAGAAGCTTGCAACTTGGAGTGCCTCTAGTGTTGCTGTGAGAAGGTCCTCCATTGTGCATGTGGCAGGGCTCAGGCTGCATTGTAGTAGGTGGTCTGTGGTTTGCTCTTCTCCACACTCGCATGTCGTGGACCCCACTTTGTGGCCCTATTTCGTAAGGTTGGCTCTGCATCTCGTGGTGCCAGAGCGCAGTCTATTCAGCGCCTTCCAAGTCACCCCATCTTCTGTGTGCCCAGGAGGGAGCTTCTCATCCAGTATCAGCCACTGATTGAGGTTCCAGGTTTAAGCCTGCCACTTTTGGACTCTCACTTGCTGAGTATCTCTGTAGATCTTAGGAAGCTATTTCTTGATTTATGGTGTTGGCTTGCTGGCTGATATCCAAACAGAGAATGGGCCAGAGATGCCTTGGTCCTTTCATTATTGGCTGCTACTTCCCGGCGGATGTCAAGTGGTGCAATACGGGCTAAACAGTATAATTCCTCCAGTGGTGTAGGGCGTAGACCACCTGTGATGATGCAGCATGTCCCATTCAGAGCCACATCCACTGTTTTAACATAGTGAGATGTACTGCACACTGGACATGCGTATTCAGCAGCAGAGTAGCAAAGCACGAGGGCAGATGCCTTCACTGTGTCTGGTTGTGATCCCCAGGTTGTGCCAGTCAGCTTTCGTATGATATTATTTCTGGCACCCACTTTTTGCTTGATATTCAAGCAGTGGTTCTTGTAAGTCAGAGCACGGTCCAGGGAAACTCCCAGGTGTTTTGGTGTGCTGCAGTGCTCCAGTGGGATTCCATCCCAGGTCATGCTCAAAGCTCGAGATGTTTGTCTGTTCCTAAGATGAAAAGCAAATGTTTGCATTTTAGATGGATGGGGAATCAACTGGTTTTCCCTGTAATAGGCAGTAAGAGTACCTAAAGCTTCTGAGAGTTTATGTTCAACCATTTCAGAGCTCCCTGTTTGAGTGGTGATGGCACAATCATCAGCATAGCTGCAATTCTCTGGTAGTGGCTCGTAATTTGTGTAGATGTTAAGCATTGATGAAACAAGCACACACCCCTGAGGCAGGCCATTTATCTGTTTTGCCATCTATTCTCTGGCCCTGGAACTCAACAAAAAAGGCCCTGTGTTGTAGCAGATTTCCTATGAAGTGGGTGAGGTTATTAAGCAGTTCACTAGAAACATTTCCTGTCCCCATTGAATATAGCACTTTATTCTGGTCCTCATATGACCTACCTCAACATGTGTGAGTGTGGTGGAGGCTGCTTCTTTGGAGGCTTTGAAACAGAGGCTGGATGGCCATCATTAGGGGGGGGGGGGACCTTGAAATTCGATTTTCCTGCTTCTTGGCAGAAAGGGGTTGGACTGGATGGCCCAAGAGGTTTTTGGCGAATGGGCTTATTAACAAAAGACCCTCCTCATAAATACACAGCAGAGTAACTAAGCAGCAGCATGACCTAGAAGGATTAGTCCGAAGTGATAAAAGAAAAACACACAGACCAATGTTATCTCTTCCATACGAGGCTTTTCTTTATAGTAAAATTATATAGTTGCTTTGTTTACAATAAAAAGGTTTCTACAACACAGATAAATACATGGTAGCTTTACATGCAGCAGCCTTTATACTGGAGCTTTACACACACGGCTTCTTTTATACCAGGCCTTTTCATGTCAGGCCTACTTCACAGAGAAGCCTCCTCACACAGATTGAAGAGTTCCCTCACTGAGGCAAACGAATACAGGCTTCAGCCTACTCACTCTCCTCAAGACGACACTAGCTTTGGCCCACTGACTAACAGGCTTCGGCCTACTCACTCTCCTCAAGACGACACTAGCTTTGGCCCACTGACTCTAACAGGCTTCGGCCTACTCACTCTCCTCAAGATGACACTAGCTTTGGCCCACTGACTAACAGGCTTCGGCCTACTCATTCTCCTCAAGACGACACTAGCTTTGGCCCACTGACTCTAACAGGCTTCGGCCTACTCACTCTCCTCAAGACGACACTAGCTTTGGCCCACTGACTAACAGGCTTCGGCCTACTCACTCTCCTCAAGACGACACTAGCTTTGGCCCACTGACTCTAACAGGCTTCGGCCTACTCACTCTCCTCAGGACGACACTAGCTTTGGCCCACTGACTAACAGGCTTCGGCCTACTCACTCTCCTCAAGATGACACTAGCTTTGGCCCACTGACTCTAACAGGCTTCGGCCTACTCACTCTCCTCAAGATGACACTAGCTTTGGCCCACTGACTCTAACAGGCTTCGGCCTACTCACTCTCCTCAGGACGACACTAGCTTTGGCCCACTGACTCTAACAGGCTTCGGCCTACTCACTCTCTCCTCAAGATGACACTAGCTTTGGCCCACTGACTAACAGGCTTGGCCTACTCACTCTCCTCAAGACGACACTAGCTTTGGCCCACTGACTCTAACAGGCTTCGGCCTACTCACTCTCCTCTCTCTCCTCACGACGACACTAGCTTTGGCCCACTGACTCTAACAGGCTTTGGCCTACTCACTCTCCTCAAGACGACACTAGCTTTGGCCCACTGACTCTAACAGGCTTTGGCCTACTCACTCTCCTCAAGACTAGCTTTGGCCCGACAATAGCTTTGGTCCACTGACTCTAACAGGCTTCGGCCTACTCATTCTCCTCAAGACGACACTAGCTTTGGCCCACTGACTCTAACAGGCTTTGGCCTACTCACTCTCCTCAAGACGACACTAGCTTTGGCCCACTGACTAACAGGCTTCGGCCTACTCACTCTCCTCAAGACGACACTAGCTTTGGCCCACTGACTCTAACAGGCTTCGGCCTACTCACTCTCCTCAAGACGACACTAGCTTTGGCCCACTGACTCTAACAGGCTTCGGCCTACTCACTCTCCTCAGGACGACACTAGCTTTGGCCCACTGACTCTAACAGGCTTTGGCCTACTCACTCTCCTCAAGACGACACTAGCTTTGGCCCACTGACTCTAACAGGCTTGGGCCTACTCACTCTCCTCAGGACGACACTAGCTTTGGCCCACTGACTCTAACAGGCTTTGGCCTACTCACTCTCCTCAGGACGACACTAGCTTTGGCCCACTGACTCTAACAGGCTTCGGCCTACTCACTCTCCTCAGGACGACACTAGCTTTGGCCCACTGACTCTAACAGGCTTCGGCCTACTCACTCTCCTCAGGACGACACTAGCTTTGGCCCACTGACTCTAACAGGCTTTGGCCTACTCACTCTCCTCAGGACGACACTAGCTTTGGCCCACTGACTCTAACAGGCTTTGGCCTACTCACTCTCCTCAATGCGACACTAGCTTTGGCCCACTGACTCTAACAGGCTTTGGCCTACTCACTCTCCTCAAGACGACACTAGCTTTGGCCCACTGACTCTAACAGGCTTTGGCCTACTTCTCCTCAAGACGACACTAGCTTTGGCCCACTGACTAACAGGCTTTGGCCTACTCACTCTCCTCAAGACGACACTAGCTTTGGCCCACTGACTCTAACAGGCTTCGGCCTACTCACTCTCCTCAGGACGACACTAGCTTTGGCCCACTGACTAACAGGCTTCGGCCTACTCACTCTCCTCAGGACGACACTAGCTTTGGCCCACTGACTCTAACAGGCTTCGGCCTACTCACTCTCCTCAGGACGACACTAGCTTTGGTCCACTGACTCTAACAGGCTTCGGCCTACTCACTCTCCTCAAGACGACACTAGCTTTGGCCCACTGACTCTAACAGGCTTCGGCCTACTCACTCTCCTCAGGACGACACTAGCTTTGGCCCACTGACTCTAACAGGCTTCGGCCTACTCACTCTCCTCAAGATGACACTAGCTTTGGCCCACTGACTCAAGGCCTACTCACTCTCCTCAAGAGACTTTAGCTTTGGCCCACTGACTCTAACAGGCTTCGGCCTACTCACTCTCCTCAAGACGACACTAGCTTTGGCCCACTGACTCTAACAGGCTTCGGCCTACTCACTCTCCTCAAGACGACACTAGCTTTGGCCCACTGACTCTAACAGGCTTGGCCTACTCACTCTCCTCAAGACGACACTAGCTTTGGCCCACTGACTCTAACAGGCTTCGGCCTACTCACTCTCCTCAAGACGACACTAGCTTTGGCCCACTGACTCTAACAGGCTTCGGCCTACTCACTCTCCTCAAGACGACACTAGCTTTGGCCCACTGACTAACAGGCTTCGGCCTACTCACTCTCCTCAAGACGACACTAGCTTTGGCCCACTGACTCTAACAGGCTTCGGCCTACTCACTCTCCTCAAGACGACACTAGCTTTGGTCCACTATCTCTAACAGGCTTCGGCCTACTCACTCTCCTCAGGACGACACTAGCTTTGGTCCACTATCTCTAACAGGCTTCGGCCTACTCACTCTCCTCAGGACGACACTAGCTTTGGCCCACTGACTCTAACAGGCTCTCCTCAGGACGCCTACTCACTACTCACTCTCCTCAAGACGACACTAGCTTTGGCCCACTGACTCTAACAGGCTTCGGCCTACTCACTCTCCTCAAGACGACACTAGCTTTGGCCCACTGACTCTAACAGGCTTCGGCCTACTCACTCTCCTCAAGACGACACTAGCTTTGGCCCACTGACTCTAACAGGCTTCGGCCTACTCACTCTCCTCAAGACGACACTAGCTTTGGCCCACTGACTCTAACAGGCTTCGGCCTACTCACTCTCCTCAAGACGACACTAGCTTTGGCCCACTGACTCTAACAGGCTTTGGCCTACTCACTCTCCTCAAGACGACACTAGCTTTGGCCCACTGACTCTAACAGGCTTTGGCCTACTCACTCTCCTCAAGACGACACTAGCTTTGGCCCACTGACTCTAACAGGCTTTGGCCTACTCACTCTCCTCAAGACGACACTAGCTTTGGCCCACTGACTCTAACAGGCTTTGGCCTACTCACTCTCCTCAAGACGACACTAGCTTTGGCCCACTGACTCTAACAGGCTTTGGCCTACTCACTCTCCTCAAGACGACACTAGCTTTGGCCCACTGACTCTAACAGGCTTTGGCCTACTCATTCTCCTCAAGACAACACTAGCTTTGGCCCACTGACTCTAATAGGCTTTGGCCTACTCACTCTCCTCAAGACGACACTAGCTTTGGCCCACTGACTCTAACAGGCTTCGGCCTACTCACTCTCCTCAGGACGACACTAGCTTTGGCCCACTGACTCTAACAGGCTTTGGCCTACTCACTCTCCTCAAGACGACACTAGCTTTGGCCCACTGACTCTAACAGGCTTTGGCTTACTGAACTGTGGGATTTTCAGGTACCCAAATAGCTGGACTTGTGTCCAATTCACTTTCAAATGGTGGGATTTTCAAATAGCTTAAGAATGTGGCTAACTTTGGGTCTAATTTATCTTTGAACTGTGGGATTTTCAGGTCACCAAATAGCTGGATTTGGGTCCAGCTTGCCTTTGACTTGCAAGTGTCCGTATTGCCCTCCAACCTCAACGCCTCGTTCTTCTCCATCGAGTGGTATTTCTCTTTCCAATTCCATTCACAGCAGGTCTATTCTTTGCCGCTGCCCCCCCTCCCTACTTGCGCAGAGCTTTCTGCTAGACAGGAAAAGAAAATCCAATTTAAAGATGTTATCTTCCTCTTCTACCTCCCAAGTCCTCGCTTTCTGGCATCTTCAGGAGACAGAAGGGGAGCCCTTTGGTGTCCTATTCTCTTGTTTGGCATCCTTTTTGAACCGGACACTTCCCTTTCCTGGCATGGAAGAGGAGGAGAGAAGGGAGGCGCTTCGAAGAGAAAGAAAGATAGAAAGGGCTCTATTATGGGTGCAATATGAGGACCCCCTTTGGTGCCCCTTTCCCTTGCTCATTTCAAACCCTCTCACCAGTTATAAAACATTATTATATGCCTTCCTTCTGTTTACTGCAACCCGTGATAAAACATGGTTGCATTCCCCATGTAGCTTCAAGCACTCTATCTTTCTTAAAATTATTATTATTATTATTATATAAATGTAATATATTATCGGCATTACTTCGCAAACGAAGATTCTTAGGAAAGACTCATCCCACGCTTTTTACAAGCGCGTTGATGACTAAAAAGGCCCATCTGAGATAGGCAAGTTCGGTTACAGAAAGCACAGCAGAAAGTCTCCTTAGGTGATGTTGTTTCCAAGTTGCGGTTCTTTCTGCGTTGTCGTTTCTCTTCGAGACCCGTTCGGCGTGTCTTCTCGACAGAGGCCGCAGCATTGTGGATAGCGCGTCTCCACACCTCCCGATGTGAGGCCTGGGTGGACCATTTTTGGTGATCAATCTGACCGAGCCTGAGATGTTGTTTCAGGGAGTCCTTATATATCTTTTTTGGGGCGCCTCTCTTGTGCTGACCCATAGCGAGTTCATCATAGAGTAGTATCTTTGGGAGGTGGTGGTCCTCCATCCTACAGATGTGTCCTGCTCAGCGCAGCTGTGTTTTCAATAGCATGGCCTCAATGCTGGTGATCCCTGCTTGCTCAAGGACAGCAACATTCGTCACATAGTCAGTCCAGTGTATATGCCCATCGCCTTCCGTTAAGAGCCTGGGGGTCCATCTGGACTCCCAGCTGACCATGGAGGCCCAGGTCTCTGCAGTCAGCAAGGTTGCTTTTTTTCAACTGCGACAGGCTCGGAGGCTGTCCCACTATATCTCCCGGAATGACCTGGCCACGGTGATCCAAGCTACGGTCATCTCAAGGCTGGAGTACTGTAACGCGCTTTACGTTGGCCTTCCTTTGTCGGCGACCCGGAAGCTCAAGCTGGTGCAGAACACTGCCGCCCGGCTCCTGTCTGGAACCCCAGCAGGCCGCCACATCACACCTGTTTTGCAGGATCTGCACTGGCTCCCAATCGAGCACCGGATCTCCTTCAAGGTGTTGGTTCTTACCTTTAAGGCCTTGCATGGCCTGAGGCCAGCGTACTTGAGGACCGACTCACCCCACACAGTCCCCGAGATCACTACGCTCCGAGGATGCTAATTTGTTAGAGATACCCTCGCGAAATCGGCTAAACTGACATCTACTCGCGGAGGCGTTCTCCGTTATAGCTCCCACGCTGTGGAACGCCCTCCCGGCTGGAACGCGGCTATAAAGGACCTGCTCCCGTTTAGACGCGCCTGCAAAACTTATTTGTTTAAGCAGGCCTTCGGTGAGTAGGTCCTGCCCATGTTCCGCTTTAGCCGCTGTCCTGGGGTGTCACGCTATCTAATTTCTGAACTGTACCTGGGGGTTTTGTATTTTGCTGTTTTAACTGTTTAATTGTCTTAGATGTTTTATTGCATTGCTTGTGTGTAGTTGTACCTTCGGTTCCTGTGAGCCGCCGCGAGCCTCAGGGAGTCGGCGGCATAGAAACCCGAATAATTAATAATAATAATAATAATAATAATAATATTTAGCGTTCGAGGAGTCATAGGTGGTGGCGGTATGTGTTATAATATATTATACATATTTAATATAATAATAATATAATAACAATCTGTGGAAAGCGACCTGGTAACGGTGCTCAATGCAGTCATGCTGGCCACATGACTTTGGAGGTGTTTACACACAACGCCAGTTCTTTATCTTAGAAATGGAGATGAGCACCAACCCCCAGAGTCAGCCACGACTGGACTTAATGTCAGGGGAAAACCTTTACCTTATATAAATGCAACATGTTCTATTATAACATATTTTGTTGTTGTTCTTCGTTCAGTTGCTTCCGACTCTTTGTGACCTCATGGACCAGCCCAAGCAAGAGCCCCCTGTTGGCCGTGGCCACCCCCAATTCCTTCAAGGTCAAGCCAGTCACTTCAAGGATAACATCCATCCATCTTGCCCTTGGTCAGCCCCTTTTCCTTTTCCCTTCCATTTTCCCAAGCATCATTGTCTTCTCCAAGCTTTTCTGTCTTCTCATGGTGTGGCCAAAGTATTTCATCTTTGCCTCTACTATCCTTCCCTCCAATGAGCAGTCGGGTTGGTTGGATCTTCTCATGGTTCAAGGCACTCTCCTCCAACACCACAGTTCGAAAGCATTTATCTTCCTTCGCTCAGCCTTCCCTAAGGTCCAGCTCTCACATCAGTAGGTTACTACGGGGAATATCATTGCTTTAACTATGCCGATCTTCGTTACCAAGGTGATGTCTCTACCCTTCACGATTTTATCAAGATTGGTCATTGCTCTCCTCCCAAGAAGTAAGCGTCTTCAGATTTCCTGGTTGTAGTCTGTGTCTGCAGTAATCTAGAAATACTAAGTCTGTCACGGCCTCCATGTTTTCTCCCTCTATTTGCCAGTTATCAATCCATCATCTCGGCTTTTTTGATGTAAGTTGAATAGGTCAGGGGAGAGAAGACAACCCGGCCATACTCCTTTCCCAATCCTGAACCAGTCAGTTGTTCTGTGGTCTGTTCTTACTGTTGCTGCTTAGTCGTTATACAGATTCCTCAGGAGATGGACAAGGTGACTTGGTATAACATAATATAATATATTACATTATATCATTACATATTACAAAGTAATGTATTATACATTACTATGGACTATGATTTCAGCACTTTGTGTTTTGTTTTTGACTGCTTATTTAAATATATTTAAATGCACAGCTTCTGCCAACCTAGCAGTTTGAAAACATGCGAATGTGAATAGATCAATAGGTACCACTCCAGCGGGAAGGTAACAGCGCTCCATGCAGTCATGCTGGCCACATGATCTTGGAGGTGTCTACGGACAACACTGGCTCTTCGGCTTAAAAATGGAAATGAGCACCAACCTCCAGAGTCGGACATGACTGGACTTAATGTCAGGGGAAAACCTTTACCCTTTAAAATGCATAATGTAATTTGTATGTTTTTGAATGTCTTAATGCGACATTGAGTTATTGCCAATTTGGAAGCTGCTCTGGAGGGAGGAAGCTGACCTGATTTCATTGAGAAGGGAGTTCCATAGATGAGGGGCCATCACTGACAAGGCTCTTTCTCTCGTCCCCACCAATCAAAGGTGGTGGGATCAAGAGCAGGGCCTCCCCAGATGATTTTAACTTCTGAGGTGGGTCATAGATGGAGATAACATATTTTCACTGTTATTATTGTATAGATAGATAGCAGATAGATTGGATCTGGCATTGAACATTTGCCATCTTTTGTTGTGAATCTGGACTGAATCCCCTGGAGAGAAAGCGGAATATATAAAAAAAATATTATTGGAGCCCCCGGTGGTGCTCCAGGGACTGCTGCTCAAAAGGTCAGAGGTTCAAATCTGGGGGGCGGGGGGGGGGAGCTCCCATCTGTCAGCTCCAGCTTCTCATGCAGGGATATGAGAGAAGCCTTCCACAAGATGGTAACACATCCAGGCATCTCTTTGACAACGTCCTTGCAGACGGCCAATTCTCTCACACCAGAAGCGACTTGCAGTTTCTCAAGTCGTTCCTGACACGGAATATTATTATTATTCTGCATGTAGCATCAAGTACTCTATCTTTCTTTCCTCTCTTCCTTCCTCCTTTTAAAGAGTCGGAAAGTATGAAGATGGTTCTGAAAGGAAAGCATAGAGGAAGGCAAGGGAAAACACTGCCATTTGTATTACCGAATGCGTAAGGCTGAACAGCGCATAGGGTTACAGCCTGTGCTTGACAGGGTTACACTCCCCCTGAAGGCGCAGGTTCACAGTCTTGGAGTGATCCTGAACTCATATCATAGCTGAGCCTGGAACCCCAGGTCTCGGTGGTGGCTGGGGGAGCTTTTGCACAGTTAAAGCTTGTGCACCAGCTGCATCTGTACCTTGGGAAGTCTGACTTGGCCACGGTGGTTCACACTCTGGTTACATCCCGAATAGACTACTGCAACACTCTCTACCTGGGGTTGCCTCTGAAGACTGCTCAAAGCTGCAATTAGTCCAAGGCTCAGCAGCCAGGCTACTGACGGGAGCAGGGTACAGGGAGCGCACAACACCCTGCTACACTAGCTCCACTGGCTGCCAATTAGCTTCCAAGCACAATTCAAAGTGCTGGTCTTAACCTATAAATCCCTATACGGTTCCGGCCCAGTTTACCTGTCTGAACGTGTCCTCCCCTATGAACCATCAAGGATGCTGAGATCTTCTGGAGAGGCCCTGCTCTCGGTCTCACCACCTTCGCAAGGGCGTCCGGTAGGAACGAGAGACAAGGCCTTCTCTGTGTTGGCCCCTCGACTATGGAACTCCCTCCCAAACAAGATCAGATCTGCCCCCTCCCTCCTGTCCTTTAAGAGGCTAGTGAAATCCTAGCTTTGGAAGGAAACATTCCCAGAATAAGGACCGAGACTGTTGTTAAACGAAAGCTAATGACTACATATATGGATTGAGTTGAATTCGATTTTCTCTGGGAATTTGGCTTTAATGTATTTTATGTATATGTATTTTAACTTTGTATCGATTGCATTGAATTTTTGCTGTAAGGCCGGTCTGAGTCCCTCTTCAGAGGTGAGGTCGGGATATAAAAGTTTTAAATACATAAATAAATTTCATGGCTGGAATAACTGGGTTGTTGTGAGTTTTCCGAGCTGTCTGGCCATGGTCCAGAAGCGTTCTCTCCTGACATTTCGCTTGCATCTATGGCAGTCATCCTCAGAGATTGTAAGGTCTGTTGGAAATGAGGAAATTTGGGTTTGTATCTGTGGAATGTCCCGGGTGGGAGAAAAAACTCTTTTGTCTGTTTGAGGCAAGTGTGAATGTTGCAGTTGACCACCTTAATGGTGGCCTAGCAGTTTCAAGGTCTGGCTTCTTACTGCACGGGGGAATATTTTGTTGGGAGGTGATTAGCTGGCCCTGATTGGTTCTTGTGTGGAATCCCCTGTTTTTGAATGTTGTTCTTTAGTTACTGTGCTGATTTTAGAGGGTTTTTAAAAAAAATACTGGTAGCCAGACTGTGTTCGTTTTCATGATTTTCTCCTTTCTGTTGAAATTGTCCACATGCTTTTTGTGGATTTTAACGGCTTCTCTTTGTCATCTGACATGGTGGTTGTGAGAGTGGTCCAGCATTTCTGTCTTCTCAAACAGTATTCTGTCTCCAGGCTCGTTCATCAGTGCTCTGCTATGGCTGACTTCTCAGGTTGAGTTAGTCTGCTGCGCCTTTCATGTTCCTTAATTCGTGTTTGGGCAATGCTTCTGTGTTTGGTGGTCCCTATGTAGACTTGTCCACAGCTGCATGGTATACTCATGGAGAGGTGAGAGGATCCCTCTTGTCCTTTGCTGAACGGAGCATTTGTTGGATTTTTTTAGTGGGTCTGTAGATAGTTTGTGGGGTTGTGTTTCTTCATCCGCTTTTCCCTATGTGGCCAGTGATTCCCTTGATATCTGGTAAGAATACTTTTTTGTCTGGGTGGATCTTTGTCTTGACTCTCGTGGCTTGTTCTGGGTCTTGCAGCTCTTCTGATGTCTGTGGTGGAGTCTCCATTGGCCTGTAGAGCCCACATTAGGTGGTTCTCACCTCTGCACTTTGATTAGCATTGAAAAGCCTTGTAGCTTCGAAGACCCACTCAGAGGAAAAGTGTTCTTACCAGACATCAAGGGAACCACGGAATGCGTAGGGAAGCCAATGAGGAAACACAACCTACAAACCTACAAACACTGTCGACCATGACCTGATTCATCGACTCGCCATGGCGGGAGTTCATGGTCGGGCCCTCAGTTGGTTTGACACATTTCTTCGAGGCCGGTTTCAATGTGTCAAGTACCTAGCTTGAACCTCTGACAGATCTGCCCTTTCATGTGGGGTGCCTCAGGGAGCAATTCTCTCTCCCCTCCTCTTCAACGTCTATGTGAGACCTCTTGCCAGCCTCGTGCGGAGATTTGGTCTGGAGTGCCACCAATATGCAGGTGATACCCAACTGCTTTTATGGCTGGAGCCTGGAGTCACCTCAATACCAGACAATTTCACCTTATGTCTTGAGGCTGTATCGAGATGGCTGCGTGCCAGTAGGTTGAAGGTGAATCCTACTAAGACTGAGATTTTGTGGCCTGGCCGCCTGCTTGGAGTGGCGCCCTTCCTGCCCAACTTTGATGGTGCCCCCCTGCATCCATCTTCCACTGTTAAGAGCTTGGGTGTCGTCCTGGATTCACAGTTGACTATGGAGGCCCAGATCGCTAATGTTAGTAAGCAGGCCTTTTCCCATCTCCGGCAGGTGAGACAGCTGGCACCTTACCTTTCAGAGGAAGCCTTGGCTACAATCATCCATGCGACGGTTACATCTAGACTGGATTATTGTAACGCCTTGTATGTTGGCCTTCCCCTGTCGACTTCTCGGAGGATCCGCATTATTCAGAATGCGGCTGCCAGGCTACTTGCAAAAATACCATTGAGATGCCACATAACTCCAACTCTGTTACATTTGCACTGGCTTCCAACAGAATTCTGGGCCCTGTTTAAGTTGTTGGTTCTGACCTTTAAGGCGCTTTATGGTCAGGGGCCAGCATAGCTCAGAGACCGCCTCTTCCCTCTTCGCTGCCAGTGGTCGCCACGACTCCTCCAACTAAATTTACTGTATGTGCCAGGCCCCAGGGAAGTACGTCTCGAGAGCACAAGACGTAGGGCCTTCTCCATCTCTGCCCCTGTCTTGTAGAACTCCTTGCCTCCCCACTTGAGGGCCATGAGTGACTTGCGACCCTTTGCTCAGGCACTCAAGACCTGGCTTTTTAGCAGAGCTTTTAATGTTTAATGCAGTCTATTTGGTATTGTGTATTTTTTTTAATGCAATTGTTTTATGTAAATCACCTGGAACATTTTAATGGAGGGTGATTAACAAGTGAGAAACTGATGATGATGATGATCTACAGACCCACCAAGAAAATCCAACAAATGCTCCATTCAGCAAAGGACAAGAAGGATCCTCTCACCTCTGGAAGAGTCTACCGTATATCATGCAGTTGTGGACAAGTCTCCATAGGGACCCCAAAGGCAGCAGCATTGCCCAGGCACCAATCAAGAAACATGAAAGGCATTGCAGACTCATTCAGCCAGAGAACTCAGCCATAGCAGAGCACCTGATGAACCAACCTGGACACAGCATATGATCTGAGAACACAGAAATGCTGGACCACTCTGACAACTACCATGTCAGACTACACAGAGAAGCCGTTGAAATCCACAAGAAGCATGTGGACAGTTTCAACAGAAAGGAGGAAACCATGAAAATGAACAAAATCTGGCTACCAGTATTATTATTTTTTTAAAAAACCACTCTAAAATCAGGACAGTAAATAAGAACAACACTCAAAAACGGGGGGGGGGGGGATTTCAGACAAGAAACAACCAGGGCCAGGTAACACCTCCCAACAAAGGATTCCCCAGGTAGCAATCAGCCAGGCTTTGAAGCTGCAAGGCCGTTCAATGATAATCAAGCTGGCCAACAATTCAAAGTGCTGGCTTTAGCCTATAAAGTCCTAAACAGTTCAGGCCCAACTTATCTGTCTGAATGCATCATCCCTTATGAACCTGCTAGGACTTTAAGATCGTCCGGGGCGGCCCTGCTCTCGTTTGGTGGTGACAAGGGACAGGGCCTTCTCAGTGGTGGCCCCTCGGCTATGGAATGCCCTTCCTGGGCACATTAGATCAGCTCCCTCCCTCTTAACATTTTGGAAAAGTGTCAAGACTTCGTTGTTTGAGCAAGCGTTTGAAAATGCAATAGGAATTGGAACGACTGGACGGCAATATTGGGCAATATTTTTATTAGGAGACGTAATTGATGTATGTTTTTAATACTCTTGTTATGGTTTTATATTATGTGCCAATGCTTTAAAATGTTTTATGGTGTTTTGGGGCATCGAATCCTTGCCACTGTAAACCGCCTTGAGTCGCCTGAGGGCTGAGAAGGGTGGTATACAAATATAGTAAGTAAGTAAGTAAGTAAATATTCTCCCCTATGGACCATCAAGAGCGTTAAGATCTTCTGGAGAGGCCCTGCTCTCGGTCTCGCCACCTTCGCAAGCGCGTCTGGTGGGGACGAGGGACAGGGCCTTCTCTGTGGTGGCCCCTTGGCTATGGAACTCTCTCCCGAATGTGATCAGGTCTGCCCTCTCCCTCCCGTTCAGGAGGCTAGTGAAATCCTGGCTATGGAATGAAGCACTCCCAGAATAATGGCCGAGACCTGTTATAGACCAAAGTGAATGAGCACATATGCGGACTGAGTTTATTTATTTATTTATTTATGTATTTCATTTATATTCCACCCTTCTCACCCCGCAGGGGACTCAGGGCGAATTACAATGTACACATTACATTTAGACACACAAACACACAAGACAGACAGTGGCAATTTAACATCTGGCCACCAGGGGGAGCTGTCGCACTCCTTTGTTCCTCAGCGTGTTTCCTGGAGATCTTTTTATGGCCTCATAAATCAGTTAAATTAAGCCTCCCCACTAAGTGGTACCTAAATTTCCTACTTGACAGATGCAACTGTCTTTCGGGTTGCAAAGGTCGACAACAGGCTACACAATGGGTCGCGAGCCCACCTCGACCCGGGCAGGTCTCGAACTCATGACCTTCTGGTCAGTAGAGATCTTATGCAGCTGACACTCAGCCAGCTGCGCCACAGTTGGACTTGATTTTTTTGGACTTGATTTTATCTTGGTGATTTGGCTTTACATATTTTATCTCATAGGTTTTTAATCTTGTATCGTTATATGATGTCTTGGTCTGCATTGTTTGCATCGAATTCTTGCTGTGAGCCGGTCTGAGTCCCTCTATATCAGTGTTTCCCAACCAGTGTGCTGTGAGCAATCATCAGGTGTGGGAAATTGGAACCTCCAGGAGAGGGGGGTGGGAGAGTCTAGTGTGTTGAAGTATAAAAACCCTAAGAAACCTACCTCAATAAAGGCACAAAATTACAAACACCCCCCCCTCCCCACCCGCTGTCTACTTGGTCTCTCCCTCTCCATGCATTGGGAAGGGCCGCCTCCCCTTCCCCAAGTAGAGACCTCCTCTTGCCTCCTGGGGGTTCTGTGTGGGAAGTTTGGCCCAGTTCTATCATTGGTGGGGTTCAGAATGCTCTTTGATTGTAAGGGAACTATAAATCCCAGCAACTACAACTCCCAAATGGCAAGGTCTATTTCCCCTGAACTCCATCTGCGTTCATATTTGGGCATATTGGGTATTCATGCCACATTTGGTCCTGATCCAACATTGTTTGAGTCCACAGTGCTCTCTGGATATAGGTGAACTACAACTCCAAAACTCAAGGTCAATGCCCACCAAACTCTTATAGCATTTTCTCTTGGTTATGGGAATTCTGTGTGGGAAGTTTGTGTCTTTCCACCATTCCTGCCAGGATATCTATGTTGTGTTCATCGAAACAGGCCCAGATTTCACAATGTGTGTGAAAACATTTTTAAAACGTATTAACTATCTGTATTACTGTGTTAGAGTGTCATTTTGTGTCATTTTGGTTGGTGGTGTGCCCCAGGATTTTGCAAATGTAAAAAGTGTGCCGCGGCTCAAAAAAGGTTGGGAAACACTGCTCTATATAAAAGTTTTAAATAATAAATAAATAAATAACATACCGCAACATTCGCACCCGCCTCAAGCAGACAAAGAGTTCTTTCTCCCACTCTGGACATCATTCCACAGATCTAGGAAACCCCACTTTCCTAGCTTCCAACAGACCTAGGGTGACTGCTATAGATGCGGGCGAAACGCCAGGAGAGAGTGCTTCCGGAACACAGCCAGTCAGCCTGGCAAACTCACCACAACACACTGCCACTTTCGACCGCTGATCCAGGGCTTGAGAAAGCCAAGGTGCTAGTCCTGCCCGAGGAGCCTTTCCCTCCTCCTGTGTCGCCTTTTCAAACAAGGCAGAAAGCACAGAAAGCACCCAGAACTTGGCGGGACCTTCCCCTTTACACCAATAAGCCGCCTCTATTTCTCTGTGTGTTTTTTTCTCCTTCTCTCTCTCTCTCTCTCAATCCCCCCCATCTTCGCGCTCCGTTGGCCGCATCCAACTCCGCTCCTCCAAGTCCCTTCGCTTTGGGGGTGATGGTAAGTTTGACAAAAACCCCAAGATCTTTGCCTCCTGTCTTTCTTGTGCTCATTATTTGGGTCAGGGATGCTTTGGGGAGAAAAGTTCTAGGGGGGATTTGTGTGTGTGTGTTTGTGTTGGGGGGGCTTTGTGAGTAAGGAAAGTCCTCTTTCGGAAATAGGAAATGAGATCTTGAAACAGAAGGAAGCGGGTTTGGGTCCAAAAGAAGGGAGAGTCGCTTCCAAGGAGGGAGAAGCGCAATGGAGAGACACACACACACATCCCCCGAAAGTGGGGTGGTTTGTGTCGTCTGTAGGGTTTCTTTGGCACGGTTCCTTGTCAAGGGGTCTCTTAGGGGGTGTTTTGCAGGGGATGGGATGCTACAAGGATTGGGATGCGGTGCTGGAAGTGTCAGAAAGCCTCTTTTTCGGGTCCTTGCTGCTTCTTGGTTTTGGCGCAGGGGAGCAATGCGTAAAAAGAGGAAGGCGAGAGGCGACGAAGCAGGAAGGGGGGCACCTCCTTTGAGCCCCTCTTTTCGGGGTCCCCTTTCAACCCCCCTGCCTCTTTTGTGGGGTTCCGGTTAGAGAAAAGCCAGCAGAAGGAGGGGGGAGCGGAAAAATGGCCGCTGGGGCGGAGGAGGAAGAGGGGGAGGGCGAAGAAGGAGGGGGGAGCTGAACTTGGCCAGGGCGCACGGCAAGGGCGGAGTGTGCGTCTCCTTCCTTCTCTGGGTTCTCTCTCTCTCTCTCTCTCTCTCTCTCTCTCTCTCTCTCCGTCTCTCTTTCTCTCTGCGATCCGATATTTGGGGGTCTCCTTCCGCAAGCGATTCCCTCCCTCCTCCCCGAAAACCAGACCCCGGCGCCCCCCTTTTCTCCAGTTTCGTGGCGGTCCAAGAGGTCCCCCCCATCCACGTCTCCAAAACAGCCGTGCCTGGCTTCCTCTCTATGATCTCCCCCCAATTCTTCTTGATTTCGTTTTCTGGTTTGATCCTTCTCTCCCTTCCAATTTGCTGGGCCGCGGCCCTGCGACAACCAAGCCAAGCCGCCTCGTCAGCAGATGGAGGGAGGGAGGGATGGAGGGAATGAGGCAGGCAGAAAAGAAGGAGGGGAAGCAGGGAAGGAAGGAAGGCAGAGCAAGCAACTCCACACTTGCCTCTCTATCCATCTATCCTATCGATCTATCCTCTATCTATTCTTCCTCTATATCTACCTGTCATCTATCTATCCTCTCTATCAATCTATCCTCTAGATCTGTCTATGTGATCTATCTATCATCTATTCTATCTGTCTACCTATCATCTATCCTCTCCTCTCTATCCTCTCTATATATCATATCTATCCTGTATATCCCTCTATGTATGTATGCATGCATGTATTATATCTATCTTCTCTACCTATCCTGTCTTTCTATCTCTCTCTCTCTATCCATCCATCATATCTATGTATCCTCTATATCTATCTATCCTTACTCTATATCTAGCTATCATCTATCTATTCCCTCTATCTATCCCCTAGATCTGTCTATCTATCATCTATCTATTCTCTTTATCATATCTATCTATCCCTCTATGTATCCATCCATCTGTCTATTCCTCTATGTATATATACATATATGTCTATATATATGTATGTACCTATTATAGCTATCCTCTCTACCTATCCTCTATCAAGCATCCTCAATCTATTGCCCTCCAGCTGTTTTGGCCTCCAACCCCCAGAAGCCCTTGCTACCTTGTTCAATGGACAGGTATTCTGGGAGTTGGAGACCCAAAAAGTTGGAGGGCCGCCTGTTTGAGAATGCCTGCTCTATATCTATCTATCTATCTATCATCTATCTATTCTATCAATCTATCCTCTAGATCAGGGGTGCTCACACTTTTTCAGCATGTGAGCTACTCTTAAAGCAACCAAGTCCAAAAGATCTACCTGCCCTTGCCGCAGTGTGCTCCTGTGTGCTCCGCCGTGTGCCTGCTGTTGTTTTCCGCCCGTGCAGCGCTTCTTCTGCCTGCGGGGCATTGCAGGAAGGAGAAAGCACGAGGCGGGGCATCCAGAGGGAGTGCTCCGCCATGCCTGTCTCACTGGCAATGGAGGCTGCACAGCTGCTTCTGGACGAGAGAGAGGCAGGGCACTCCCTCCAGAGGCCCCGCCTCGTGCTTCCTTCTTCCTGCAATGTCCTGCAGGCGAAAGAAGCACTGCGAGAGCGGAAGCCAACAGCTGGAGCGCGTGTGCGCGCAGGGTGTGTGCGCGTATGGCAGGAGCGCCCCATCCGGCTGGTGAGGCCCAAAGATCACCTGGAAGAGGGCCGAAGATCTACTAGTAGCTCCCGAGCTACCTAATGAGCACCCCTGCTCTAGATCTGTCTGCCTACCTATCCTCTCTATCATCTATCTATCCCTCTATGTATCTATCTGTCTGTCTATTCCTCTATGTATGTATCTATTACATCTATCCTTTCTACCTATCCTCTATATCAAGCATCCTCAAACTGCGGCCCTCCACCTGTTTTGGCCTCCAACCCCCAAAAGCCCTTGCTACCTTATTCAATGGACAGGTATTCTGGGAGTTGGAGACCCAAAAAATTGGAGGGCCACAGTTTGAGAATGCCTGCTCTCTATCTATCTATCTATCCTCTAAATCTATCTGTCCACCTATCATATCTATCTTCTATATCTACCTAGCCTTCCTCTATATCTATCATCTATGTATCATTTAGCTATCCTCTATATCTGTCTATCTATCTGATCTATTTATCCTCTCTATCTGTCTAGCTATCTATCCACCCATCTATCCCTCTATCTATCCTGCTATGTAGCCATCTGTCTATCTGTCTGTCCCTCTATGTATGTATGTATGTATCCATCTATCTATTATAGCCTCTCTACCTACCTACCTACCATATCTAGCTATCTTCTATTTCTATCTGTCCATCCATTCATCTATCATATATATCTGTCCTCTATCCCAGTGGTTCTCAACCTGTGGGTCCCCAGTTGTTTTGGCCTACAACTTCCTGAAATTTCAGCCACTTTACCAGCTGTTAGGATTTCTGGAAGTTGAAGGCCAAAACATCTGGGGACCCACAGGTTAAAAACCACTGCTCTATACCTATCCATCTATCTTATCTATATATCCACCCATCTATCATATCTATCATCTATCTATCCTATATCTATTATATCTAGTATCTATCAATCATATCTACCTAGCCATCCATCTATCCTATCTATATATTGTTCTTGTTGTGATGGCTACAGTATACCATATTGGATACCATAGCAATAGAGCAGACATGGGCAAACTTCAGCCCTGTGGAAGTCCAAATCACCTGGAGGGCCAAATTTGCCCATGCCTGCTATAGAACATATGTATACACGTGTTTGTTATATAGATGCAATATTGTATACAATATATATAATCTATCGTCATTGTACAGTGAGTCCCCATTTTTATTCTATTGTTACTTATCACTGTCATTATTATGTTTAGTAGTATACTAGTGTGGGAAACCGGTAGTGCCTGGGTTATTTGAAAAAAAGAAACATTGTTCTGCAATGTTAGGTAATACCATTTAGTTAATTAGCAATACTGTTTATTAGATAAGACCCAGTATATGATTTTGTTGTTTATAAGTGCTCCCGTTAGAAAATACATAAGGATGTGGGTGGATTACATATCCCAGAATTGTGGGGCAGTCCTCCCCCAACCAGGCCTGTATGCAGAGGCCATGTTAATAAAAATAAAAATAATCATTTTTATTTGTACCTCGCCACCATTTCCCCAAAGGGGACTCGGGGCAGCTAACATGAGGCCAAGCCCAAAATTACAGTCCAGCAAAATAAAATATAAAGAAGCAGAAAATGCCATCAAAAGTAATACATGAAATAACAAAATAAAATAAACAGTTAAAAAATAACATGATAGAGAAATAGAACACAGTGGGTGGGCCAAATGCACTAGGATACATTTGATAAAACCCTGGATGAGAGAAGTAGTGGGAGAATGTGTTTCTGAGGGAGGAGCTCAAAAGGAACAAACAATGGGGTTAGACCTTCATTAAGGGCGGGGGGGGGGTGTATTAAGGGCGTAGGGAAGGTCTGTGTGCCTAGTTTGGTCCAGATCCGATGTTGGCTGGATTCATTGCTCTCTGGATACAGGTGAACTACAACTCAAAAAATCACAGTCAATTCTCATTAACCCTTGCAGTACGTTCAGTTGGTCATGGGGCTTCTCTGTGCCAAGTTTGGTCCCGGTCCATTGTAGGTGGGGGTCTAAGTTTATCTGGATGCAGGTGAACTACAACTCCTAGATTCTGAGGGCAATCACCCCCAAAGTCTGCCTGTATTCACAGTTGGGCATGTTGGGTCTGTGTGTCAAGTTTGGTCCAGATCCGTTATTGATGGGGTTCAGAGTGCTCTGGATGCAGGGTGAACTACAACTCCCACATGCATAGGTCATCCCCCCCAACCCCTCCAGTATGTTCTGTTGGGCATCAGGCTTCTGTGTGCCACGTGTGTTCCAGATCCGCCATCGGAGATTCAGAATGCTCTCTGGGTTCAGGGTGAACTACAACTCCCACACAGGTGGGTCGGTCCCCCCACAAACACCTCCAGTATGTTCTGTTGGTCACCAGGGTTCTGCGTTCGAAGTTTGGTCCAGATCCGTCATTGGTGGGGTTCAGAGTGCTCTGGGTGCAGGGTGAACTACAACTCCCACATGGGTGGGTCAGTTCCTGAAACCCCTCCACTATGTTCTGTTGGTCATGGGGGTTTTGTGTCCCAAGTTTGGTCCAGGCCTGTCATTCATGAGGGTCGCAGAGGTTTGCGGAAGTGGGTGAAGGTACTGCAAATTCCATCATCTGTGGTCCATCCTCCCCCAACCCTCAGCAGGACAGAAAATGCAGCATAGAGAGTCTGTGTGACAAATGTGGTCCAGGTGCATCATTTGTGGGGGCTGCAGTGGTTTCTGGAAGTGAGTAAAGATACTGCAATTCTCATCGTCCCTGGTCCATCCTCCCCCAACCCTCCTCACCAGGTCAAAAAATGTGTCATGGAGTCCGTGTGGCAAGTTTGGTCTAGTTCCATCAGTTGTGGGGGTCGCAGTGGTTTATGGGACCCAAATCGGGTGAATGTACTGCAAATTTCATCAGCCGTGGACCATCCTCTAAACTTCACCAGGACATATAGTGGGTCATGGGTTGTGGCAAGTTTGGTCCAGGTCTGTTCTTAGTGAGGGTCGCAGTGGTCTCTGGAAGTGAGTGAAGGTACTGCAAATCCCATCATCCGTGGCAAGTTTGGTCCAGATCCATCATTGGTTGTGTTCACAGTGCTCTCTGGATGTAGGTGAACTACAGCTCCTATAAATTAAGGTCAAGTCCCGCCAAGCCTTGTCATGGGGGTTCTGTGTGCCAAATGTGGTCCAGGCTTATTGTATGTGGGGGGTCACAGTGCTGTGTCTTGAAACAGGGTCAACTACAACTTCCATCCTGTTGTGTCAGGCCCCCAAATCCCTCCAGTCTTTTCAGTTGCTGATAATTCCTCTTTTTGCTATGTGCCATTGGAAAGGGTAGAAAAGGGTTAAGGGAGAGGCAGTGAGCAGGGTCATGCAAATTACACACCAATGAAGAGAAAGAAAGGGACACTGGGATGTTTGTGGTGGAGGAAACACATGAAATCTAGGATGAAATTATCCCCGTGTGAAAGTCTTCACTTGGGTGGTGGGCAGTATTGTGTTGCTGGAAGACATTGGCAGGGCTCTTGGACATGTTCATAGTGCTCACTATAACCTGCAATGTCATTGGAGGGAGAGCCCTTGGTGTCTCCTGAGTCGTGGGAGCTATAGCTGTTCGTGGAGGCAGGAGGTTGCATGTACACCCATACATATTTTGACTATTATTATGTGTATATGTAGATTATAACTGAGGCATATGTATATGTGCATATATATATATCCTCTAGACCTATTTTGCGATTTACAATATTTACAATATTATATCTTCCCTATATATATATATATATATATATATATATAGGGAAGATATAATATTGTAATATTGTACATATACATATGTCCGTGTATTATATTGTGTTCCCTGAATTTACTCGATTATTGATCACATTGTATTACCTACAATTCATACAGTATATTACCTGCCCCACATTTACTTAATTATGGATCGCATTAGTGTACATATTAAATCGTTCATTTCTTATATACTCTCCATTTATTACATCATTGATAAATAATCTCTCTATTTATTGTGCATTTTTAATAACATATAACATTTTTATTACATTCTTATGATATAAGATTATGACAGCCTAGCGTTCCATTTTGGGAGAAAGGTGGGATACAAATCCCATAAAATAAAAGATATTCCTAATTTAATATACACACATTTCCTCAAATGTACACCTTTGGAGATAATAAAGTTCCCAAATCCTGAGCTTTGAAGATATAAGGTTCCTCAAACATGAGATTTTTGAGATATAAAATTCCAGGGCTTTTGGAAACATAAAATTCCCAAATCCTGAAATTCGGAAATAATAAGGTTTCTAAAACTTGCATCTTTGGAGACATAATGTTCCATTGAAACCGACATTTTTGGAGAGATAATATTCCCAAATCCTGTGCTTTGGAGACATAAAATTCCCAAATTTTGAGCTTTGGAAATAGAAGGTTTCCAAAACCTGACTTTTGGAGACATACAATTCTAAAACATATGTGTTTTGGAAACATAAAGTCCCCCAAACTTACACTTTTGGAGACATAAAATTCCCAAATCCTGTGCTTTGGAGATTTAAAAAGTTCCCAAAATATACACTTTTGGAGACATAGAGTTCCCAAATCATATGCTTCTGAATATTAAAAGTTCCCCAAACTTGAGCTTTTGGAGATACAAAATTCCCAAATCCTGTGCTTTGGAGACATAAAGTTCTCAAAACATACACTTTTGGAGATATAAAGTTCCCAAAGCTTTTGGAAACTTTAAGTTAGAAAGTTATACAATTTACACTTTTAGAAACAAAGCTTCCAAATCCTGTGTTTTGGTGACATCAAGTTCCCAAATCCTATGCTTTGGAGACATAAAGCTGCACCTTTGGAGATATAAAGTTCTTAAATCCTGTGCTTTGGAGACATAACATTCCCAAAACTTACAGTTTTTGAGACATAAAAATCCTAAATCCTGTGCTTTAGAAAGTTATACGACTCACACTTTTGGAGACATCAAGTTCCCAAATTCTGTGCTTTGGAAACACAAAGTTCCCAAAACTTACACTTTTGGAGATATCAAGTTCCCAAATCCTGTGCTTTGGAGACATAAAGTTCTTAAAAGCTGCACCTTTGGAGATATAGAGTTCCTAAACCCTTTGCTTTTGGAGACTTTAAGTTAGAAAGTTATACAACTCACACTTTTGGAGACATCAAGTTCCCAAAACTTACACTTTTGGAGACATAAAAGTTCCCATATGCTTTGGAGACATAAAGGTGCATCTTTGGAGATATAAAGTTCCTAAATCCTGTATTTTGGAGACATAAAGTTCCCAAAGCTTACACTTCTGGAGATATAACATTCCTAAATCCTGTGCTTTTGGAAACTTCGTAAGAAAGTTCTAAAACTTACACTTTTTGGAGACATAAAGTTCCCAAACTTTGTGCCTTTTGGAGACATAACATACGCCTTGGGAAGCATAGTTCCCAAAGCTTTTGGGTGAGAAGAGGGAAATATTGGAAGTGGGCGAGCAGTTACCTTTTGTGGCTTGTGGTCGACTCTCTTAGGGTTTTCCTTGGCAAAGATGCTGGGTTTCTCCTTCTCTTTCCTTTGCATTTTCCGACAAACGACGCTTTGTAAATAAAGCTCAGCTCTTGGTTTTTTTCAGACCAAGGCAAGATTTGAACTCGGTTTTGGAGGCCTCTAAAACCCACCACAACCATTCTGGTTTTAACCCCATGTTGAAATAGTCTGGCTTCTCTTTCCAAAGAGTAAAGGTATATTAAGTTTAGCAAGAAGTTAAGGGCAGGAAAAAAAAACTTTGAAGCCTTACTTTCGTTTTCAAGAAGGCAGGGTTTTGCTCCAAGGGGTGCTTGGAGTTTGAAGGCCAAATTCCCCTTTTCCTTGGGTTTCAAATATCCATATATTTTAAAATATAGATTTAAACTCTCTCTCTGTGTATGTTTATATGAAACTTCTGGGCAAATATTTGTGATAGTGACATACACATCATGAGATACCTTTATATATATATGTGTGCGTGTGTGTGTGTGTATACATACATACATACATACACACACACACACACACACACACACACGGCAGCTCCCAAATACAAACACGCAGAACTCTCTACAACAGTTGCATCCAGCCCAAACAGAACATTCAGCCTTCAGTGAAATGTTTGAATAGTGTACATACAGGAAGCCACGTTTGGGTATACTAAAGCTAAAAGTGGGGTCACACAGGTAGATGGTTTGGGATTTTGAAGTAACTTGGCATTTGGAATGCTAGATATAATCTATTATATTATAATACTAGCTTGGGGACCTGGAGGTGCCTGAGATATTAGAAGAAGGCATTGTTTGTTTTGGGATGTTAGGTAATATCACTCGAGTTTGGTCCAGATCCGTCATTAGCTGGGTTCAGTGCTCTCTGGATAAGGGTGAACTACAACTCCCATATTCCCAGGGCAATCACTCCCAAACCCCGCCTGGATGCACAGTTGGCCACATTGGGTCTGTGTGCCAAGTTTGGTCCAGATCTGACGTTGGCTGGGCTCAGTGCTTTCTGAATGCAGGAGAACTACGACTCTCAGAATCAAGGTCCATTCCCCCCAAACCCCTGCAGTATGTTCAGTTGGTCATGGGGCTTCCCTGTGACAAGTTTGGTCCCGGCCCATCGTCGGTGGGGGTCATAGTATCCTTGGATGTAGCTGAACTATAACTCCCATCAAGATCAGTTTCCCCCAAATATCTTCAGGAATTTATTTATTTAATGGTATTTGTACCCCATCGCTTCTCACCCCCGAAGGGGGACTCAGCTCGGCTTACACTGCAGCACTACAGGCCGCTACACCATAATACAGAAATATAATCCATACAACAATATAATCCACATCACCTATAAACATTAAACATCAGTTCTATATAGAAGATAGATAGATAGAATAAATGTGTGTGTGTGTGTGCGCGCGCATGTGTATGCCTGTCTATCTATCTAGCCAGCTAGCTATCCTCTATCTCAGTGTTTTTCAAACTTCTTTGAGCCGTGGCACACTTTTTACATTTGCAAAATCCTGGGACACCCCACCAACCAAAATGACACAAAATGACACTCTAACACAGTAATACATATAGTTAATATGTTTTTAAATGTATTTATACACTCAGTGTGACACCTGGGCCTGTTTCGATGAACTCAACATAGATATCCTGGCAGGAATGGCAGAAAGACTTCCCACACAGAACTCCCATAACCAAAAGAAAATGCTATAAGAGTTTGGTGGGCATTGACCTTGAGTTCTGGAGTTGTAGTTCACCTATATCCAGAGAGCACTGTGGACTCAAACAATGTTGGATCAGGACCAAACTTGGCATGAATACTCAATATGCCCAAATATTAACACAGATGGAGTTCAGGGGAAATAGACCTTGCCATTTGGGAGTTGTAGTTGCTGGGATTTATAGTTCCCCTACAATCAAAGAGCATTCTGAACCCCACCAATGATAGAACTGGGCCAAACTTCCCACACAGAACCCCCAGGAGGCAAGAGGAGGTCTCTACTTGGGGAAAGGGAGGCGGGCCTTCCCAATGCATGGAGAGGGAGAGACCAAGTAGACAACAGGTGGGGAGGGGGGTGTTTGTAATTTTGTGCCTTTATTGAGGTAGGGTTCTTAGGGTTTTTATACTTCCACACACTAGACCCTCCCCCCCCCCCCCGGAGGTTCCAATTTCCCACGGCACACCTGATGATCGCTCACGGCACACTAGTGTGCCCTGGCACACTGGTTGGGAAACACTGATCTATTATAATACTAGCTTGGGGACCTGGAGGTGCCTGAGTTATTAGAAGAAGGCATTGCTTGTTTTGGGATGTTAGGTAATATCACTCGAGTTTGGTCCAGATCCGTCATTAGCTGGGCTCAGTGCTCTCTGGATAAGGGTGAACTACAACTCCCATATTCCCAGGGCAATCACTCCCAAATCCCGCCTGTATGCACAATTGGCCACATTGGGTCTGTGTGCCAAGTTTGGTCCAGATCTGACGTTGGCTGGGCTCAGTGCTTTCTGAATGCAGGAGAACTACGACTCTCAGAATCAAGGTCCATTCCCCCCAAACCCCTGCAGTATGTTCAGTTGGTCATGGGGCTTCCCTGTGACAAGTTTGGTCCCGGCCCATCGTCGGTGGGGGTCATAGTATCCTTGGATGTAGCTGAACTATAACTCCCATCAAGATCAGTTTCCCCTAAATATCTTCAGGAATTTATTTATTTATTTATTTAATGGTATTTATTAATTCTACTTCTATGCTCAATGAAGCGTTGTCGTAACGACCTAGTGGTCATCCCAACATAGACCTGTGGGCAGGAACAAGTGATCGCGTACGTGACATACGAACTAGCACAGGTGGCAAAGCAGCGTACTTCAAAGCTTTTTTCCAGAGACGGACTTGTTATGGTAGTATCAGTACAGATATTTTTTACATATTGAGCACCGTCCACACATCTTAGTGCCCTTGCTGAAGTTGCTAGTAGTATGTACATAAGCATGATTGGAATGGGTTAATGTTTCACCTAAGTTACGTGTACGCTTGTAAGCTACCAGAGGTGGATTCTCCAAACCCTTGATGTGGGAAATGATAGGCCAATAGGTCCGTATTAGCTTAATGATGGAATTAGAATGAGGTGTGAGCGTTAAAGGCCACACAAAATTACTGGTATGTTCCTTGGGTCTACAAGTCAACAGACTGTTCCTGTCAGAATGTCTAGCTTTAGTGAGTGCTTTAGAAACTATGCGTTCCGGGTATCCTCTTTGGAGGAACTCCGGTTTCATAGTTCTGGCTTCTCTCTCAAAGTCACAGGTGAATGAGGAGTTGCGTTTGAGTCGGGAAAATTGGGTATAAGGCAAATTAAATTTAAGAGGATGTGAATGGAAACTGTTAAAGTGCAAGTACGAATTCCATTTAACAGTTTTCCTATAATTTCTGGTTTTAAGAAGGCCTCTGTCTACAAAAATAGTAAGGTCCAGAAAATTTACTCGTTCTTGGTTGGCATTAAATGTGAACTGGATGTTGGTATCCCAGGAATTTATCCACCTTTCAAGGTCGTTCAGGTTAACAGAGTCATTAACCAGGAATATGACATCATCTATATAATGGGAAATAGCCCCAGAAAAATCATTGTGTACCTCTGGAAAGATGTATTTGTCTTCCAGGTGTGCCATATATAGAATAGCTAAGGAGGGCGAGGCCGCCTGGCCCATACTGACCCCCGAAATTTGTAAATAAATGTCCTTCTCAAATGCAAAATAATTGTAATCCAAGATAATGTCTAGGATTTGTATAAGAAAACCTACAGTGTCCAGTTCCTTCACATTCGCAATTAAGTATTCATACACAATGGCTCTTAATTCTGGAAGCGGTATACAAGTGTATAAAGATACAATATCCGCTGACACAATAGTATGATTGGGTGAAATAGGTAAGTTCTCTAATTTCCCGAAATTCTCAGGGTGGTCCGCGAGAAGGCCTTACTGCTACATTATTTAAACTGTTATGTTTATTCATATCATGATCTGATCACCATGCTCATTATATCCCACATTCATGGGGTTATTGGGATAACAATACAAAAGGTTTGCTAGGGTAGTCCTTCTCTTACTCAGACTCAGCCCCTCCCGAATCAAACTCAGCCCTCCCCGAATCAAAATCCTGGCTACGGCCCTGCTGCTATCTGTCCATCCATCCATCTATCTATTGTATCAATCAACCTATCTATTGAGCTAGCTATTATCTATCTATGTATCTATATTGAGCTATGTATGTATCTAGTCTGTCTATCTATCCATCAACTATCTGTCATATAATAACACTACACTTTATTTATATTCTGCTTTATCTCCGCGGAGGGATTTAGAGTGAATTACAATATACACACATGAGGCAAACATTCAGTGCTTTTATACACATTGAACAACGACATACAACACAGAGTAAAGTAAAGACCTTCCCCTTTTTGCCATCTCCAGCGTCTGGTGGCGATGTTCAACTTCGGCCATGGGGAGGTGCTCTTGTTCTATTTTCCATGCCAAAGGAGACTGCTGTCCGTAGATATCTCCGATCTCTTTGCCGACATGTTTGCATGGGGTGCCCTTTCTATTTATTTATTTTATTAATTTACGATATTTATATGCCGCCCTTCTCACAAAGGGGACTCAGAGCAGCTTTTACCTTTTGTTTTATGCTTTTATCTTCCCGCCGAGGGCATTGCATGATTTCGAACTGCTAGCTAGGCAGAAGCTAGAGCTGACAGTCAGGAGCTCACTTTGAATCAGTCAGCAGATTTCTTGCAGCTAGCAGTTTAACCTGTTGTGCTACTGCGGCTCCTGCATAGATATGCAGGAGCCGCATAGATATCCATCCATCCCTCTAAGTATCCCCCCTCTTGCTATCCATTTCTCTGTCCCTCTATGTACCCTTCCATCTATCTGTCTGTCTATTTATCTATTTATGTATCTTTCTATCTATCCCTCTATATATCTATCTATCTATCCATCCGTCTGCCTGTCTATCCCTCTATCTATCCATCTATCTATCCATCAATCTGTCTATCCCTCTATCTATCTATCTATCATCTATCTATTTATCACCCAGCTATCTATAAATTAGTTCTATCTACCTATCAATCATCTATCTACCTATCTATGTATCTATATTGAGCTATCTATGTATCTCGTCTATCTATCCACCACTAGCTATCATATCTATCCATCCGTCTGTCTGTCTATCTATCTATCTATCATCTATCAATCTATCATCTATTTATCTATCTTTGCTAGCTAGCCATCATCTAGCTATCAATCCATCTATCTCTATCTATCATCCAGATAGCTATAAGTTAGTTCTATCTACCTATCAATCATCTATCTACCTATCTATTTATCTATATTGAGCTATCTATGAATCTCGTCTACCTATCCACCAATTGGCTATCATATCTATCTATCCATCCATTCATCTGTCTGTCTATCCCTCTGACTCTCTCTCTCTCGATCTATCTATCATCTCTCTCTCTCTCTCTCTCTCTCTCTCTATCTATCTATCTATCTATCTTTGCTAACTAGCTATCATCTATCATCTATCATCTATCAATCAATCAATCACCTACCTATCTATGTATCTATATTGAGCTATCTATGTATCTCGTCTATCTATCCACCAACTAGCTATCATATCTATCTATCTATCCATCCGTCTGTCTATCCCTCTATCATCTATCTATCTAATCATCTATCTTTGCTAGCTAGCTATCATCTATCTATCATCTATCTATCTATCCATCCATCCATCCATCCGTCTGTCTATCCCTCTTTCCCTCTATCCATCTATCATCTATCTATCATCTATCTATCTACCTATCTGTGTTTCTAAATTGAGCTATCTATGTATCTCATCTATCTATCCACCAACTAGCTGTCATATCTATCAACAGATCCCTATGTATCCATCTATGTATCCATCTCTCTCTCTTGCTATTCATCTGTCTGTCTTTCCCTCTATGTATCCAGCCATCTATCGATCCCTCTATCGATCCCTCTATCTATCCCTCTATCTATCTATCTAATCTATCTATCGCTCTATGTATCCACCTATGTATGAATCCATCTTTTTATCCATCTCTATCAACTCCTCTATGTATCTTTTCGTCTGTCTCTCCCTCTATGTATGTATGTATCCCTCTGTCTGTCTGTCTGTCTGTCTATCTATCTCTATCAACTCCTCTATGTATTTGTCTGTCTCTCCCTCTATGTATGTATGTATCCCTTTGTCTGTCTGTCTGTCTGTCTGTCTGTCTGATCTATCTATCTATCTATCTATCTATCTATCTATCTATCTAGCTCTATCAACTCCTCTATGTATTTGTCTGTCTCTCCCTCTATGTATGTATTTATCCCTCTGTCCGTCCATCCATCCATCCATCCATCCATCCATCTATCTATCTATCAGGCCTGGTTAGGTTCGTTGGAATGATTCTGAATTCGGAATGAATTTGGATTGAATTCACTTTTGAACCGTGTTCGAAGCTCTTTAAGCAACCCGGAAGTGTATTTGTAATTTTGAAGCTTTTCCGCCATTTCTCGAAAGGGAGTCAGAAATGATTCAGAAAACCGCTTCCAAACTGCCTGCTTTGGACCCAGCTTTCTTTCCTTCCCAGGCGCCTTTCCAGGCGGGAAAAGAAAGCCACATCCAAACTGGGTTAAACACCCAATTTGGATGTGGCCATTAATGCAGCATTTCCGAAATTTTGAGAATTTTGAACAATTTTCCCAGAAAATTTCGGAAATCATTTAAAATTCGAAGCGAATTTTGAACCTTTTTTTAAATCAACCAGCCCTACTATCTATCTATCTATCTATCTATCTATCTATCTATCTATCTATCTATCTATTTATCTCAATGAACCCCTCTATGTATCAATTTGTCTGTCTGTGTATCCCTGTATGTATGTACAGTATGTATGTATGTATGTATGTATGTATCTATCTATTTATGTATCCATCTATTTATCCATTCTCTCTCTCTCTATCCCTCTATCTATCCATCTGTCTGTCTATCCCTCCATGTATCCGTGTATGTATGTATCTATCTATCCTTCTATCTATCCCTCTATCTATCCCTCTATCTATCTATCTATCTATCTATCTATCTATCTATCTATCTATGTCTATGA